>CM052266.1:2459649-2809803 GCA_028455795.1 Lasioglossum marginatum | reverse complement strand
TATTATGTACTTCATCTAAGCTTTAATTTTTAGATTGATAAGGCAGCCAGCGGTTTACTATATACAGAACTTGATAAGATGTTAGATTTACTCTCGTCCTGTGGCGCACCTATCCACTTGTTTGCATACACTCGTCCACGCGCGTTCAATCTAATAACACTGCATGATTCGTGACCGATTTATTAGAATTTCCGCGCCAGGCGCGCTCATCTTCGCATTTACAGCAAGAATAACCGTAGGTTTTATGTTTAAAAAATAACGAATCGAGTAGATTTTGGACATTACCCATGAAATTAAGCAGTAACTCATTGTTGCTTGTTCCTTTGTTCGATGAAGAATATCTTGATCGTAGGTACATGACCGACTGTGTTAACTGACACTTTACGGGAGCTGACGGGAGCCGACTGAAGAATCTATGAATTTGTTTTTACGACATGGAAGAATCTATAAAGTTCAACACAAAAGAGGTTAAGACTGACCTTTTGCGCGCCATAAACGAGTGCTCTCAAAGAGGATTGTTCCACACCGCAAAATGGTACTTACAATTTAAGGAAAGAATATGAAATAGAAGAATATTTTAATACGAAAAAGCTAAAATATACGTTTTCCTGACAGGTTGGCGGAATTGAGTTACTCTTTGAAAGACGTCAAACTAAATATGCACGACATTACCGCCGATTTCTATCTGGCGGACACGTGCGAAGAAGAGGATACATACATTTTGGCAAAATGTTACTTCGATTCGAAAGAGTACGATAGAGCGGCGTATTTCACGGAGAATTGTAAAACGCCGAAAGTTAGATTTTTACACATATATTCCCGTTATTTGTCAGGGGAAACCAAGAAGATACATGAAACACCGGTCGTGCCACCTGACCCTGTCAAAAACGGTAGCTTAAAATTATTGTGCTCTGATTTGAGAAGAGATCATACAGCGGACGAACTGGATGGTTTCGGGTTGTACCTTTTCGGTGTAACATTGAAGAAGCTGCACTTGGCGAGGGAAGCTATGGATGTATTGGTCGAAGCGATACACAAGCAACCTATGCACTGGGGATCTTGGCTAGAATTGGCTTCTTTGATAACAGATAGAGAAAAGCTCGAGAGCCTGTCTCTACCAGACCATTGGATGAAGCATTTTTTTGTGGCTCACATGTATTTAGAACTACAACTGATAGACGAAGGCTTAGCTTTGTACTATGAACTGCAGTCAATGGGATTCGAGAAAAATGGTTACGTTCGTGCTCAGACCGCAATTGCTGTTCATTACAAAAGAGGCAAGATCTTTCTCCTTTTATGACTGGATATATTGTTTTGAGTTTATATGTATACTGACGGATGGTATTTTCTTTAGATGTTGATAGCGCTATAGAAACATTTAAAAGAATAATAAAGGAGGATCCTTGTTGTTTGGATAACATGGATACATACTCGAATTTACTGTACGTAAAGGAGATGAGAGTCGAGCTGGCAAACTTGGCGCACAGAGCAACGGTGATAGATAAATATAGATTGGAAACATGTTGCATAGTGGGTAAGTTTGCCGATCGACCGAGCATAGAGATGGAAAGCGCGTCACCTTACTATACGGTAGAACGAATATTCTTTAGGCAATTACTACAGTTTAAGAGGCGATCATCAAAAGGCAGTCCTGTATTTCCACAGGGCTTTGAAGATGAATCCACAGTACCTTTCTGCTTGGACACTGCTCGGTCACGAATTCATGGAAATGAAGAATACGAATGGTGCTATTCACAGCTATCGACAAGCTATTGGTATATATCGCATGCACTTGTGAGGTTAAACACAAGAATCAATCTGATTATGACTTTTTTTTTATATAGAGGTCAACAGGCGAGATTACAGGGCATGGTATGGTTTGGGACAAACGTATGAAATTTTGAAGATGCCATTTTATGCAATCTCCTATTACAAGCAAGCACAACTTTTGAGACCGCACGACAGTAGAATGGTGTTGGCTTTAGGAGAGGCGTATGAGAAACAAGACAAAATACAAGACGCACTGAAGTGTTACTACAAAGCGTGTAGCGTCGGTGACATCGAAGGGGTGGCATTGTTAAAGTTGGCCACGTACGTACCGTGATTGAATACGAAAGGAATCGAATATCGAAAGTATCAGTTTTAATTCTATGTTTCGTAGGTTGTACGAAAAATTGAGTGAACACGACAGCGCGGCGGCAGCTTATACTGACTTTGTAATGGACGAGATTAGAAACACGGATAGGACCGACTTGAGTCATGCGTACAAGTATCTAACGCAGTACCATTTGAAACGCGAACAGTTGGATCAAGCGAATCACTACGCTCAAAAATGTTTGCAATTTGATGAGACGAAAGAGGAAGCTAAAGCGCTGCTCAGAACGATCGCTCAGAAAAGAGTGAAAGTCGAGGAAACTTTGATGGTGGTAATTATAAAACCCTTTCTGATCACTGAGAAAAGAATTACAAGCTATGAAATTATAACTTTACGTTTATTCTTCAGATAGAGGATATGAACGAAACGGATCCTGTCATAGAACAAGGAGAGCGAGCAGACACGACTTCAGGAAATCAATTGTCACCAATGAACCTATCGTTTATGCCTACTCCGTGAACCATAGTAACAGAGGTATACCTCGATTTCTGATGTTTTGTACATTGTATGTATTTCTAATAAATATCCTATCGACAGGGGAAGAAAGACACGTTGATTGAAAAATTCTTTGTTTTGTATTCTGTCACGTAAAAAAGTATATATATATATATATATCACTGTCTTTGATTATCACAGTATCGTCACCGGTAATTGTATTCTCTTAAAATATCTAAAACATTCGAAGAATTAGCGGTCGTAGGAAGATCCATAAATTCAGGATAATCGTAGTATAGGTGCCTCATTGGCGCAGGAGCACGCGGTACCACTGTTGGAATGGACGACGCGTCATAAGGGTTGTTTTGCAGAAACATTGTCGTGACTTTGTATCTATCAGCATGCGTGTACGATAATGGTGGATTCTGCGGTCTTTGGGGAAAGCCTGGTGGTGCGCGACTGCACATACGATGACTGATGATCGTGTCATGGGCATTCGCATGCCACTGGCCTGTTCCGATATCTGACTCCGGAGGGGTTCCTTGTTCGTCGAAGCCAAGATCCGTTGAGGAGGAGGAGGACGTGCTGCTCGATGAAACTCGTTTACAGGCGATTCTAGCGAACGCGTCGTTCGAATCCTCATTGTCGGCTACGCAATTCGAGTCGTGTCCCACTCCCCTATACTGTAAAAAAAAGAAAAACAACGTTTTACTGCAACCCTGTGTTTATTTGAAAGAAGATAGTTAATAGACAGCGGATCTTCATGTAAAATAAAAATTGTCTTCATCGATTGTGAAACGTAGAGGAAATAGAAATTTATTTCCACCCCGAACAGTCAAGGTAAATCCAAAAATAATGTTTGTACTATTTCAAATTTGATCTACTCATCTTTCTTATAAATTCCGCAGTCCAGTAATTAAGAATGGTAGGAGAACGTACCAGATACAGATTTGGATGCGACCTGAAGACCGCATGTTTGCAGCAGTATTGTCTTTCGGGCAGCTTCGCATCCACCGGGATCATCTCGACATCATCATCCGAAAACGCGCTGTCCGTCTGGGTGGCAGTTTCTTTGTACTTGACATCCTTTGGTTTCGATTCTTTGCTCTTCACTGGGGTTTTCGAAGATCGTGTTTCTGATTTGTTACGTGTATCCAGCTTGGTAGATTGTTTCTCCTCGCGGCGTTTCGCATCGCTTTTCCCATCCCTCTGCTTCTCGGGTTTGTCCTCTTCCTGCGACAATTTCCTCCTTTTGTGATAAGTGACGTCTTCGGACGACGTTTTCTTCTTCACTTCCTTGTTGACTTCTTCCTTCTTTGATTTGAGCTGAACGGTAGCAGCAGAGTAGCTAGTCCTTGCGCGGCAAAGGAAATTCTTTCCCCCTGGTCTCTTACCTTTCTCAGACAAGGTGTTGGAAGATGAATATTCGTCGTCGGACGATGTGCACTGCTTCTGAAAAATCCTCGCCATCTCAGAGTCTAATGAGAAAGTGCTGTTTTGCTTTTCGCGAGACCCCATCACGATCTGCCTTCTTTCGTAGGTATGTTCCTCTATCGATATGTCCATAGGCTCCAGCGACGAATCGAACGATATGGATCTATCAATGTCCATAGAAACGTCCTTGATCATCGTACTGCTAGCGGTGCTCCATCGATCGCTGGATGAATCGGAGCCTTCTTCGACTACAACTACGAGTGGTCTTTCCAAGAGTCTTTCATCGTGGCCTTTATGTACCTCCTTCGAATCTTTTCCCCGAGACGATCCGGCGTTTCTCGTGTCCGTTGATGAACCAGATCTTGTATTTTTCAGAGATTCTTCGGAAGATCTTCTGTTCGAAGCTTCGTCGTTTTTTACTTGTCTGTCGTCCTTACTTTTGGAGGACATATTCTCCTTTTCTTCTTTGTTCGTTTTCTTGCCGCTCAATCCCGAATTCTTTGATCCACTACCGTTTTCGCAAATAGGCAGCTTTTCGGAGACCGAATTTATCCCGAATAAACAGAAGCGCAGAAAATGCAGCGGAAACATGATGTACTTGATACCGCTCTTGATAATACCGCTACTTATCGGATGTAAAAGTTCGGTCGATGTCATTGTTACGTTCTGTTTCTCCGGTGTTGGTTCTCGGTGCTCTCTCTTTGAGGATTTTTCTTGCGAAGGGTTGTGGTGTTTGTTTCCGGTTGCAGATTTCATTGATTTCCGTTCGTTTAGCTTTGCAACTTTCTGTTTGATCTACACGAGAGAAACGATATTGTTTTAGTACGTCTGTTTATCTTTGGTACATGTGAACGATGTCGCAACAGAGATTATTGCGTGAAAAGGCGATCTACGCGGACACGATAGAGACTACGCGAAAAAAACGGTGAATCGACGGATTCGGATGCTGACTTCAAAACAATTGACAATCGAAGCGCGCGTACGCAACGTATATTGCAGTTTCGCAGCGTGATGAAACACAATTGACGAATTTCACTTGAATTTTTCGGCGAGATAATAATGTCGAAAGCGACGGCGTGCGACCGATACAGTCAATGGAATTTATCGTTACGTAAATGTTGTTAAAATTCAGATAATTTAGTACATAATTAACGAAGATTTATCTAGCGGTTGACGTCACGCGGTGCCACAGACTGCCACTGGTACTGCTACCGCGTACCGTTCGTTCCGTACAATAATTAACAGAATTTCCTCCGATTCGGATGAGACAGCGAGTTGCGTACAAGTGCAATCGCTCGCGTTATTGTGAAACGATCGCCGTCTAGCTTCGGATCGACTATCTTTCGAATACTCACGTTATCGACCTTCATATACTGACGTCTGCTACTTCGTTTCATGTCATCTATTTTTTTCGCCATGGTTCTGGCATTTCGCACTCAAGTAACCAGAATCACTGCCGCGCGGGTGATACGGCCCGCAAAGGAAAACCGATTGATTGACACTTGTATACGGTTCACCTGAGAAATTTCAAATGAGCCGGAAAATTCGGCGAGTTCTACTTATGCGGGGCCCGGTCATGGCAATCGGTACCTTCTACCTCCTGATTGGTCGGTTACCTGCCGAAGGGAGAAGGAGAAACTTATAGTGTCGATACTCCAAAGGACTTAGGGGTGATTATCCCTCCTAACTTGTCTTCGCCGTAATGTGTTTTCATCTTCTTCGCTTTCAGGTCAATTCACTCCCCTCGATATCTTGTCCGTTTATAATTAGACACATTGAGTGGCCCGAGGTCGATCCGCTTTTTAAAACAACTATACTTGTTCTAGCTAAATTACAGAATTTTTTTACTTAACTATCGTTTCGCGAATGTCATAACAGCGAAACAGCCGAGTGATTAACATTTCTATCCGCCAATTATCAGACTTATCGGATCAAATCGATATTTACAGTTAAGGGAGGATTCTCGTCTAACTGGTACAAAAAAATCGATTTTTTATTGTATTTTTTAAAAGCTTGGAACCTTTAAAATACTTTCTCAAAATCTCATACTGATATTTATTAGAATGACGAAGTTATGGCGATTGTAAGAGAACGATGCATCGCAGTAGCAGTGTCAGTACAAAACTTTAAACGCGTTTTTCTCGGAGTTATATTTTTTAAATTGACGTGCACGATAACTCGGTAACTATATATAGTTGCACTAACGCTTATTTTGTTCGTTATGCATTTATTTAGGGATTATACCACAGATTCTAAGTTCGTTTTTTATTTATATAATATTTTCTCAATTCATATAAACTCAATCTTCCAATCGAAAGAAGTTTATTTTTGTATCGATAACGTGAAACTTATATAAATTTCGTAATTCCTGTCAAATTTTTGGTATAATCCCATCACAAACTATCTAACTTGAAAAAGCTTTTTTTATTTTTTATTTGCTCGTTTCTACATTGTTACTCCACACATAGGTCTGGGTCAGATTTATTGGGATGTAGGTGCAGCGAGAGGGGTGGGGCCCCTCCGATACCTCGACAACATATTTCAAGGTCATTGAAATCTGTGGAGTCCCATTTTCTAGATATTTCCCGAAAATGTTAAAATATTAGTCGATTTTCCTGCTTTAAGCTCTGTCCAGACTAACAGGTAATTGTCAGACTGCGCGGAGACAGTCCGTAGACTTTTTAAACGAAATGACTATCGCTATGCATATAAAAGCCGACTTGTTCATTGTTCACCCCCGAATCCCTAACTTCCCAAGACCCTTTAGTGTTGAAGGTTACCTGAAACGATTCAGGTCGAGTCTATTACCGAAGGCTTTATTTTTACCGGCGAGCTTTTCGGAATCGATTTCGGCAATTGTCACTTACAACGCCTTTGGCGTGAATATACAGATATCTATACCCGGGCAGGTAGTTTGCTTGCGTCCAACGTTTCAAATGAAAATGGTTTCGCCTTCTAAAAATGTGCTATCACGAAATCGACGAAGTTGCGTTTTTGAAGCACTATTTTCTACGCACATATGAAAGATCTTTTTTCATGTAGTTCAGTGTACCCGCGATGGATACGCGAAGAGGTGGAACCTTAACGATTACGGAACATTGGTGCGGGATACGAACCACGCAAGCAACCAGACACGCGAGAGTGCGCGCACAAGGGAACCGCGATGCTCCTATACACCTGTGTTACCTGTACATTCAACGCTGTACGCACGCCAGTACGTAAACACGTTTGCTATTTCAATATACTCTTCACGTATCGATACACCGGTCCCAATTTCTACGTATTTCGCTTTATCGCTAAAACAGATCTTACCCTCTTACAGCCCTCTAATAAACGCTCCAATAAACTTCACTCCATTCTACAGCTCTGTGGAGATTTAAAAAGGTATTTTCGATTAACAATTTCTTTGATTATATCAACAAAGTCATGCTATTTCTAAAATCTATTTCTAATATAATATACAATGACTCCCACTAATATTCGGACACTCTTAAAAAGACGATAACTTTTTTAATATTGTACTATAGGATTTGAACTTTTTTTCTAGAAGATCTAGGAAGCTAGAGCAATTAGTTTGCTACAGGATGTGAAAAAAATTTTTTCAAAAATTGCAATTGATCGGAATTGTAGGAAAAATATTAAAAGTTGCATTTTACAACTTTTTTATGTGGGCCTATATTGAAAATTTAAGAAATACGTTTTGTGGATCCGTGTCAATTAAACATATTCTGAAAATTTCGTCAAAATCGGTCGATGTTGCAATGAGCTACAAACGTTTAGAGATGGTAAAAATTGCAGATTTTCACGATTTTCGGCCTATAACTGCAGTAAATCTAAGGATTCTTACATCTTTCGATGCCTGTCGTTTTTTTCCGCATCAACCGATTTCGATGAAACTCTTCAACGGGAGTCTGACTCGTTATATCGAAACAGGATTAAAATAAGTTAAGTTTGGTGTTATTTAAATAAAGTTAGTTAAAGAAACGTATAAAAGGAGTAAATGCATGCCATAATTCGAAGAAAAATAAATGTGAAATGAATACCGTGAAAGAGGATCGAGGGAGTATATATTTTCCAATTGTTTTCGGGTGGAATACTTGAAAGGCGAGTAAATATTAGGGAATATAGTGCAGGGTACGTCGATAAGCGTTTCTAAGGCTCGCGCGCAATTCAACGAGCGGTGTATGGCGGCCATATTGACTATGTATAGCCAACCCAGCGCCAAGGATGTTTGTGCGTGCCTGGCACGATCGCTGTTACATCGCGGTCGCTGTCATCGTCGTCGTCGTCGTCGTCATCGTGGACATCGTCGTTGACGTCGTTGTCCAACTTGTGTCCTAATTGTTGTCGACGCGTTACAACCACCGAGACGGTGAATTTGCGATTGAGATTCGGACGGAGTCGACGATTCCTGCTGGCGAGATGTCAAGTCAAATATGCCTGAAGTGGAACAGTTTTTTGAACAACATCGCGACCAGCTTCGAGAGCCTCTGGGAAGAGGAAGGCCTCGTCGACGTGACCCTGGCAAGCGACGGACAGTGTCTCACGGCTCACAAAGTTATCCTCTCTGCCAGCAGCCCGTTCTTCAAGAAAGTTTTCCAGGTCTGTCTGTTTGTACCTTTTATTTTTCGGCGCTCGTACGCGTGATCTCGTTCACGTTTTGACAGCTGGCTTCCTCCCTCGAAATTCACTCTGTTGCTGCTAGACTGCCGATATTTTCTGCAGATTTCGATTTCTATAGGTTATTTTACCATTAGTTCGTTGGACCGTTACAAAATTTCATTGAATCAACAGAAAATAGAAATACTGGTAATCTTAGTTTGTACTAATATTAGTAATTCTACCAGTTTGCCATATCATAAATGTATCAAGATCCACAGTCTAGTTACCATGATTGAAACGGAGCGTAAACCTAGATTCGGTCTCTTGGTTCACGAACATCCTTTCTTCTAAGGGTTTTAACCCTTGACCACCTAATTCAGAGTCATTCATTACTATATTTGATCCTTGGACTGCGGAGCACTCAAAAACAAAACATACCGATCAAGTGATGCAACGGATGTAAGAACCATCACGATACTCAGTATATATTGTTGGACACCTATAGGTGCTATTCGTAGTCAAAGAGTTAAGAATTGGTATACTATCGATGGTTAGTATGTTTGGTACATCATTCTTTTTCTCCATTGCAGACTAATCCGTGTCAACATCCGGTTATAATACTGCAAGATGTGCACTTTAGCGAGTTGGAAGCCTTACTTATATTTATATACAAGGGAGAAGTGAATATAGAACAGAAGAATTTGCCAGCGTTATTGAAAGCAGCGGAGACCTTGCAGATTCGTGGACTCTCCGGGGGAGATATATTCGCCAAAGAGTCTTACAAACGATTGGCTGAGTTGGAGCAAGCTGTAGAAGAAGAAGCAGCTGCCATCAAGGAAGACACGCCGAAGAAGAAACAGAAATTAAAGCACCAGGCTAATTCTATCCTGGAAACTGTGCTGGCACCCAGCGTATCCCAGTTAGAAAGTACAGATGAATCGACCACCAGCGATCAGAGCGGGAAGGACGGGGATTATCCGTTGTCGAAAAGTGTTCAGGATCCTGTTTATCATCGTTTAGAGATGAAGGTAAAAGTTTGTTGCACATGGATGTTTGAAGACGAGCAATATTCAGCACGGTACTCAATTGACTGTGTTTCAGATCGAGCCATTGGAATCGGCGGTGGAAGAGCTTCAAAAGCAATCGGCGGTGGACAAGGATCCTGTAGAGAGACTCGACACAGGCCAAGCCGAAGGAAACCAAGGTGAGTACGCGAGATACTTCAGCGGAGCCGTAGAAGCGATTATAAAAAACGATCGAGTATTCATATTTTATTTGCGAAACACATTACGATTACGTTTCTTGCCATTTCTATATGTTTTATGTTCCACACGTTTCTGTGCATATCATCGCCTTCCTTCTTAGACTTATAAATTTGCTAGAGAGAAAGAGAGAGTGTGTGTCTGTGTGTGTATGAAAGAGAAAAGGCACTGTAGACATCTATGCGCAATAAGTTGCTCTATCCAAAGATTTCCATCGATTTAAATCAATTGGTTGTGGGATTTGATTGCATCAAAGGAGTACGATTATACGAAGAGGAAAGAAACATGTACGTGAAGATCCTTGGCCGTAGATGCATACGCGTTTTGAAATCAACTATGAAATCTAAAGCGGCGGAGCATCAAGTACTCCCTCAATTGTTGCGTATCGTTTTGTTTTTTGGTCGCTTGCCGAATCGTTGAGCCAGCTTTGATCGTTACTTCTGCTTTATTAGATTGGTGTCGCACGTATTTCTTTCGTTTGTTTTTCGTTGTTGCGCGAAGCGAATCGCTAGAGAGGAGGAAAACGCGCGCGTGTAGCAAACACTTCAGATGATCCAAGGGCACTTGGCTGTAGGGGACACAGGTGAACGCAGCGTCAGCTTGCATCGAGTTAAAGCAAAGCTAGCACTTAGATCAGAGGGAAAAGTAATGTTGGGAGCTCGAGAGTGGGCACAGAGATAGATAGAAAAGTATGGAAGGTGATCCTATATATATCCTAATTGTCCGTATCCTCCCTAAAACCTCAATTTGTCTGTGAACGCAGATCGTCTTTATATTTGGGATTAATCACGGACCGTGCTATCTGCCGAGCTCCCAACGATAGTTGGAGAGGATCGTTCCGTTTGTCGGTAGTATCGAGTCGTCGGGTCTCTAATCAAAAAAGAAGGAAAGAGGAACGGGAAGATAAATGGAACGATAGACGCACGCGACCGATCGATCTTCGCTGCCATTCGCTAAAATTCGCTGCAAGCCAAACTGACGCGCGTCAGGGGGATCCGTGTTTAAAGCAGGCTGTGCTCTGATGTGTGTGGCAGGGTCTGGGAACAGCCCTGCTGAAGACATTTCCGGTTTATCTGGGTTATCCGGCCTAACTGGATTCTCGGACGTGAAGCCGCTGCTTTACGCGTATCAGCAGCTACCTTACGCCGATCTTCTGCCGAGTCCGGAGATTATTTCAACCTGGGCGACTTCTCGACCGATGGATCATTTGGCCTGTGACCTTATGAAGATCCTCTTTACCCCGGAGGAGAGGATTCTCTGTAACGTAAACGGCAAGATGGGCAAACAGCAGTTCGATAGTAACAAAATACATTTGATAAGGGAAGTTCTGTTGCACTTTAGCGGTATCGCACCAAATAGCGTCGAATGGGAAGAGACATGGAAGAACTGCGTGACCAAGATCGACACTAGCAATAGGGGCTTGAAAAGATATTTGTTCCAGAGGCGGTCGGTCTACACTCAATGACTAGGGCGTTTCAGGTCAGGGATCAAACGGAAACGTTTTCACTGGCTAGAATGAACGAAAATACACTCGTCCACTCTCGTCCGAAATGTTCCGATCGGAACTGCTCGGAAACATTTAGGATCGTCTTGCGATCGACTCGGATCGCCTCGAGGTTGTTTCCTCCGTGATCGTTCTTCTCTCGTCGTCTCTCGATTACCGATCGAATCGTCCTACGGACGAGCATAGTATACGATAAGTTAAGGGAGACACGAGAGCCACTCGCACGATGGCAATACCGATACCGATACCGGTATTGATACCGATTTTGATACCGATATCGGTATCGATACCGATGAATGAGCTACGCAAATTAAAGGATCAGTGACGAGGGAAGCTGATTGCGAACCACTGAGAAAAGATAACGATAGGCACTTTCGAAGAGACAGTAGGGAACGGAAAGCATTCCAGGCAGGGTCGGTCTTATTGGATAACCAACCACATGCTTAGCGTTTTCCAATTAATTTCTAGCTATCTATTCGAAACGAATATTCTGCACCACCCTTTCGGTCTTTCGGTTCTGTGAACGGTCCGCAAACGGGTCAAATCGTTCTTCTTTCGTTTCTTTGGTTAGCTGTTTCACAAAGACAGCCGATCCTTCCATGTTCCAGACTTATCTGTCGTATTTTCGTACCTCGGACCACGTACCTCGTATGTACCTATGACAATTAAACGTAACATTCCTTCATGTTGCAGTGTTCACGCAAATACGCACTCTCGTCATAGACGATCTACGTAACACGAACTACAATAACATTAACCGCGCGCGTTGTGTCATAGGAACACGTCGAAGCGGAGACCTTGTTACGCTCGAAGGCACGTCATCCACGATTACCACGCATTATTGTACACGCGCATAGTTACACACCTAGGTGAACGTTTCTCGGGGTACTGTCGCGGACTAGAAACGATCGAAGTTCGATTTTATAGCAATCTGTGAAAGACGCGGTGGAAGACCGACTTTGAGCACGCGTTTCGAGGGTGACACGAACGGAATCTCGTGTCCCTCACCGGTGAAAGAATATTAATGTAAAGCATGCTTGTAGAATATTTAAAGCAGAGTACGAGTCGTTGCGGTGACATTTTCCCGCGAACGATTCGCACCTATCGACGGCGCACGATACTTTCGTCCGCGGTTTCGTTCGAGATCGAAAAAAGAGATCGAGCGAAGCCATTTTACTTCTCGCGCGTTTATTTGCCACCTTTCGTTTCGTCGTTTGATCTCGCGAAGGTACGATACGCTTCGAGTCGACTATACTGTTTCAAACTATAATATAAATAAATAAATAAATATATATATATACAACTGTAGACGGAATACACGCGACTGGTTGCAAATAAACCTATTTTACATTTTGAATTGTCTCGTCATTTCCCGACTCGACACGGGTCCATAGACGACACGTAGAACATTTAGCAGGTACAACTAAACGACTAGAAGAAAGGAAAACGTTCCACGAATTCATTGTTCTCCCGCTCTCTCCGTCGCGCGTCGTCCGTCGAATCAACCAACCAACACACCACGTTCCACGCCCGTCCTGTTCCTCCTACGAAGCGACACCAAAGAAAAATGCGAGTCTCGCCACTGCGCTGAAAAGGAGTAAAAGTTTTCAAGTGCCCGACTGGAATTACTTGCAGGATCTTCGAAGCCGACCGTAACTGTGATCGCCGAAGCGCGCGAGGTTTCGTCTCCAGCGACCTGTCCGATCGGCCTCGATCGGACTCCGTCCTCGAAAACCATCGAGGTCCTCCACCCTTCGTCGAATATATCGTGCTCGGAGTCGATAGCCGAGCACCGGGAACCCGCAACTGCGAATCTGCTCGTCGAACGGGAGGGCAGGCTTCTGCGATCCGGTTATCCGAGCTGCACTGGGCCCACGGCCGGCAATTCCGATTTTCCGGAAGAAAAGGGTGGCACCGTGTATCCGCCGTTTCCTTGTCCCTTCTGCGACAGGGCGTACACGAGTTGGGGCTTCCGGCGAAGACACATCAAAGCCGTCCACACGATCTCACCGTCCCTCAATTGCAAATGGTGCTTACAGGTACGTTCGCAACAGGTGCACCCGCTCTCTCGAACAGTTCAGAGTCTAACCGAGATGTGTTTCAGGTTCTGCCCACGCACGCTGCTTGGAGACGACACGTGATACTGGCGCACAATCTTTCAGCGATCGATGCGCACAACGCTCTCTTGATCCTCGAGGAAGCGCACATGGTGCTGCAGATCGCGCGTCCCACCAGACTAGACACATTAGTCAACATAATTAAGCAAACGTCCCAGCAGACCAGTAGTCAGGAGAATCCTCGGTCCAACAAGGGTTGAGGATCGTTCGCGGTGGGACGCGTATCGTAATCTGTATAACAGTTCATTTCCTTTCATAGACGGTTCCGGAAACAAGATTGTGTATCGCGGTTGATACACGCCATCGAACGTGTTCTGATTTTTACTGTTTCAAGCCGAGACACGTTAACGTACGCGTATTTATTTCTGCGGCGAACCATTCCCCATTGTGGACCGCGCGATTATATATTCGAGATTTGTAACCACGGATCGTGCGCTAAAAAATTTGTTATCAAATGAAATCGGAGCAGTTTTCGACAAGTGCCTCGTCGCGCACCTCTGCGACAGTTGTTTCCTTTTCATTGAGTTTTTATATGTGTATATATTGTCGTTATATACTTTGTACATGTCGCTTTTATAGTGATTGCCTACGGCCAGTATCGCGCTGCGTTGCGCACAGTACTTTTATTGTTGTATTAACAAGAGTTTTATACGCAATAAAAAGAAGCAGGAACAAATGTTTGAACGCGGGACAAGGGGTAGGATCGTTACACGCGATCAAGAATCAAGCGAACGATCGTGCGTTTTTGTGAATCGTTTATTTTTTTAAAATATTCTTGATGTAGTGCATCAGTCGATTGAAACTTTTGTGAATATTTTTCTCTTGCTCGTAAAAGTGACGGGAGTTTTCGTGCTTTTATTAAAATCGATCGTGCGGGGTTGTAAACTTTTCGGTAATTTGTTGCGGTCGGTTACGTACGATAATTGTTAGATTGGTTCGATAAATGAACACCGTTGCGTGCGATAAAAAGGGTGCGAAGGCACTGCTTACAATTTCAACACGAATTTTTAATAACCCTTAGCCTCGCAACGGCCGCACGACGCGAACATACAACGTCCGTAGAATTTTATCGAGATTGTCTGCCGCAGGACGTCTCCAATAGTTTCGTTTTTATTCGATATGTTCGAACGTCGGTCACGCGATTTCGCTTGGTTCAGCCAATATAAAAAGAGTGATCAAATATTCGCGTCGGTAAGGAGCATTGCTAACTGTTGGAGAAACTTGGCGCGTATCTGAATGGAAACGTGTTCGACGAAAGTTATTGTACATTGGACAGAGATGCACCGGCTTCACGGTTTCTCGAGGTACGGAAATTACAAAAGAAGTTCTCACCGACAAAAAGGCTACGGTGATAGAAGAGTCTGTTTTCTATTTTTGTTATAAACCAGAGAAGAAACGCAATAGAAAATATATCGTATGTACATATTTTGTGGATAAAAAGAAATTCTCTTCGAGTCAGCAACGTTGGTGGATTGGGTGTATCGTTCGTTCAAATCATACGAGTCCGTGCATTTGTTTCCGTCGGGACAGCTACAGGTATCTTTCGGGCTTCTCTTTCGTTTTTTCCACACTCACTCTCTCTTTCTCACTCACTCACACACTCTCTTTCTCTCTCACTCTCTCTCTCTCTTCCTTCTCGCGGTATTAGCAATTCCAACTGGTCCAGTTTTTGTTCTGGTTCGACGCGCAAGAAGTTTTTCGGTTGTTGGCTCGAATTTTACAACTCGGCCACGTAACCCTCGATAACGATTCCCGGCGCAATCTCGGCGGTGGTGACACTATCCGAGGCAGCAGCGTGGCTCCTATCCTCGGTTCGGTCCTCGCCCCAGGCTCCCTCCTTCCCGTACTTCTCGGACATCCGTACCATTTCGTTGGGACTCCACTCGGCCGAGTCTCTGCGACTTCCTCCGCTTCTGTAGACGACGTTCGATTCGGTATCGCGATTCCCACGATATCCCGAACCTGGCAGTGGTGACGGAGAATAGCTATCGTAGACGGGATTGCGCTTCATCGACGCCCGCTGATGACCCGTTTTCCTCAGCATAGCCTATCCGAATCAACCAATCCGATAACGAACGCTTTGCATTCTCTGCACCCGATTCAGAAGAAACTTCAACCCTTTCCGATTACTTTGTTTTTTGTCCCACGAGCTATGTCCACAAAGAAGCAACATCGAGCTTTTTATTCGGTAAAACAAGAAGAAGGCAACAAGAGGCGACAAAGAGTTGCTCGATGTTGCTTCAGTATGGACATAGCTTTATATTACGCGATATAGGATCGATTGAGCCGAAACTTTAGAAGCCTGACCTGGAAGTTGAACGGTGGATCATCCGTGTCCTCGTTGTCGTCGTTGTGGTTCCTGCGACCCATCATCTGCAGTTCCTGGATCGGATTGATGCTGCAACAGACGGAGAAAACAAGAGGGAGTTCGATCGTTTTACAGGTTTCTCCGGGGTATGTAGGAACCGCGATCAAACCGATTAGGGTTGCCGGCGGCGTTCTTGTTCGTTCTGTCGTCGAATTCCCAATCGTTGTTACCGGTGGTCACGTTGCTTTTACTTCGAGGGTTCGTACTGAAACGATCGGTGCGGGGCGGGGGTGGTTGCGTCTGATTGAACGGAAGAGGCGGAGGTGGTGCGTTTTTTCTAGAGCGTGTTGACCCGATGCTATCGTAATCGTTCTGCAAAAGAGATTGAGATGGAGAGACGCAAAGGAGGACGAACAATTGAGAAAGATCGGCGAAAATCGGGGGAAACTTACTGAGCGAGGATTATGAGCGTTAGCAGATGGCGCGGGACTACGGTTGCTCGAAGAAGGTTGTTGATATCCGGAATTACCCATTCTGCTTCCGGACGTTTTTTCCGGCGGGCATCGGATCGAGGTATTCGGGTCTCTGGAAAACGGAGTGTCGATCAGACTCTTTCCCTCGGTGCCCGAGTGCGCCACTCGATGTGGCGAGTTCGTCGTTTGCACCTCGACGTCTGAAAAATGCAGAGCAATCCGATTGGAGAAGTGAGTTCTCTCGGAGGACAAACCAGTCGCCACTCGAAAGAATCGATTGTTATCCACTTACTATCAATACGATTACGCGATTGTTGACCACTTACGAGTAACACACGGCCGAAAAGCAGGATAGATAGATAGTAGTCTCACGGTAAACGCGACGAGTCGGACGAACGAGTTTTCGAGAAAGTTGACGAAACGATTCATCATATCCGCGAAAATCCGCGCGAAAGAAACGGTCGATCCGACTCGTTCGCGTACAGTAAAGGAGAAGGAAGAGAAGAAGTGCGATTGTCAAAGATAGTGTTTGGGAAAAATGGCGCGTTTTCTGTCGCGCGAGCGTAGAATCGTACGATTCATGAGTGTCATTGTCGCTGCGTCCTGATCGGATGAAACAAAACGTGATAGGCACCTCTGGTACGAGTGTTCCTGATGGCCCAAGGCACCGTATGTCTCCGTAATGGCGCGTCCCAGGCCTCGTGCTCGTCGTCAGACGCCAAAGACGTCGCGGATCTGCGAGAACGTATTTCTCAGTTGACGCCAGAAGTCTCCGGAAGAGGTCATAAGCGACACTTACTTCGATAGAGACGGCACACAACGGAGAGCGAAAAAAACAACGATAAAATAGCCCCGCGCGCAACGTAACGAAAAGAGGCACAAACACGAAGCGCGTGAAAAACAAAAGCAAATTACTATCCAAGTACATGATATACGTATATAGTAGATACGTATATTGCACGTCGGGATTGTACGGAATATCAATATTCGTCGATCCGGTTCGGGTTACTGAACTCGACGCAGATCTACACGATGGCTACACTAGTCAATACACATGTACGCACGACACGATGAGAGATCAATGATGGATGATATATATCTATCGCTTTGCTAACAATTTGAACTTGGACGACGCGACATAACGGACCAACAAATCAACTTACCCAAGACCTTTCATTTCCCTGGTAATCTTCATATCGAAAAAGGGTAAGTCGCTATAAAAGTTGAAAGGTAACTTGTGCACTTGGGGTGGTTTCATCTGGCCTAAGTACAATTGCGGCGAGACATTCGTGTCGATCCTGTCCAATGATACCGTTTGTTCATTCATCGTCTCGAGAGTTGCTACTATCGCTTGATTGAACAGATGCACCTGTTTTGCAATAGCGAGTTTCGGTCAAGCTCGTGAAAATGCTTCATTTCAACAACTGTACGAAGAAATGATTGTCGCTCACTTGTTGCGAGAACTGCACGAGGTCTTGATAGCGGGCTGCACGGTAGCGTAGGAGGACTTGGAACATGCTCTTCGACCTCCATTTGCTGCAGTAGAATTTCATCATATCCATCGTCTCCGGAGACATTTGAGTCTTGCCGAGAAGAGGTGCGGTCTCCTTCCTCACTACATGACCCCTGTACGCTGTTTCCCAAGGAATAGAAAGCACCGTGTTCGATCAGATTTTCTCGATCGACCGACGAACGATAGGAACGATAACATCCCGATCTATCAGGCTCGTCAAAAATCAAATCTCTTTTGAATATCACGCGAATCGTTCCTAGCGTTCCCTACCTTTCTGCAATATTAGCGCCGCATCCTCCTCCGATATATCCGTCGTCTCCGTCCTCTTTAATGACGCTTGCTTCACTGAAACAATACCCGTTAAATTTCTCGTAGCGGACGAAAAAAGTACGAGCCTCTTGAAAAAGAGAAACGGGAAGGGAAACGTAGATTCTTTGAATACGCTCGTGTTGGAGCTGCGACGTAAAATTCGACGCTTGCATTACAAAACGGTACAACATAAACGTATCCTCCAACATAAACGTATCCTTTTAACAATCGCGTCGGAAAGGAGTATCGGCTCGCACCCAACGTTGTTCTCCTCAACGATCGGTTTACCTACCAACTTCTTTCTTCGTTCCCTTGATCTTCGATGTCATGTTCTTCTTCGCTAGAAACGCTCTCATCATACACTGAACCTTTATGATCTTTTTCACCTGCGTCTCGTACAGGCGCGACAGATACTCCTCGTTGTAGTATTTGAGGAAGACCTTCGTCTTCCCGATCATCCAGCCCTCCATTTTCAGTCGGATCAAAAGCAGTCGACAGTTGTCTTTGGATATTTCCACGTTCTCGTCGAAATCGAATGCGAGGAACTGGTACCTGAAGAGACAGCACGCGATCAAACGGTCTATGATTGTTAACGATGGCGTTTGTCGCAGTTACCTTCGGAGGAATTCTTGAAAGGTTATCCTGCACGGGTATCCGCGTTGCCTGGCTTTCGCGGTGTCCAGAATCGCCAACGCTCTGATCTGCTGTCTCACGACCTCCCTGTAGAAGCCGCGAGGCGCCCCTTCAAGGTCCGATCTGATGCACCTGACGAAGTGAATCCCACCGCTTGCACCGCCTCCCGAGAGGTTCTTCAGGATCTCGAGGCTGATCGATTTGAACGTGGTTCCGGATGTTCTTACTTTCTTCGTTTGCGAATATTGTCCTCGCGACGCGGTGTTAAACTTCTGCTTGGCAAAACGACAAGTAATTAGTTAATTTAGTTTATTTTCAGCATCGATGACCCTAAAAAGTACTTGGCTTTTAATTCCATTGCTCTCTATTATGTACTTTACGTTTACAATATACAAGGTATCTCAAAAATGTATTTCCTTGAAAGGGGCCAATCATAGATTGTTGTAGAATTATTCGTAGAACGAACGAACTAACGGTGTTTTGCTCGAGGAAGAAAATCGAAAACTCACTCTCGGCTTGGAAGTCTCCTGCATCAGAGCACCCCATTTCCCTTTGCTCGTCTTCTTCTCCGCGACTTTCGGATGTTCGACGACGATGGTCAGGTTGCCGGATTTGGTCAGCTTGTTGGTGAACATCTCCTTGATCGGCAGCAGGCTCGACTGCCTGAACGTTTCGATCATCTCGGGCGAAACAAAGTCCCGATTCTTCTCGGCTATCTCGCTGGAGTCGTACATCACCTTGCCTGTGTAATGAGCGACTGTGAACTCGTGCGAGCTCACCGGCTTGACGAACAGGTTGTTCGACTGTTGTTGTATCTTGGTTAGAATGTACTGATAATCGAGCATGTTTTTCGACGCTTCGTCGATTATGCTAAATAATCCCCTGTCCTTGCTCAACAGCTGATCTATCGCGTCTTTGTTGTCGTAAAAGTGCAAACGTTGCCCAGGTATGTCCTCCTCCTCTTGTTCTTGCTGCGAACGAGAATCGTTGCAGAGAGCAACAAAAACAACAATTTTCCATACGCCGATTCGAATCTCGAAGAATTTTCTCTCTCGGGACTTACCATTTCCCAGGCGAACATCCTTTGGTTGTAATAGCACTGCATCTGTTCGTTCATGGTGTTCACTATCAGTTGCTCGAGCCTGTTCACCGCGACGCACTCGAACCCGAAAAGATCCATCACGTTGATGGCGTACTTGTCGCCGCTGAAAGAACCCAGACGTTCCGTAATTAAGCGTCTCTCCCGCTTCTCGCGACTCGCGGAACCACGATTCCGAGTCGAAACTCACAATAATGCGCGGGTAACCGTAAACTTCTGATTGATGGTATTCACTATCCAGTCGACCAGCCGCTGGTAGATCGTGTTGGCCAGCACGTCCCTCGCATCTTTCGCCTCGTCGCAGGTGTGCTTTCTGCGCACCACGGAGCCCTTCACGATCGCGCAGTAGTTGACTAGCGCCCAGGAGAACTTCTTCTCGTCAACATTCAGCAGCTTGGACACTGCGATACAAAATCAGTTGTCTTTCCCCGTTCGTTCTCTTGCTTACCGATACTCGACCGCGCGTTCGCGTGCTCGCATGTCTTACTCACCTCTGCTAGCCGGTTCGCTGTTGTCCATCTCGGCCTCCCCGTTGTTCCCTTCCACGAATCGAATCTCGCCCAGAGTCAGGATGGCCGCCAACGTCTTCCAGATCGTTTCGCAATACTCCTCCATCTCCAGGATCCGCAGATTCTCCTTGAATTCGTCGAACTTTACCACGTTACCCCGCGGATCGTTCCTTACTTTGAACGATCGCTTCCGCTCCGTACCCTTATCGCTGATCCGCAGGTATCGCGCCCTTCTTCCCGGAGGTAGATGGTACTGGTTCAATTTGCTTATCGAGTCCAGACCGTCGTAGAAGTAGTAGAACACGTGGAAGTTCGATTGGTTTCTGTAACGCAAACCTCTGATTAACCCTTTGCACTATACATCGAGTCAGAGTCGTGATGAAGATTCTGAATTAAATATAATTCTTCTTTCCTCAAAAATAAAATTCTTTTCTGTTTGCTTCTAGAAAATTGTGCAGCTTCTAAAAGCTTTTTCTACTTCTAGGGCTTCTAGGTAATTACGAACTACGAAGAAAGTTTCATCACTGCAACTGTAAAATAAATCGTAGTGCAAGGGGTTAAACTGATCGAAGTGATCGAAGGGAAACTGTTGGATCGAACAACCTGTCCCGCGTGGAGACGCGCCACTTCTCCAGCTGGTACAGCCAAAATATGCCGCCGGACGCTTTCCCGGAGGACCCAAACGTCGCCTGCATTTGGAAGATGCATCTGGTCGAGTTGGGATTCAGGGGTGTGGCAGCGTTGCTGAAAGCGTGGATCACTTTGATCGCCCGGAACACTCTGGACCCGACGTCTTGCAAGCTCTGAAATGGAACGACCGTGTCCGATTAGAAAGTCTTTCTTACGATCCAAATCTTCGTGACGACGATGATACGCACTTTGCCGAGGTACATCAGGTGTCGAATCAGGTGCAGCATGTTGGTCGTCTTGCCCGAATTGCTCTCGCCCGCCAGCAAAATGTTCTGAGCTTCCTCGTTGTGCAACACGTCCTGGTAAGCGCTGTCGGCCACGGAGTAGACGTGCGGCGCGTTGTCCGACCGCGATTTGAACTGGTACTTCGTGTGGTACTGCAACGCAAACGGGAGTTATCTTTTTAAGGATCAACTCATTCGTTGATCTTGATGAAAAGGAATACATATGTATAAATCGAAAAATGCAGCGGAGTGACGTGTGTAGAAAATCCCAGCTTTAACCGTTTCGATCGAGAATCGTCGGCAGTCGCTTACGTCGGATCCGTAAATATCCTGCTGCTCATTCGGATTCAAGATCAGAAGAATGTCCCCGACGAAGCTGTGGAAGTACCCTTGCCTCAGTCTTTCATGAAGCTCGTCCAAGATCGCGTCCTCGGTCAGCGATTCAAGTGCCGCAACGTCCTCCATGAACATCGGCTCCAAAGGATCGGTTTGATGCGTCTGCGACAACGAGCGTTAAGTCTTCGAATTCGAATCCGAACGTTGAAACGCGTCTTACCTTCAGGAATCCTTTTCGAACCAGCACTTCCGCTCTCCTATCGAGCTTGCCCTTCGGGCAGGCGTCCATCATCATCACCTTGAGCTCTTGCGCTTTCTAAACATCGCTGTATTAGCTCATCTTCTCTAAAAGCGTTTTAGGGAAGCTTGACCAACGAGACGAAGCAGTAAACGTAAACATAGTCACTCGAGTGCGGCAGAGTTGAAGTTACCCTTCTCAGATAGTTAGCAAAGGACGTACTTTTGTGTTTCACTGCCTGGCCTCGTTGGACAGACTACGGATAGATTCGTTTATTACGTTGGCAATGATAACATAATGCATTACCAAGTAGTCGTTGTCGGGTAGTTCCGAGAGAAAAGGGTGCTCGAATATCTCGGTCATGAAGGGTCTGTTGTCGGGATTCTTCTCGAGACACCTGGAAGAACGAAGAAGTTCGTAGTATCGTGCCTACTGATTCCTGATCAGAGACGTACGTACTCTGCAATAAAGTCGTTGAAGGTTTGCGTCCAGTTGGACGGCCTATAGAGATTCGGCGGAGGGTTTCGGACGATTTGAAAGAGTGCCCTGGTGGGGTGCATGTCCTGGAAGGGCGGTTTTCCGTCGGCCAATTCGATCGCCGTGATCCCGATCGCCCAGACATCGGCACGATTTCCGTAACCGCTGCTGGAACTGCTCTCCTTGCTGACCGCGAGTTCCGGTGCCATCCAGCACGGGGAGCCGACGCACGTGTACCTTTTTCCCATTTCCCCCTGAATCGCTCTCGAGAGCCCGAAATCGCACAGCTTCACCTCTCCTTCCTTAGTCAGCAGGATATTGCTGCCACGTATGTCGCGATGCATCACGTTGTTCTCGTGCAGATACATGACTGCCTGAGGAACCAGAAGATTCATCTCGCGACTCGTTAGCAAAGCCCGGAGATATCGAGAGGTAAACTAATCCGTTGGCTGCGAAACGGCGCGGCAAACAATAAACGAAGAGGGCGGCGAACGAGAGAGAAAGCTCGATCGAGCAGCCACGGCCCGGCTTTCTTCTCCTCTAAGGTTTCCCTTAGCCGCGATTTCGTCGGCGGTAGACACGCCGGTGCCTCGTTCCTCGCCAGCATTTATTTCGCGTGTAATTTGCCGGCATTAAACGTCAACGTGGCCTGATTTACCGCACGAGCGACCGTGGACGAATCGCTACTGGCTCCATGGAACACGTACCAAAACGCGAACAAGAAGGAGAACTTCGCCGAGACGAAGGAGCCGAGGAGAGTGAAGGGACGGAAAGAAGAAGAAGACGAAGAGAAGAAGCAGAAGGGGTTGCGTGCGCTTTACGAGAAAGGATGCTGGAACGAGCGAAGGGAGAGAGTCGGCGCAACCGGAGAACGGCATCGGCGAGAGGAGGAGCGCGAGAAGTGCGTGCGCGTGCTATACTCGAAACGCGGACTCGCGCAATAATTTCTTTGTGAATATAAATGCATCGGAAAGACAGCGGGCAGGCGATCGCTCGATTCGCCCGTTGATCGTTAATAGGATGAACTCGCAGCGATAGGTTGACGAGCACCGCGAGTCCAAGAAGGAAAGTACGGTGGATTCGAAGGGATCGGGTTCGTGGAGTTCCCACGGCGAAGATAATTAGCAGAACCCATCGATTTTACGCGGTCCGGCGTTTTTGCCGAGATCGTCGCGATACGAACCGCGGATCGAGCTCGGATCCACGGTACCAACCGGAAGGGATAGAACGCGAGGCGACGCACGATTCGAAACGGAAACGAGCGTTCTATCCCCGACACCGCGCCATTCCGCGCCTCGCCGAGCAGGTTGCAGTGTTTGACGGGCAAATGACACCCGTCCACTCCAGTCTCCACGATTTTTTCGAATCGTTTCCTTCTCGGTTTCCATTCGAAACGAGTAGCCGGTGGCTGCGCGACAAATGGAGGCGGCCGGAACATCTCGCACAGCATTACGCGAAATTATATTCCGCGGGGCGGAGGACGGAATTATAGAACATTACCTCATCGCGTCCGAGCGAATCGTTTCCCTAAGAAAATTACAGATCTCGGGACGGGAAACGTTTGCAATTCGCCCGCAACTCGTACATGTCTATTTCGCGTTTTTCGCTCCATCCCCCGTTGGTCTTTGTGTCGGTATGAGTAAGGGTACGTTTATATTGCTGTTACGATACAAGCTATATGAGAAGCTGTAAAAATGCCTCCCTTTGTGCGTTCACAGTTGAGTCGTGATTGTAGTACAATTTCCATCGTTTGTTACAATATTATTACTTTCGAGCTCCGCTAAATAGTCTATGGGGAAGAGTGTGCATAAGAATTTTGGAGAGTTTCGTCCAATAACGTATCCAAAATAAATCTGCTACGATGATTTGTGTGTTTCCCATCCCACTAATGAGTTCTAATAAATACTTCGCTAATAATTTACGTACATTCATCTTCGATACGATTACTTATCAGCGATAGCGAATCGAAAGTTATACTTGTGTCTTGTGTCTTGTATTGCTGGTCATCTGGTAAGCGTAGCTCTGCCCGCCGCTTCGATACGGTAAACATTTTCATTATACAACAATAGGATGCATTTATACGCCTCGCTCTCATCGGTGCTTTGATCGATGCAGCTCCAACATAAACGTACCGTAACGCCGAGGTTCCCTGGAACGCGGAGAACGGAACGGAAGTGTTTTGCGGCACATTGATGCCGTGTTTCGCGAACGTGAACGTGAACGTGAACGTGAACGGGAACGCGAATGCGAACCGAGAGCAGAAAGTCGAGAGATGGCTGCGCTAACATCGGAGAAGGGCGAACGAGCGGGCAGCCTTTCATTTGCGAGCAGGTTAATTAGCGAGCCATCTCGCCTGTCTTATTTGTAATTTATACGCGGTAGAATGCGGCCCATTGACGCGCGTCTCTCGCAATCCTTCGCGTTCTCCGATTTAGCGCGCACGGAAACGCGAATGCTCTCGCCAGTATGCCCGAGAATCGAGCAAGTTATCTCGTCGCGACCAAATACTACGCAACCCTTCGGATCGCGTTGTTCTCATTGCCGATCGGACACTCGTTTCGCTTCGTAGACGTTCCACAAAACGGTTCTACCGATTCCTCGCGTTCCTCCTCCGGTTCTTGGCCCGATTGTCGAAAAACCGTCCTCGACTCGCGACGCCTATGAACGGATTGTAATGACGCCGAGAGACAAAAGCGATTTCAAGTGGCATAATGCCGGCCGGTATAATTGCTTTATAATAACCTCTTCTCCCTCGGCAAGCTACTCCGGCTACCATCGCGTCGTCTTGCGAGGACAGATCGCTTTCCGAAATTTACCTTGATCACCTCCTTCAGTATGTGGCCTATGTGTTCTTCGCGCAACTTCTTGTCCATGGAGATGAGTCCCCTGACGAGGTCCATCGCGGTCCCACCTTCGCAGAGCTGGAAATCGCAAATGCAACACGATTATTCGCCGCGACAACGATTTGTCCGCGTTTGTCCGCGAGATTGCGGAAGCAATTTAAATCGACGATTCGCCACAGAGTTTCATTTTACGTAATTGCACGAGATCCCGAGGTTCTGATTTTAAGACGCGCCACTTCGCGTCGGGACAGACACGACGGTAGCTACAATGCCACTAATTTCGCGGAGATCTCGCGCGTCCGCGTCTCTATAATTTCTAATTATGCCCGTGCATTCTTATAAATTCGTCTCGGTTCAATTTCACGGCGAAGAATTCCGGCCGCGACGACGCGATGGCGAGCTTCGAGGTTCGAGGTTCGAGCTTCGGAACGGGCTTCACCAGCACGCGATACATTCTTTCGAGATTGCAACACGAAAACTTGGTCTACTACTGCCGTACATTTGTGTACGTGCCCGTAAAATTCGGCCGTGATGCGATATGGAAGACGGTCGCCGATAAATCTTCGCCACATTGTCGTTGCGTGTCGTTCCTCTTTTTCGACCCGTCCCCGAACCCCCTTTCTTCCAGTTTGGCTTCGCGTCGGTAAACCTTTACGAGCTTTTTACTCGAGTCGATCGACTCGCAAAATCCTCGCGACGTTTTCTTATTGCACATCCGTTTCTTTGCCCCGCTTTTGCAGCTCGGCCGGGGAAATTTCGGTGGGCAGAGAGTTTGCTCTCGGATCGACCGCTTTTTCATCGGAAACGCTTCGTTCTTCGCTGCTCCCTGTCCGCTATTCCCTGTCCCCTGTTCGTTTTCATGTCCGGTCCTTCGCGACGACCGCTTGGATAGGCAAGCGTGTACGCGTAAACGTTAAATCGAATATCGACGCTTTGCTCGAGATAAGTAATAATGTTTCGTGCGCACCGCGGAGGTCCACCCGTAAATTAGGGCCGCGACGTGCCAGGGCTCACCTGCGTACACGAACGAGTTTAATGATTGTTTAATGGCCGCGCGTGTCGTAAATTATCCGTGTATTCGACCGTCTCAAATGCTTGAAATTGCCTCCGGGTCCTGGCATGGGTACGTACAGCAACTCTTCCCTCGCCGCTGCATTCGTTTTCTCTTTTTTTTCTTTCTCCCCCTTCTCCTCCTCCTCCTCTTTCATCTCCTCCTGCTCTTGCTCGTTCTTCACCTCCTCCCCATGTCTCACTCTCTCTCTCTCCCTCTCTTTGTCTCTCTCTCAGGACCCCTCCGCCTCCGATCACCCTCACCCTGCGTGTTCCGTGTCTGTTCTCGATCACCGAGCTTTTCGTTTTTCCCTCGGAGAATTATGATGTTAAAGGAGCGCCGGTACGGATATACTTGGACGTCGATTGCCGTCTCGACGCGATATCGCTCGCGATATAAATAACCGGGATGCCGATCGTGACAATAATGATGTACCCTCGCGTCGGACGCATCGCCGCAAATCGTTTCTACGGACGAACGGACGGACGGACGCGTTCGGGTCTTACTTACCTCCATGACGAACCATATTTGATCGTACTCGGTCTTCTTGCCGGATCTCCTTCGATAAATCCCGTAAAAGTCCGGCAGGTTCGGGTGGGACGCTAAATCTCGCAGGACCTTGTACTCCTCTACAATAAACGACTGCGACTCGACCGTCAGCTTTTGCACTTTGACCGCGATCTTCTTGTTACCTAAGGAAACCAGCCGTAATTCTACACCTGTTTTTACGTGAGCCGTATCTCAGCCTAATTTGGACCAGCGCCCTATGCCCAATTACCATGTACAGTTGGCTTTCGCTCATTCCACTCCCGTTCTTTACGCATACCTCGTTCGTTGCGTTTTCATTGCTGTTTTCTTATACAGTAAACACCCCTATAACGCGGAGTAAAAATTGCGATTTGTTGTGTATCAAATTTAATTTAATTGGATCTGATTTGTACTGATTCTGAGTTTCTTTTTATAAGGCGGTGCGAGATGATCGCAATATAATGGGGCTGACCGTACTATTATGTGTACTCATTGACAGGGTAGTTACAGGTGGGAAATCTTTCGCGATTGATTGAACACCTCGGATCTTGCCTAAACTTCCGGTCCCGTTTTCGTGCAACGAGCGAGTACCTACTGTACCTCGAGAAAGAAAAATTCTTGAAATATCACCAGTAGTAGTGTCATCGTTAAATTACGTCGAACCTGCATACTGGTTCAAAAAATGGTTACTCTATATTCGTGGCGTAAGACGGCCACGTATGAACGTACCGGCATGCTGATCGATAGCCTCGAAGACGTCTCCACAGACGCCGGAACCGATGCACTCTCTCAGAAGATATCGTTTCCCTGGATCCTGGACGCTGTCTAGCCGTTGTAGGTTGGTTCTTCTGTCCCGATCCTCGTACTCGTCCTCGCTTCTGCTCCCTCCACCGCGTCGGTCGTACTCTTTTCCGGGTCTCTTGCCGTACCCATAATCGCTCATTTTTCGGAGCCTGGCACGGTCTCTCCGCCTGAAACGGATGAGAAATAGAAGACGTTGCGTGGGTCTCGTGTTCGCGGCTGAAATCGAGCGCGTTCGAAACGATCGAACGAGCAATCGCGTTGTCGAGCCGATCAGCGGAAAGAAAAGGAATCGGGGAATAAAATTTAAACGGTTTCAATCGAGCCGCGCATCGAGCCGGCTGATGGAAAAAAGAAGAAGCAAAGTTCACGGGACGTAGCCTGTGTGGTGGAGGCTGCACACGACAAAGAGTTCGTTAATCTCGTTCTCGTTTCCAGGCTGAAGTGCTCGTCGTCGATGGAGCGGGACACGAGAAACGGGAGGACACGAGGAGGTCGTCGCGCTCACGGGCTCATGGGCTCATGGGCTTGTGGGCTCGCGGGAAAACAGGACCGCTCTCGTACCGCACGGAGGCTCGCCTCTTTCCATCAGCGTTCGAACCACGACCACGACGACGACGACGGGAAGGTCGAGAATGACTCTTCGAGTTGAAGCGAACGCTCCACAGGATTTTTTACGAGAGGCCAGGTTCGGCCGGTCGAGGGCTTCACGGCGCATCGGCACAAAGGTGAGTGCTAATTATATTCTTTCTCGAGTGCCGCGTGAACGAGTGGTAATCGCTAATTAGTAGCTCGCTTCCTGAAAGCTTCGACGAGGGATGCCTAAAGCCGCGGAAAGATATCCTAGCCGGCTCGAGAACGTGATTCAGCGTCCGTCTCATGGGACGATGCGCTCTCGCGAGCGAGAGCAATACAATTCCGCGGGCCTTTCGCGTCATTCAGGCCTGGAGAGGTTCGACGACGACCAGCTTCTCAGTTGCTCTCCGCGGATTTCGATCGCAAAGAATGGGCTCGATTTCGAGAAATCGTTCGTTCGAACCGAAAATCGAAATCGTTATCGATCACACAGGTGAGAGCGTGCGTCTCGCCGCTATTTTCTCTCGCTGTCCGCGCCCCAGGCCGGTGTACTTGTACGGCTGCGGAAACGCTGCAAGCTAATACATATCCCATTTATCGGATCCCACGGATTGCGTAAGAGTATTTAATGGGTTACGAGAGTCTGTGGGTAACGGGTGGCTCGCGTAGCCGCTTTGGCAAAAACGCGACCGATCGATGCGGTTCTAACTTCGCAGACAGACACACGGAGAGCGGAACTGCTTTCCTCTCGATCGGCATGTTGATAAGCTTCGACGATTCGAAACGTTCTCCACAACCGTTTCGGCGACAACGATCGACCGCGGCGCGGCGCGACTACTGCGAACCACCCCTGCGAAACGTTTAAACGTGGCGACCGTTTCCATAGAATCGAGTCGTCGTCGCCGTAACACGCCGCAACACGCCGTAACACGCCGCGACGCGAGGAAAACGAAAGGAAAAAAGAGAAGAGGGCTGGGAGGGACGAGAAAGAGGGGCGAGAAATGAGAGGATTCGCGTCGTTAGCCAATTCATTTATTCCCGGTGGGTCGGCGCTCGTCCGGCATAATCCGTCGATTTGTCGGCGCGACGTGTCTCGTGTAATGCTGCTTCCTGCCGCTTCTTGCCGCTTGTAATCGAACAGGGAAAGGGAAAGGGAGAAAGGGTGCGAGAGAGGCGAACAGGGTGGAAGAAGGGTGAGAGAGACACGGAGGGAGAGAGGCGACGCGTCACTGACTATATGTGAACAGACAGATGTAAGAAACTCTGGTTGATCCACGATGTCCTCACTGTTCCCTTCTGTTCTCCTCTGTTCTGTTCTGTTCTGTCCTGTTGTGTTCTGTTCTCCTCTGTTCGGTTCTGCTCTGTTCTGGTGCGGTCGCATGCGATACGAGGCTGCACCGAGGCTCAAACGCGTTCGGTTTTCTCGGCGGTCTTCTTCCAGCCTCTTCTTCCTTTTCCTCGTTGCGCAGCCCGTACAGTGCCGTGCCGAGCCGTGTAGGTTTATTGGTACGGCAGGGCGTTAAATTATTGATGCTCGACCGTGCGCCGCGAGAACGCCGAGCCAGAAGAAAGAGAGAAGAGTACCGGTGGTTAGGACGGGTCCTGTGATTTCAGAAAAAGCTTTCCGTGCCACTCGGCCCATCGGTTCTTTCTCTCCTATTCGGCCCTCTTTGTCCCTCTCCGTTTCTCCATGTCCGCTGTCCTCGTTCCGTGGAGGATCGCGAACCCGTGCAGGGCTCGAGCTCTTTAAAAGGGAAGGAGCGTGGGGGCGACGAAACGCTCGTCGTTGTGGGAAAGTTTCGCGCACGAACTTGCCTGGACGAACGCTCGAGGACACCGTTGCGATCAAAAATCGGGGGCCTCGACGATTTTCTTCGAAACGACATTCCTTCTCGTCGTGGTCCCCGACGTGATTGTCGTCGCGGTTGAGATACGGTTCTGCGGGCCACGGCACACGGGGTCCCACGTTGACTCCTTCGGGCATCTCGGCCGATCGACCTATTTCTCGTCAGGTTCGTTTTCCTCCCTTCGCTCTCGATAAGACTAAGCGAAGCGAAACGAAAGAGGGGCGGAGTTCCGAGTTTCGAATGCGCGCTCTCCGAAACGAGCTGTGGGAAAGTTGATATTCGTTGGCCGAGAGGTGGGTCCCCCGCTATAGCGGCGGAATGTTAGCACCGCGAATCCCTGGGAAGAAGCAGCAACGGTAGTGGCGGTGGACGAACAAGGCGAAAAAGAGAAAGAAAAGGAGGCGCAGAAGCCGAAAACGATCGGCAGCCGACCGGTTCGGGCCGGTTGAAAAGGGTTCGACACTCCTTTCGCCGGAAAGTACGGTAAACTTGGTGACAAGTGGCCCGTTCTCTCGCGTTTCTCTTGCCGGTCCCGCGAGCGGTGCTTCCTCGCAGGACGCGTAATCGAGTCGGACTCCGAGTCAAAGTCGATGGTCGATATGGTCGAACGAGACGCGACCGATTACCCGGAAAAACTAGTAGACGCTAATCGAATTGGCCTCTCGATTCGGAGACCCGGCTTCCCTTCGGCTCGAAACGCGAAATGCGTAACGTGAAACGCGATGCGCCTCGCGGTCCTTGTCGTGACTCGATCGTGCGCTCACCGTAGCGTTCACTGATGGAAAAAGTGGTATCGAGACGTAGGTTTGCTCGCGACGATATCGACGCTCCGTCCACGAGGCACGAGGCTTCCGCTTCTTGCGCCTCGGATCCTTCTCTCTCGGACCTTTTACAGATCCCCGAAGATCGATCCTTTCGGCAGATAACGCGTTTGTCCTCTCCTCTTTGAGATTCCGTGGCGGAGGTGTCGGTGTTCTCGCGATCGAGCTCGGATCGCGAAAAATCGCTGCTTCCATGCCCGTCGTATGTTATTTCCGTCAGGGGGTTAATCGATACCGGGAATCTCGCCGCTGTTCTTCTTCCCCGAAGCTCATGCAACATTTAACTTTCCGCTATATTCTTCTCGGCCTCCCGGCTCGCGCTTGCGATTCCCTCCGCCTCCTCCTCCTCCTGCTCCTTCTTCTCCACCTCGTCGTCGTCGCCGTCGTCGATCTCCTCCTCGTTCTCCTTCTTCTTGTCTTACCACAATGTATCTCGACGTTTTTTTTCATTGTCTCTGTCTTTGTCTCTCTCCGCGTTCCCGTCGGAAATACCGATACGTCGGTCGAACGACCGCGTGTGTCCGTCTTCGTCGTTCTTGCTCGACCGAAGTTGGCTCGAGACGACACCTGCCTTGGATTTACCTCCAATACCTGTACCGCTTCGCAAGAGAGAGATACCGACCCTCTCCCCTGTCTCTCTCTTTCTCTCTCTCTCCCCTCCGCCTCTCCCGAGTTTCTCTCTTTTTCCCGGACTCCTCGCAAAACATCCAGAAACACATGTTCCGGCACCTCGGAGACGCGCACCGTGGAACGTAAAGCACCTCGCGTATACACCACCTTTTCTCTTCTTCTCTTTTTCTCTTTTCCCCCCCTTTTTCTCTTTTTCCTTTCTTCTGCTCTCTCGTCCTCCTGCTCTCCTCCTCCTCCTCCTCCAGCTCCTCCCGTGGGAGGCCGTTCTCCTTTCTCTGTCTCTCGTGTCTCTCCTTTCCTTGTTCGTCTCTCTCGCCCGGCCCCCCCTCTCACTTTCTACTCGGACCTGTCGAGCGAAACTTGTTAATTGCGGCATTATTCGCGATCCGAAAGCGATAAAGTCTCGGTGACCGGGCTCGGTGCAGATTGTCGCGACGTTCTGGCATCTCGAGGGGGTCGGCTGGCCACAGGCACCGCGGTGGCTCCCCGATCGGACCGAATATCGTCCAACTGTCCCGCGGTTGCTCGCGATTGCCTTCCAAATTTGGACGAGCGTGTTCCAGGTTGTTCGGAGATGGCGCGGCGCGGCGACCGAATCGAGCGGATCGGAATCGTTCGCGCAGCCTCGCAGTCTTCGGAGTCGCAGGGACCCGGCGATAGGCCACGGCGGTGGCTACGGAACAAACCGTGTACGTTCTTGACAGTTTGTTTCCCCGCGATTGGCTAGAGCCGACGAAGTCGGCGAAGTCGGCAAAGTCGGCGTAGTCGGCTCAGGCGGCAAAGAGGACTCGGTCTATGTACAAGATCTAGCGACGAACGGAACGAAGGGGTTCCGCGGAAGGTGCAAAACTTTACTCGTAAGGGAGTGGTAACGGGTGCTCTTAGCGTGGCGCACGATGAAACTCACCTCTAATTAAAACGTCTGGCAGGTTGTGCAAGCCCTACGGCGTCCACCCTCGCAATGCTCGCAACGCTCGTGTGCCGGAGTAAGAGCCGAGCTCTACGACGCTCGTGTAGGGCGGTGTAGTCACGATTGCGTCGAGGGGGTGCTACTGGGGAGGGGTGCTTGGCTTCCATGATCCAATAACGCCGACTTAATTAACTAACTGCTAACTCGCAAGCCTGTTAGCTCATTGATTTCGTCCCCGAGATCGTCGTCCAGCTCCGACGCTCTCTTTCTCTCCCTCTGTCTTTGTCTTCGCGGATCTCTCCTCTTTTTCTTTATCTTCTTCTCTCCTCTCCCCCGCCCCTCGTCCACGTTTTTCCTCCTTTTTTCCTCGCAATTTCTCCTTTTTCCGCTCCAACGAATTTTGTCGTTGCGATAGGAGAGAGAACGGCTTTACCTATTAAAGCATCGACTGCGGTCGACGCTATACGATCGACAATAGCCTAGCCTCGTTCCGTCCCGTTTCCAATTCGACGGAAACGAGGCGAACGTGTCGAGAATCGGTAGAAGCGCAGGGGTACGCGGGCATAGGTAATTGTCGTCGCTGTGCAGATACCCATTTAGCGGTAAAAAGCGTTGCGTCGTGCTCCCGGTTCTAATCTCGTTGGCCGGATCGATGCGCCTTGAAAAAGATCTCGCGAGGGTCGTGCGATAAATTAATGCGCTTTATCGCGGCTTCTTCAGGGTCGTCCTGGCTGGCGCAGTTGTCAAAGGGAGCCGCGGTTTTAATGCGAGGACGCGTTTTCTTGCGTCACGTTTCCTTGATTTTCATTTTCCTCGGCCGAGGAGAGCGCAATTACCCACGTTCGCCGAAACGAAAAACGGGAAACGAAAAATTCCGCGCCTGCCGAGATTCCCTCCGTCGATCGAGAACCTACTGAAAACTGTCTCGGTAATATTCCGGATTATCGGGGGTTGACGTCGCGGCGCTCACCGATCCGCGTAAAATACGATTATGAGAATCCTCGTCCGATTTCGGAGCTAATCTAATCGGAATTCTAGTCATCGCGTATAGACCGGAAAACCTGATTTGCCGTCGTTGAATTCCAGGGATTTGAAGCGGGTCGATTCGATTCGTCGTGCCGAGCTCGAACTCGCGAAGGATCGGGTGTCGGGGTTCGCGGACTAAACAGCTTCCGTGAAATCTCGCGACTCGCACGACCAATCGCAACGAGACACGCAACGGCGGGGACACGCGTCTCACGGTTTCGTTCCGATATCGGAATGGTCTTTCCATTCGGCACGTAAGAGGGATTGACACAGATTTTCCCAAGGTTGTAACGGGAGACAATTTATCGTTCGATCGATGGAAAAGAAGGTCGTACGAATCTACCGGAGCAACGAATAAAAGTATCGGAATGGCTTCGGCCGTCTGTAAATCTACCCGAGATTTAGCGTCGCGATTCTTAAGGATTTCTGGGTGATCGCGATCGCCGCGCCGCGCTGGGCCGGTTTTCAATCGAGAATCACGAATCGGCCGGTAATTGGACCGGTCGAGTCGTCACGAGAGGATAGAGAGAAAACAGCATGAAGAAACTTGTCGGTCGAAGGAACTCTTTATTGTACGCGCATTATTGAATTGTATACAGTCGATCGCATCCATTCGCAATCTCGAGACACACGCACTCTGTTTCTTCTAATAATACTGTGGCGGAGGTGTTACAGTTGGTGTGTGAATATTCAAATTATTCGCTATAATTAAATAGAGCAACGTTATAAATAAATTATAGGTTCGCTTAGTCTACAGATTAAATTATATTACTCGCGCGGTTAACAAGAATTATGTTCGGTATCGTCTCGCCAGCGTACCAACTCGTACTCGGGCAACGTGTCGATCCGACCGCGGTGTCACCGCGTCGAATATTTCTTCTCGCTCACGTCGCGTCCGACGATTAATGTAGTCCTCTTAGGCGATTAAACGGTCACGATTACTCGGAGAAGACTATCTCCGAGATAACGAACCAAAATGGCAATCGGATCAAAATCCGATCGAATCGTTGCATCGTCTGTGATCACACGACACCTATCACCGCTTTCCCGTACTCCTGATTTCGGGTCTGTTAGCGACGCGACGGGACGGGATGACGATGTCCGTCGGGTCGTCGATGGAAGCGATAGAATCCGCGCATCCGCGCGGTCGCAAGTGCTCGTTCACTTGCAAACGGTGATCCACTCCTCGACGGTGCAGTTTTGGCATTTGACGACGCAGCACCAATGAAACTTGCATCTGCAGAGCTCGACGCGGCGTTGTCTGACGACGTTGTAGCCCCGGCCGCAGCACAGGCTGCCGCACCCGTCCCCACCGGAGCTGGTCTTGTTGCATTTCCGACCCGCGGTACCCGGTATGTCCGCGGTCGGGTCCTTCTCGCAGAAGTTTGGCGATTTTTGGTAGTAGAACAGCTGCTTCGCGAGGTCCCTCGGCCTCCTCTTGCGGCCGTTTCCGCCGGCGCCTCCTCCGCCGCGATGCTTCCTCTGCCTCTGCCGGTCAGGCCTTCTTCTTCTCGATCCCCTGACTCTCGTCAACGGAGTCACGCTGCCCAGGTTGCTCTGCGCGACCAGCACAGCATTCCGGAAACGATCCTTCAGCGTCTTGCCCACCACCCGGAAGTCCGGCGCTACCTTCCAGCAGGTCTTGAGCTCGCAGGAACCCGACATACCGTGGCACTTACAGCGCACCTGCATGTTGCTCGCCACCGCCTGAAATTCCATCGATCGATTGTTCTCTCTATTTCCCTTTCTCTCGCGTGATCAAATTGTCGCTTCGGCGAAGAATGCGTCGAAAATTGGCGCGGTTCGCGTTCTAACTGTGCGACGCGCGTGGCGTTCGCGCGGACTAGAGCCGCGCCGCGCCGCACCGCGAACAGTGGAAGAGGAGAAAGGGGGCAATTTTCTTTTAGACAAAGAGGTGTCGCGCACCAAACGGTTAATGAGTCTACGGCTGGGTGGTCCAGCCCCAGGCTTCGTCTTAATAACGTCGAGGCGAGACCAAGCGTGGAGAGGCGCACGGGGGAGAGAAACGGACTCGGCCCGACTGTTCTCCTACTCCTCTCCTACTCCTCTCCACCCCTATTCGCCACCTTTTCTCCTCTTTCGCTCGTTCTCTCTTTCCCTGCCCCCTCGGCCGTTCCGTCTCGTTTCTCTCGACCTTTCCTGTCTCGTTTTGTTCGGACCGCGAGATCGTCGTTGAAACAGGGCGAAGAATCGCCGGAAAGAAATGTTTCCCGGAACACCAGAGAATAAGACAATAAGAGAGACAGAGAGCACGAGAGAGGGAAAGAGAGAAAGAGAAAGAGAGAAAGCGCAGCTGGGAAAGGGAAGATCGATCGGGAGCTTGGCTTACCAAGCGGCCAGCTTGATTGTTGTGGAGATTGACCGTCGACTGTATGTCCCCGGCTCTCTCGCGCGTGTCTAGGAACTGTCTCGAGAACTCCATGCCGTAGTCGAGGTTGTGAGAGCAACCGCCCCACTTCCATTGGGTGCCCCTGGCCTTGGCAGGCGGCTTACCCTTGTAGCTCGACGGGTCGCATCCGCAGGAGAGCAGCCCGCCCATGCTGCACGCCCGAGCCACGCTGTGCGCCACCCCGGCCGCTGAAATCGCGAAAGCGAACGCCGTCTCCCTGTAACCTGCAACCAAACGTCATCACCATTTTACTGCATCAAACTCTGAATCAACTGTGCTTGCCTCGTGTCCCGTCTGGTCTCGTCTGGTCCCGTCTCGTCGGGTTTCGCTTCGGCGGATGAGAGACGCGCGATCGAGACACACGGCCGGACCGGATCGGACCGGTTAGCAAATTGCCGCTCGTCCAGGATGACGGTGGCGGTCCGCGCGGAGAGACAACGCCGCGCCGAAGAGTAATACGCGCAAACGATCGCGACGCGACAGCGAAGATCGCATTCGTCGTTTCTCCGGGCGACGAGCTCTCGGGGGAAACGCGAACCAGCGGGAAACAGCGGGACATCGGTGGAGCCCCCGAGCCATCCGTAGCCATCGAAGCCATCCGAGCCACCGAGCTTCCGTAGATGGAGCTTCGCATTCGAAGGGCGAGTCCGACGACGGATCGTTCGACGGATCGGCCGACAGACAGCCATCAGACGAAGTTCAGCGGTAGATTATTCAGCCGTCCGTCAAAACAAAGCGTGGCCATCAGCAGCGGCGGCCGGCCGGCATCCAATGACTGCATGTATAAGCGATCGCCCGGTGGGGTTCCCGAACACGTAATACCAAACTCTGTCCGCGACCTGTCGCATCGCGATTTTTCCCCGTCGACGTTCGACCAACGAGTTTTGACTCACTCCCCGTCCCTTTTTTCTCGGTTCGCGCGCGACAATCGAAACGGTGCAGAGGCGATCCGAACGGCGACAGAAGAGGAGAAAGGGAAGAAAAGAGGGAATTCGCGGTTCGTAGAATTTGGAAGTTCGTGGATCGACGAGCGAGAGGAGGACGGCTTGGTAAGAGAGCGTTTCGGTGCGTAATGCGACGTCGGCCGCACTTTTTCTTCGGTGGCTCCAAGGTCTCTCGTCTCCGAAGCGTCGCTGGAGTCGTGTTGACGAATGGCCGATCGTCAAACCGCAATGGTGGCTGTCACCTTACAAACGATACGACACACGACTGCCCGCGGGCTCGGTGTGCCGCGGACCCAACTGTCTCTTTCTCCGCGACTGTTCGACAATGCCCACACATTACTCTGCCCCCTCGGGGCCCTCCCCCGAGAGAAGGAGCTACTCCAATCCACGAATACCGGGCGGTATTTGCAGTATTCATGAGAGCGAGATACCGGGGAGACGCGCTAAAGGCGCATTCGAAAGGATTTGTGGTATTCGTTCCTGACACCCTATGAGGCACTGCGCGCCTGTCCTTACGTCGTCTCTTGTCCCCATTGGTTCGCCCCGAGGACCCCAAGCCCTCTCTTCCCCCGGCTTTATTGTCCTCGCTTTCGGATCCGTGTTTCGAGCGCGACTCGCGACAGGGGCCCGATTCTCGAAGAAACCTCGTTTAATTTCGTCTTTATCGATTCACGTCGACGCTCGCCTACAGCCCGGGAGCCGATCGCCGATATCCTCAGGACGCTCGCAACCGAACTTCGTTTCGGTGTCCCTCCGAACGTCTCCTTTCGCTCCGAGGGATAATTCCCCTGGTCGGAGCTGAAGAGATCCGTCGCTGCCTCGTCGGATCCGCGGATGAACCGAGCGATGTTCGACGTTCGATGTTCAACGTTCGACAGGACGAGCCGCTTCGCCGAGCGAGATCTCGGACAGCCTGGGCTCGATTACGTCGCCCTTCGTCGATCGTACGAAACCCGGGCGACGTTAAAGACCTTCGTTCGTTCGCGTACTCGTCGGGTTCTCCGGAGACCGGAATCGAGCCGATTCTTCGAGGCGATCGCCAGGCCCGATAAAAACGTCGACGACGAAGAGACGATCGATCGTGAAGGGACCGTGTTCAGGAGCCGTCGAGATCGGTTTCGGAGAATGATAAAACCCTCTCCAGGCGACTGCTTCTGGCCCGGCTTCCGAGACGGTGAGAGAGAGCGAGAGAAAGAGAGAACGAAAACAGCTCTTTATATGGGCTCGCACACAGGGTGGGAGGGGTGGTTGAAAGCTTACGCTTTATACGGCTATTGGCAGCAACTGTTTTATAATGCAGATAGCTACCGGAGGAGCTGCCGTTGCTACTGCCGTCGCCACTGCAACCACCGCTGCTGTACGCTCCTACTCCTGCTCCTGCTGCTACTGTCCGATGGTAAGAGGAGCATGAGGGACTCGTAATAAATCCTCCACGGGGAGTTGTACGTCTCTTCTCCTGGACAGTGGAGAGGAGAGCCGAGAGGTAGAAAGAAGAAGAGGACGGGAGGACGAGCGCACGAGGTGCGCAGAGGGCCGCGATGCCTCTTTACTCTTCGGCCCTTGACGCAGGGACGCGGTGACGGATGGCGCGCAGCCAGCCCTTGCCCTGCTACCCCGTGTCAAGCCCAAATCACTGCTTAGATAACTCAATAGATAGCGGACGTAACCGAGTACAAGGTCTCTCGGTTACATTCACGGGAGCGTGCTCCTTCTTTTCGGTCGCCTCCCGTCTCGTAGCTTCGACGACGCTCTCTTTCACCATTGCGGTGACTGGTTTTCAAATTAGTCCTCCGGGGCCCTCGCGGCATACACACGGTTTTACCGTACTGATATCCGATAAGCGTACCAGTTTACGATCTTGGGGCTCTCCCCGACTCGCTTCGGGAACGATTTCGAAAAACCGCGCATCCTCTCGGTCGCGATGTTTGGAAACGGACTGCCATACCATTCCGAATTTGTTCCGCGCAAATTTCGGCCGGTATTCGCGACCATGTAGCCTGTCGTCGTTTCCACGCGAGGAAGCGAATGTCGAGCGTATCGTGTCTCGTAGCCAGTCTCGCCTTGTGTGGGCCCCTCGAGGGGCACGCGAGGAGAAAAGGGGGCCAGCCGTTTCGTGTACATTTCATAATACATTAAGCCGTTTTGCCGAGGTTTAACGAATACGTGGCGAAAGAGCGACGCCGAGAGGGACGGAGCGGTCACGGCCGGAAAGAAATGGCCGAAGAAACAGCCGAGGAGGAACGCCAGAAGAAGCAACGAGAGACCGAGAGGATCGTGTCCGAAAGATTTAACGACGAGCGCGAGCGCGCGCGTTCTTTTCGAGATACGCAGCCGGCACGATTTGACACGGTGGATTTCTCGAATGGCCACGGGACCCTCGGAGACCCGGCCACCGATGTCGTCAGCTTGAAAAGCTGTCTGTGGAACCGTTGGTAATGGCAAAGTACGGTCCATTTCTCGGAAGCTGCTGCCCTCTAACTTTGCTGCGAACCCAGGACACACCGATCTTCAGCAACCATTCTCTCCGGGATAATCGATAAATCGAGCAACACCGGCAACAACAATTCTTCTTCTCTCCTCTCCTCGATGTACCTCGATGAGAATTCGTCGGTCGAAGCGAACCGGGAGAAAGAGACTCGTGGAATCGACACCTCGGGTTGGCCAGTCGGCAAAAAAGAAGGTGTACCGATCCACGGAGACAGATAACGAGGAGAGACCGACGTGGCGGGCACCGAGATCGTGGCTGCAGACGACGGACGAACTTAAGCTTTCAAGTCAGGTGCGCTCGATGTCGCGCTCTAGCGCACTCGTCCGACACGATATATGTTTCCTCTTTCGGCGCACGTACGCGCCACGACGAATTTATATGTCACACTGGAATAGAACAGTCGAGGGGGGCACGATCTCTTCTCGTCTCACCGGGGCCCCGTTCTCTTTCTCCCTTCCTCTTTCTCTCTCTCTCTTTCTCTCATTCTCTCGTTCTCCTAAGAGTTTGGGGACAGGTTCTCGGAGGTGACCGCGACCAAGGAGGCGCGCACACACACCGTGTATTCTGATTTAAGGAAGCACACGGTCTCTCGCCTACGCCGTTTCGTGGTCGTCAACGACGTCGTAAAAGATTTCACCTTTCCTCGTGCGCTCGTGTCCCCTTGAGAGGGCACCGAACCAGCGACGACACCGCTCTACCTATGTTTGCGTCGATTTAACATTTTTTTCGGTCGCGTCGCGCGAGATCTTACCTCTCTGCAGAAGAACACTGCTCTGCTGTGTCCTGCTGCTGGGCGTCAGGGACGAGCAGTTCCACCTGTGCCACGTGAACTGGTGTTGGCACTCGGATATAGCCATCTGCAGCCCTTTGATGGCGGCCACCGTCACGTCCGGATTTCTGTGGCATAGCTCGCGTTGCTCCTTTGTCAGGCCAGGAATACCGTTGCAGACCACGGCATTCCCGCTCACCCAATCGTCCACGGAGTTGCTCATTAAACAGGTCGCGCTGCAAATCAAACGAAATTCACCAATTAACGTTCTCGCCGCGCTGAACCGTTCGTTCTTTCGTCTGTTCGCATCGCTCGATTTCGGCCCCGAGCCCGGTACACCGGAGCCGCCCCGGTCCCGGTTTTTCCCACGAAGCGCACGCGCGTTCGATCGCTTTGAATGATTCTGCTTTCAGGGAATCCAGCCGGAGACATTCCTCGTACTCGCGCTGTCTGCGATCTCCTTCCGATTCCTCTGCTCCTCGTTCCTCGCCCCTCTGCCAAACCGCCGCGCCGTCGTGCTCCTCTTTTGCCTCACCTCGCCTCACCGTGCCTCAAACGCCGCGTGGACCACGGTTATCGAATTCCCGATCGCGAACACGGATGCTTTCGGATTCATCGCCGATTAAAGAAACACCGTGCTTTTAAGTAGCCCTTCGGCCACGGCTTCCTTCCACGTTTTCGCAAACCCGAACGCGAAAGTTTTGCGTTCATCCCGAGTGGATCCGAAAGACACGAACGTACGCGCCGGCAAGAGGAAATGCTTGATAAACGGTTGGAGGGTAGCCCGGTGGCTGAAAGCGCGCGTGCATCTTGCACGCGTCTGCTTTTCTTTCAGCAACTTTACGAGACCGGGGTCGAAAGGTGGCGCACGATAACTTTCAAAGAGCCGCTCGAATATCTGCTCGATTCGTCCTCCTGCTCCTCCATCTCCTCCTTCTGCTCGTTCGTTCGCGTTCACCCGTACTCGGTATCGGTCGTCCCTTACCCTTTTCCAATCCCTCGTCGTCTGCCCTTTCGCATCGTCGCGATAACGCCGTTTGCCTCTCGGAAGAAGAGCTCTTAAAGCGCTATCTTAAGCGACAGTTTCCGTCTAATGGCCGTACATTACAAAGTACCGGGTGTTAATTAATTTTCAGATAAAAGCAGAAACGAGAGGACACGCCGAAAAATATAGATGCGCGTTTGCACGAGCGTGCCCCCCGTTCGTTACCCCCCCCATACCATTATGGTTGCCCCTTGCAGGGCGGCACGGAAGTAGATGGATCCCGGTGCCGCGTCGCGAGAGATTCGTTTATTTACCGCGGTTCGAGAACGGTCAATTTTTTCTCCGGAGGATCCCGGGGGTCCTTCGGGGTTCCGAAGGATGTCACGGACGGATGCGAGATTCCCGGCGGGACGGTGGTTATCTGCGGGTACAAATTAGCCGACGAGCTTCTCCTAAAGTAAAAGTTGTGTATGGCACCCGCGTGAACGAGCAAAAGAGAGAAAGAAGAGGAGACAGAGAGAGAGAGAGAGAGAGAGAGAGAGAAATAGAGACGGCGACGCGGGGGGATTTTCGGGGGGACAAAACGAAGAGGAAAGCAGAGGAGCGTATCCGGAGGATACGGGGAAAAGGGGGGCCGGGCTGGCGAGGTCTTGGCAGCTCGGTTTCTGCGTAGTGTGGGAAAGGACGGCGGAGGAGGACCAACATTTTAGGGTCGCAAAGGTTATTGAGGGCTCCCATTAACCGATACACTGCTGCACCGTTGCTATCTTTCGCGCTATTGATGATCTACCGAAAGCAGATTAATGATCTCGACTCACCGAAACAAATTACCGAAGACGAGGTCGCGTACCTGTGGAAGTCTGACGGCGTCGATGGATTCCTGCGCGCTACCTTTTCTCTTTTACCTCGGCTGCTGCACCGTTACTCTTTCGCTCTTTCTCTCGTTTCGTTGCGTCCGACGCGATGACGGCAGGTATTTCTTCGATCATAGATCCCTCCGCGGATCCCGGAAACCGTAAGGCAAGAAGAAGGAGATTGACCGCGGATCGTTCGCGTCCTCGGATCCTTCTCGGCTCGAGAGGCCAAAATCGTGGGAAATCGTCGAGCAAATCAATGGGTCGGAGACGCGAGCCGCGCGTCCTGCATTTTTGCAATGATCCAAGAGGTCGTCGAGGAATCCAAGATGGCGAAACGGATGCACGTGTTTCATTTAACTTGCTCGCTCGCGAACAGACACGAGAACGAGAAAGCGAATTATACGCGCGCGCGAGCGGTCGCACACTTGCACGCACAAACGCATCTCTTTCGCGTACCGAAAGAGAAAGATAAAGAACCACGGAACGGAATTTCGCGTTTAATGGAGGTATACCCGCGGAGAGAGAACTCGTTACGACTGACCCGCGAGAATTCCTGCGGTAGATATCGAACCCGCTTCGCAGCTTTTATTTGCACGAGAAGAAGCAGCGGCGGCTGTACCCGTCGTGACTCTCCTTCCTGGGATTCGGGGACAGCGCGTCGAATCGACGACATCGAAAACGAAGACGAGTCTGCTCGATTAATCGGAATTGGAGTTGGAATCGGATTCGGAATCTGAAGCGAAGTCGGACTCGCGTCGGGGTGCTAAGCGCTCGTGTCGCTCGTATCGATAAACTGGTTTACCCATCGTTACCATCACGGGAATTATACGATGCAGCAATTCGATACGGTTCCGCTCGCACTTGCTCGAGCTTTTGCTCTTGCACTTGCTCGCGCGCGTGCCCGTGTCTGCGCGAGCATAAACGAGTCGCTTGCAACTTGTCGGTGTGCGCACTGCTTTGTTCCCGAATGCTGTTTATAATTATTTACGGGGAGCGGCGCGGATTCCTCCACGGAGCGTGTCAAAGGCTCGCTCGCGATCGTTTCATGGTCCACGATTCGTACGAATTCAAAGGATTTTCAAACCGGAAGGATTGGTCTCGCGGCTCGAGCGAGGGAAATGGATAATTTTCGCGAGCGCGTCAAAGAAGATCATTCACGCGAGACGAACCGACACCGGCCGACTCCGGGCGACTCTATACCGAAAGAAAGATTCGATTAGAGCGTGGAGGGCGCTCGACACAGAGGAACGGAGCGAGATCGGGGAGGCATAATGAAGATCGCAGCGGGATCGTTCGTTGTTCGTGCCACGGAGCCAGCTGAAAGGACCTATTTGCACTCCGTCATTGTGCTCTACTCGGAGCCGTCGTTGCGAACGCCGCCTTCACGCGCCCTCTCTATTGACAGATTCTTTCCGCAACAAACGGAAAGAGTGGAACGGAGAGAGAGAAAAAGAGGAGAGCCGAGTATAGCAGAAGCGAAGGTGGGTTGCTTGCGTTGCCGCCGCGACCGTAAATTTTTCTCGGCGTAATTGGACCCGACAGTTTGCGACCGTAACTCTATTCAACCTGGAAGTCGTCTCTATCGTCGTTCCCGCTTTGGTGCCGTTTCGCTACCATTCCGGCCCGATGATCGTCTTTCACGGGCCGTTTCGACGATGGGCGTGCAAAACGCCGGTAATGGTTTCCCGGCAGCAGAAACGAAACCGAACCGCGAGCGAATATCGCGATGGACCGGTAATTCGATTCGATCGAGAGACACCGCGATATGTAAATAAATACTTCGAGTGCGATTGAGACTCAACAGGCCGCTGAGCGACGCGACACGAGAGATATCGACCACCGGAGGCAAACGATTCGGTTCGACGAGACCGATCCTGCTCAGCTTCGGAGTTAACAATAATATTTCGGAGCGGATAAGATTATAAGAGCGGTCTTCTACGGTTTCCGATTATTGTACCGGTATTGATAACCGCAATGGGCCAGGCAGGGGGTCAAGAAGTTGGTACTCACCGACGATTCTCGAGAAGGATGAGCAACAGGGCGATGGTGGGTCCGATTCTAGTCGCGATCCTAGACGGTGGTCCTTCGTAGACACGTCTTGATCGAGAAGGAGGCATCCTGTCATCGCCCCGAGGACGTCTCGCTTATTCTTTGCGCGGTTTGCCCACTTTAAAAGAGTCGAGTGCGACCCCTCGTCCAGGGCTGCACACCCCTAGCACCCGAACGGAAGGACCCCTCGCTCGAGAGACGGTGCCGCGCGTCTCTCTTTCTTGCTCTCTGTGTTTCTGTACGGTTTTTTTTCGAATCCCTCTCCTACGCTTCGTCTCTCGTCTCTCGTCTCCGGCGCGGTGCCTGTGATCAGCAGCCTGGCACGCGTCGAGGACTCCTCCTCGCCCCGGGCACCGGCGCTTCTGCTTTGACGTTCCGTACACGATTCGAGAGCTTCCAGTTTCGCCGCTTCGAGGGGTCGCTCCGAAAACTACCCCGGGACACAATATCCTCGATGACGATCGAACGGTTCGTCGACCGACCGCCCTTCCTACGATTTTCCTTCTATCCTTTCGTTTCGTTACGTGCTTCGTTCCTTCACGTCTCCTCTGTGTTCGCAACCGATTTGCGATCGTTTGTGGATCGGTTCGCGGATTCGACGTCCGCGGTCCGTCGTCCGTCTTCGGTGTCCTAGAATTATTTGGTCTCGCCCGCCGTCTTCGTCTTTGGAGATAAAAATACTGTTGTCGACTGTCGCGAACCCGTTCTCGCGCGTACTGGCACTGGACACTGTGGTCGTTGCGGAATCAAACATCGTCGCGCGGCTGCATGATGGCCCGCGATCGACGGGTTCCGTGGTCACTCCGCGACATCCCGCGAATCGAAAGACACACTTCCGGATCTGTCGATGGGAAGAAACAATTCGGTTAGGTTAACGAGGGGTCCTGTTTATCCTCGGCCAACCACGGAATCGCAGGACGCGGCACCCTCGTACGCCGTGCTCGTTCCCAGGTATCGCGACATTCTGATCGTCTACCTTGCACCCTTGACGGCGCGGAGACCAGTCGGTGGTCGGTGCTCGGTGCTCTGTGCTTGGTGGTCGGTGGTCGGTGGAGTCCCGTGTTTCCTCCGCTCCTTCGCTCCTCCGATTCTCGGCTCTTCCGCTCCGCGGCTCGCTAGTGCTCAATCGAGAAGTTCAAACCTCGAAGCTCGAAGCTCGAAGTTCGTAGCGCGCGGACGAGGTACGCGCGAACCGTTCCAAGAAAAAGAAGATCGTCACACGGCTCTGTGTACTTCCGGTGTGTGCACGCGTTCACGACGAAGTGTCAAGCTCAAATAAAAGAAAAGTCGCCCTCCGGGATCTCTTACTCCTCCCACGCACTCATCCCCCTCTTACGGTTCGTGTTCCTCTTCCACCGGTGATCTCTCTCTCTCCCTCTCTCTCTCTCTCTCTCTCTTTCTTTCTCTATCTCTATCTCGCTCTTTTGCTCTCTCTCGCTCCGTTTCCCCCTCGCGCGCGCACCACCGCAGCTATCATTTCGTTCGTGCAAACAGTCGAATAGCAAACTGGCCGTGGTCGCGTTTCGCGTTCATAGCACCGATCGGACCTGACCCGTGACTCGTCACTGTACCGAGTCAAACGCGATCGAATAAGGTCGCAGATCAACCACCATAGGGGTTGGAAGTCAACGGACCGATTGAGAGGAAGGGGCGTGCAGATGGACGCGCGAGTTCGCGACGGAGAACGGACGGACGACCGAGAAAGTCGAGGAACGGGCGAGAAAAGTTGGGGGAAAAGAGTGGCCGAGGGTGTGGAACGAGATCGAAAAGAGGGAGAAGAGACGAGACGAAACGCGCCGGGACGGATGAACAAACGATCGCGAGACTCGATCGCGGGATTCGATCGCGAGAAAGAGACCACAGAGGGACAGAGGGCCGCGCGCGCTATCACTTCCGTTGTCCTCGTGTTTCCGCGTTCGTTATTCCGACACGCTACTGCGAGCCGAGGAAGAGATGGACAGAATCTGATGATTCCACCTCCGTTCAAGCCCGACGAGGAGCTGTCAGGGAGATCGGTCTGTCTATGATGAACTCGGTGCGCAGTGCGCGGCTACGGGGGCCCTCCTCGCCCTCCCATAGGGAGAGAAAGGAGAGATAGGGAGCGGTAGGCACGAAGAAACCAACTACCCCCCCACCATAACCACCACCATCCGGACACGACCACCACTACCGTCGGTCACCACCCTGAGATTCAAACCGACGGACGAGGATGGACGATCGCAAGTGAAACCACAGACGGAGACGGAAAGACGCGAGAGCCTGGGAGACGGAGACTCAGACCGAGACGGAGAACAAGGAGAGACCCAAAGACCGACAGAGAGAGACCAAACGAGAGACGAGGAGACGTGGATGCTCGAAGAGAGAGAGAGTCTGTAGGCTGCTTCTGCATCTCCCTCTGTTTCCTCCCACTTCCGACCCTCCTTTTCCCTCCAATTCGCGCTCTTCTACCGTCTTTCTTCATCTCTACCCCCTCCTCTCTTTTCCTATCCTCGCGACTGTCTCGCTCTCTGTCTCTCTTTTTTCTCTATCTCTATCGGTTCGTCTCACTCTTTGTCTCTCTCCCTCGGTTTCTCGAAGGACTGCCTGAAAACGCCTCCTCGCGAACCAACAGGTATTTCGCGTCGATGCTCCGATTGTTTTGCACCTTGCTGTCCTTCCCCCTCTCCGCCTTGAAATTTTCATTGTCGAAATCTATATCGATCGACTTCGCCGCGCGTGTCTGTTACGGAACGATTATATTGGTGGATGCGATTAGTCGATTTCTTTGTATATCGATTACACGGTTGGATCAGCGACAATCAGTGGAAGCGAGGAAGAAAGGAAGGAAGAAAGAAAGAAAGAAAGAAAGAAAGAAAGGAAGAAAGAAACAGAAAGGAAGAAAGAAAGAAAGGACGGAAGGAAGAAAGGAAGGAAAAGAGAGGAAGGAAGGAAGGAAGGAAGGAAGGAAGGCTGCCTGTGTGATCACGTGGCAGGAAAAGTAGGAGGAGCAAACTTCCCCTACCCGGTATCCCGCGGAGGATGCTCAATCGGCATAATTGAGGTTTATCTCGTTCCCTAACTCTGGCTTTCCGCCCACTCGACCCCACCGCGTCTCCCGTTCTTTGCTCGTTTCCGTCGAATTCTGCACAGGCGCGCAGATTCCGACGGATCGAGCTCGAGTTCCGGCGTTCTTTAGTCGTTGGACGCATCGCGAACGAGCATTGTTCGTCACAGAAACTTCTCGGCATCTCCAAACCATCCCGAGTCCTCGACGGGGAGAGCTCCCCTTGGATCTAGAACACAGCGGCTCTCTCACCCCTCTCTCCTGTCCACGATTTCGTCCCTTTTCTGTTATCGTTCCTTCGGTTCGGTCGGATCAGTGGAAGCGCGGGTCCCGGTGACGTGGTCGCTGAGCTGGCAATTAGTCGCAACAACCCCGTTCGCATAACTCGGCCTCTATTCACCCCATCGTGGCACGTGGTCGAAGATCAAACGCCGTCCTGATACAAAGCGAGCTCCGCATCGGAGAGATGCGGCTTCGCTGCGATCGTTGCGTAGCGTCGCGCCGCGCCGCGTTGGATCGGATCGGATCGAAACGGGGCACTCGTTTAATACCGGTACGGCTTGCAATTTACCTCCGTCTAATTAAAGTTCGGAAACGCGTCGCTTGGCGATCGACCGATAGCCGAATGGTGGGAGCGATATCGAAGATCGCTGTTTCATTCTTCCATTCGTCCATCCGTTCGTCCACCCGAGTCGATAGATCGGCGAATGGGCGAATTATTAGCCGCGGCTAATTAGAGTCCTCGAGCGAACAAACGAGCTCGCGCGCCGCCGAGCTCTCTCTCTCTCTCTCGAAGGGGAGAAGAGAAGGAGCGTTGGCTCGTAAACGTATTTCGTAGTCGAGGCGATACCGTTGAAAAGTATTTGTCGAGGCACGCGGGCCACGGGCTCTTTTTGTTGCTGCGCACGAGAGGAAACCAGCGACTACGTTCCTTCCATTCGTTTGGTAGCAGACGCTCATTGCCCGGGCCAGGTACCTCTCCGCGATAAGATCGTCCGTGCTTCCAGAGGAGTCCCTCCTGGTTCTCCGTCCCTCCGATACCCTCTGATCCGCTGTTCTCCTCTTCGCCTCCCTGAATCGTTCTCCCTCTACCTTCTTTCGACGAGTTCACCGTGTACCCTTCGTCATCCTATCTGGGTGCATTACTTATCGGGCTATCGAGTGTCCCGACCATGATCTTGGCACGCGAGCACCGATACCATCGAACCACTCGATCATCCTATCGCCGTGCAATGCGTCCCGGTGCACTCCTGCTCGGAAGCCTAATTGGCCGGTATTCGAACAGGGGTTGAAGCGAGCCCGCTCTCCTCCGGCCCCCGTTTTCGCCCCAGGAAAATTCGATTTTTCCTCAGTCACGGATAGTCGATTCTCGATTTCAGTTCGACGCGCACATAATCGGCCGTGCGAGTCCGCGCAAAAACTGCCGTTTCCCCGGTGCGGCGACGCGGGCGCAAACGCCCGCACAAAGGCGCGTTGCCCCTACGAAGGCACGGAAATCCCGATAAACGAATTATCTTACCTCGCCGGTGAGTGTCAGTTATCGCGCCTTCTTCCCTTGTTTCCCTTGTTTCCCTTGTTTCCCTTCTTCCCTTCCACCCTTGTTCCCATGTTTTCGCGCCGGTTCTCTCGCCGGCCCGCGCCTCGCTTACGCGTCTTGCACTCGTCACCTCAGAACGCGATCGGTCGTGGTCTTCTCTCCCCCATCTCGACCGCGATCCACGAGATCGAGGGGAGCACGTTCCGAGCGTGACAATCGATCGTTCCTCGGTCGTCCCGTGTCATGACTCGTTTTCGCGAGGCTCTCGACTTTAATTGAGACGTCGTCCAGTTAACGAGAGATTCCTAAACGCGGAAAAAGCACCGCTGTCGAGCAACGATCGACCGCTAAACGTCGATCGCGCCGTCTCCCTCCTTTGTGCTGCCACCGCACGAAAGGAGAGCGTGGCCGGCAACGATTATCGAAGGGAGCATCTTTGATAAAAATATTGGCGCGGGAGAGAGGAAAGAGAGAGAGAGGGAGAAAGGGGAGAGGAAGAGGGAGAGAGAGGATCATCCTAGAGAGAGTAATGCGAACGATTCGCCATGGAAACGTCGGGAGCCGCGGCTGGGAGCTACGGCGAGCTCCGCGGGATACTCCGGCCGACAGAGAACTTGTCCGGAATGTTTTAATAATATGCATTCCTGCTGGCTGGGCGCGTTTAAAGCTCCTCGAGGGTTGCGCTCCACCCTGCCCCTGGGCCGCACCACAATAACTCTGATATAATTAACCAGCTATTTTTCTTGGGTGCAAAAGAATGCCTCCCTCCGCTGATCGCGACACAATGATTCGACGGAACGGTGAGGGAACGCTCTCGAGGGACGGCCGAGGGACCGCGAGGGTAACGCGATACACTTATGGAAGCAATATTTGGTAAAATACAGGGTGGAAGAAAAGGAACACGCGGGTACGTCCCACTTCCTATCGGGCTCTCTGAAGCTCTCTGAACAGGCTCCGGGGGCCAACACATTGTGCCGCTTTGACGATCGCGCGTCGCTCTCGACGAATTCGCTCGGGCCGTCGTTCGGCATTATGTCTCATGGAACGGTGCGTCAAGTGAACGCAACACCCACGCTGCTCCTTCTTCTGGACCGAAGAAAGGGGAGGAAAGAGGAGAAAAATGTGCGCGCAACGTCGCCGCCGTCACGCCCCCATCCTTTCGGCGGACCTCGTGCCTTGTTCTTCGCGATTATTTCGGTACGAGCGTGTATAGACGAGACGCGACCGATGAAAGGGATAGCCCCGATACACCGGGGGAACTTACCGGAAAGGAATCGAAGAGGTGTTCCCAACGAGAGAATTCTCCCGACGATTCCGTTTGCTCGCGACTCCTCGTTTGACCCGCATTCCCGTGTTATTCCGCGCCGGATGCTCGCGTTCACTGGAATTGGCTCGCTTACCTAAAACGTCCGCGCTCTGAATTCCTCGACGAGATTACACAGAGAACCGAAACGCGATAGACGCTCCCGCGGCATCTCTTTTCTCGTGTCTGCTCGTTCTCGGAGCCTCGGTAACCGTAATTTCGGGCTCACCGTCCCGCGCCGCCCCGTTGGTACGCTATTGTCGCGTCGAACCAAGACGTTATTATCGTCTCCGACAACGCGCAAAAGGGAAGCGTCGATTCATCGAGGGAAGAGGGAACGAGCACAGTGAAGTAGACGCGTCGTTAAACGGTTGTCGATCGGGACGCGTTCTTTCTTTGGAAACGATGCGTGCCGAACGCGCGGAGAGGATCGTCCAGAACCGCTCAGAAGAAAGGATCGTGTCTCTCTCCGTCTCGATGCCGCCAGCCATTTGCTGGACGAGCAGCGGCGGTCCAAAAGATATCCGTTACAAAATTGTAACGCTCGATCGCACGATCGACGAGCGAGATACACCGAGCGCGGATGATCGGGCATCGTTTCTGTTAAAAGCCACTTGTTAGAGTGCGCTCGGGCATGATCGATTTGCCGGCTAAAAGTAGCTCCCGGATAATCTGCTTTCGAGGATCATAGACGAGGTTCCGGCTGTTTCCTATTCGCCGGTGCCGACGCCGGGCTGTTGCTACGTATCTCGCTCAAAAACAGCAAGGAAGCTCGTTTGTTCGGTGCGCCCTCGTGCGTAGCCGGGCGCACGCATCTGTGAAATGTCCTGACACTTCAAAGAAGGTCTTACTCCCGGTCCGACAACGAGGAAAGCACGGAAAATGTCGGAGATGGGCTACGTTTTCCCGACCTTCGCGGCGGAGAGATGCTCGTATAGGTCGCTTCCTCTTCGCGCACAATAGACTGTTTCGATACCGACGAGACCGCTGAGGCTGATCCGCCGTCGATCCGCTGTAACAACTTAAGAGGATAAGAGGATCTAATCGAGATTTCGCTTCCGAGTTGTTCCATTGTTCGCCGCGCCGCTGCCTTGACCGTGTTATTCACGCAACAACCTGTGCACAAATGGATCCGCTTCGACGATAATCAAACAACCTGATACGAGCGCGTTTCGTTTTCGGCATGACGCGCATTATCGATTCGTGCGTGTACCGTTCCTAGCATTGCCGAGGAGAAGAGGGGCGGAGGATCGGACCGAGTGAGAATAGCTATAGTAGGACGGAGAGAAGAAGGAGGGAGACACTGAAACGAAGGATGAAAAAAATCGCAGTCCCGTGGAGTTCCCGGAGGGGACGCGGGAATGGCGTAGCTGAAAATAAGGAGCAGCCCGAGAGATATAAGGAAGGCCGAGGAGACGATGGGCCACCATGCTCGCCTATTATGCCAAAGGAGCCATGGGGATACGAAGAGTGGCCCTCGACCAACGGCAATTCGAATAAATAAAGAGGGAAAATAAGATATATGCGCGTGGGTGTGGCGGCAGGCGGGACCCAAGCTCATTGCCACCTCCGAACCTGTCGGATCTCACACTCCCTGCAGATCGGGCTATCTGGCTATGCATATGTATAGGCTTCGGACTCGATCTTATGGATCGGACCGTTTCTCTTGCCTCTTCCTTCTTCTCTCTTTCCAGCCAACTCTGTTTCTTCTTTTACTTGTGGCTCAGCGCGTTTCCTATCGGACGTGTAATTTTCCAATTGATTATCGTTAAAATCTCGAGGGACGCCACTGTCTGTGATTGGTTAAACGTTAAGGATTTTGGGTCTGCAGAAAGAATTATTGCTAAACGACAAAAGGCAAAACGAAGAATTGTTTAAAACAATTTTGATATTACTACGCTTTCATCTAAGAGGTTTCTAAATATTTAAGCACTGCCAGCACGAGTGATAGTATACATATAAAAGGAAGTAAGTCATGTACAATGGAAATATTCTAAGTCAAAAAATGTTTTGGTGTTGGAGTTGAAACAAAAATTATTTGGGGCAATTTGAGACGAGGAGCCACCGTCCATATATTTTTGTCGCGCTTGTGCCAACTTTGATCGGAGGAATGCAAGTTAAAAACTTGTGGGACCGATTCTGGGAGAAGGAGGACGACAGAGCGAAATAGTAACAGCGCTCGGAGACCAACCGGATGAGAGCCTAATCGTTGTTGTTCTACTCGCGACCGCGACAGATTAGGATCTCGACACCCACGCCAGGACCGTCGGATCGGGGAAATGCGTTCTTGTTGCCGTTCTCGCCTACCACGGACCCTCGAACGAGTCTTCTCGATCCTTGTTCCTCGGTATCGGTAGTGTTGTCCGCGTTTAGTCGGTATGTTAAATACGCGAGGAGAGGAAGGGTTCGCGAGGTCTCTCGAAGGGAATGTCTCGGGCAAAACGGAAGGAAGGAGAGGGGCCGATAAAACGAGTTTATTGGCTCGTTTGTTCTCGGAGGTGGCGGTTTCTTTGTCGCGACTAGTAACGATCGTTTTACTACCGGTTTCAACGATTAGGGCTATCGTGACGTTTTGCGAATAAACAGAAAAAAAACGGGGGGTGGAGAGGGAGGGACGCCGAGTGATTTATCGGTCGTAAACGATCGTAATCAACCGGAGGGGCTAAGCCCCGAGACGGTGCGTCGAGCGTTTCAGGGTGTCCGGAAATTAAGAAGAGATATATATTAATTAAAATATAATAGGAACGTTTTGGTATTCTGTTCGATGAATGAAAGAGTCTTTTTTAACAGATCCGCGACAATCCCCGTCGGGAGTGAACGAGACACCGACGATTTCTGTGCAAGAAACGAAGGAAAGAGAAAGAGAAAGGGAGAGTGTGTGTGTGAGAGAGAGAGAGAGAACCCTTTTCGTTTCGCGATCGTCCGGCGAGGCGTTCGCTTGAACAGACAAGCGGATGGAAATTGATCGAACAAAGAAGTGTTAATTGCGTTATTATGGCCGTGCGCCTTATCGAAGCTTCACCCGTCTACCGAAACGATCGCGATCTTATCGGGCCCCGTCAGCTATTGTACGATTATTAAATACGATGATGCGGCTCTATTATCCGAGAGCATCGCTCGATGCGATCGGACGGTGGATTCCTTCGATCGGATCGTAGCCAGTGCCACGAAAAGATCGAGAGGACGTTTCGAGTGGCGCGCGGTAGGTCGGGCGTTCCGCTCGCTATACGAGATCGCGGACAGATCTCTATTGCCACTTAATCCGTTATTCAAACTATCGGAACGCGTCAGACCGTGCTATTGCGACCTTCCATCACCACCGGATCGCCGCGTCTCGGAACCTCTTCGATCAAGAAATAACGACGTTGGGGAATTATATTTGCCACCTGTTCTCATTTATTTAAAATTAGCCTATTCCTATCTCCCCGCGGTCATAAGTTGCAACTTCTAAAATTTTCAAGGACGCTCAATAAGAGCCCGTTGACAACGCGTCAATCAATAAAAATGTGCTCATACTCAATCATCCACATAGTGATATAAATATCATCGTTCAGAGCTGTGCGGATGACTGCGATCGGTTCCCAACACTAGAGCCTAAAAAAACTGCCCTTTATAAAAACGGACAAATCAAGATGTAGAATCTGCCAATTCCCGAGGTGGCAATTCTAGAAAATTATAGATCTCGCTCCGTCGCGAATGTAGCATAGATCCTCCGGCAATGTTGCAGCATTATTACACGGGAACCGGTCGCGGGGTAGCCTTTCGGCGGCTGGACGACACCGGTTCGTCCTGGTACCATCGGTTCGTCTGGTGGTTCGATCGTCCGCGTCCGAGGAGACTAATCGATACTTAATCGCGAGGCGCGTTCTTGCTCACGTACACGTACACGTGCGTGCAGCACGTGCGAGAAACACGTGTCACGTGCTTGCGCGAGCTCGCATACACACGCGGAATACCTATGGGTGGAGGTAAGCGAGCAGGTGAGCGAGGCAGCCAGAACGAGCCAGGATTCGCTCGATCCGGAGGGCCGGTTCGTTTCTTTCTAGCTTTCTTTCTGTCTTTCTCCGTTGCGTTGGTCGTTATGTGTGTGTGTGTGCCTCGGTGGCGCGGGCTTTCGCGAAAGAAGTCGGCAGGGACGAGGAACGAGCACCGTTTATTAACGTTTTGTTTGTACATCTCGATTAGAGCTAATCGATCCTCCGGCAAAATGAGGCATAATATAGAGCCGTGGCGCGATCATAAATACTCATTTGTGCGGGTAGCCGGTAATCTCGCTCTCTTCCTCTTTCTCTCGTCGTCTCTTTCCCTCATGCATCATACGGGGTCTCGCTCCGTCCCGCCGATATTTCCACCACCGCCCAAGTCGACTTCGTTACGCTTATACGGGTGGCGGATTCGTATATTACGAATTTGTGTACATAATTAATGAGCGTTATTAGCTCGTAACTATATTTATCGCTGTTCCACGTGACCGTGGTGCGCCGCGCCGCCACGGGAGAATTTAATGTGCGATACCTTGTAAGTCGATGAAAGACGATCGATATTATTAAGGAGTGAGACGACGGTTCTTATACGCGGATCTTATACGGATTACCGCTATAAACTCGCCAGCATTACGGTTTGACAGTGTCGACCAATAAAGAAGACTCTGCGGGACGAAGGTCGCACAATAACCAAACTTCGAGCGCGTTGCTTCCGCAATTTCCAAGATTATAATTCCGGGGTTGTTTCTATTTCAGCAAGCATCGGCCGGATCCGCGGTCCAATCTGCGATTCGTCCCGGCCACGATGCTTGACCGTTCCCACGCTACCGCCTCTACGGGTGGCGTGCAATCGCTCCATTGCAACTGCGCTCTTGCGCTTTCGCGCTCCTCCAGGCTTCTATTAATCGCGTATGCGTATCGACGCGATACCGCGGTGTTCGGAGCTCGTCGAAGACGGCTGACGGCGGTTTCGGGAAGTTGGTTAATCGGCGCGAAACGGACGTGCTTCTAAGGAGAGCACAGGCGGTTCCTGGCCCTCTGCTCTCGGAGGATCACGGTGGAATGCGGTACAACTCACTTTCCTGCTCGGGTGCCTAGGGGTCGCAAAACAGCCGAATCATAGATACGAAGAAAAACAAAGGAGACGAAAGGGAATCGGGCACCTATGACGAGGCTGTTTTCGCGCGAGCTCGAACGCGGCGTGTAATGCAACCTTTAAAGCCCACAATGAGCTGGCCACCTACGGTTACGACGCAGTCGTAAAAGATGTTTCTCATTGTCTCCGGTCCTGTGGGAACCAATTTCCGTAGAAATCCGTCGAGATAAAAGATTTCATGAATGAAGGCAATCCCCACTGGATCCTTTCTATTTTACTCGGTTTCTATTTCACCGTTCTGGCTGCTCCTCTCCCCTCCTATCCATCGCCTCCTCCTCTACCTCCTCTTCCTCCTCCTCCTGCGTCGTCGATCTCCTGTTTCACACGCGTTGCGGCTTCCTCCGTGAATCTAGCGATCGTTTCGAAAGGTGGAGCTTTCTCCCTGTCACTCCTCTTCCTTCTCCTTCTTTGGAATCTCTCTCTCGCTCTCTCTCGCACACAGTTCCCCTCCACACCGTTCGTTTCTCTCGTGACTCGGTCACTCTTTTTTCCATCGGCCGAGCTAGCATTATCTTATAATCAACCGAATGATTCTTCTGTCCGCTAGAATGGCACGACCCGCTGAGCACACGTTTCGCTTCGTTAATGTCCGCCGTGAGACCGAGAATCCGGGTGCGATTGTTCGGTCTCGTTCGTTTAGTCCGAATTTTCTTCTCCGACTAACAGACCCGGTCCGGGCGGACTTCCGCAAAAGTCGATGTTCGTTTTATCGCTCGCGATTTCAAGGATAGAGACAGCCCGGGCCGAGAAGCGCTTCGTCGGACGGGCTACAGGCTATGGGGAAGCGTGACCGCTCGGTCCCCGTGCCGCGGTACTACGGCGAACAATTCATTTTCGTGTTCGGCTCGCCTTATTGCGACGTGTGCGGTCCGTGACGTCATAATTCGGGGCCCCTTCGAGGCGTTCCGCCCCCTTAATGCGGGCCCCGACACCTCTCGGCTCCGCGATCCAGCACGCACTTTCCTTCTCGCATCTTTCACCTCGCGCTTCCTTGCTCTTGTTCTTCCCCCGGTGCTCCTTCTTCGCTCCTTCGCTGTTCTACCTCCGTTCTCCTCCGTTTCTCCGCCACTCCTCCGGGCCCGTCGTTGCTCGTATCTCTTTTCCGTTCCCCGACCGCGCGCGTTCGAGGGAAAAGGGGGTGAAGAAGGGGAACGAGGGTGAAAGGGAAAAAGAGAGAGAGAGAGAGATTGCTTCTTCTCGCCTCCTCTCCGTCTCATCCTACGGGCCGTTCCGCACCGCACCGCGTACCGGTGTGTCTCTCGTACCCACCTCGTCCCTCCTCTTTCTTCTCGCAGTGACCGAAGATGCCTCGATGGGTATATACACCACGAAGGCGGCCAAGGGGGATATAATGGCTCGGTTGGACTTCACACGATGCCGACCAGTACCGTCGGCTTCGGAAGATGATATGGACCACGGACAGGGAGAGACAGAGAGGAAGCAACGGTGTGTCGGACCTCCGGGGCAGGACTTTGAATCGCGGAAGGAGCTGCCTCTTTCGCTCTTCTCGCCTTCCCCCCTTTTTCCGTGGCGAACGATCGACGGGACCCGCCGATGAGAATCGTCGCGAATCGAGCGAACAAACGGGAATGTATCTCGGGGAGGAAATTCCCGCGAGGACGTACGCGGCTGCGGCCGCGAAATAGCTGGAAGGAACGAACGCGAACGAGGAAAAGAAGCGGGAGTGGCTCGACTAACTCGAGAGCAAGATTAGGGTACTCGAAGGCGTCGGAGAGAAGTCGACGGTGGGGCATCTCGTGCAGAAGAATCGGAGGGTGGGCACCGTTAGCCGGTTTTGTACGAGGAGCGTTCGCCGCTGTCAGCCCGCGGGGGCCTTATTTCAAGACCGTACCGAATCAGGCACGACAATCGCTCTAATATCCACACGAATGCCATGCCGGAGGCCCCCGTGGGCCGTGGCCCTCCTCTGGACCCTCTATCAACAGCCGGACCCGTCTTTACCCACGAGTGAGAAATCTTGCTCGCTCTCCTCCCCTCTTTCTCTCTTTTCTCCCTCTCTATCGCTCTCGCTCTATCCTTCTTTTTTCTTCGTTTCCACTCGCACGCGATAAAGAACAGTCCCGCACAATTTACAACACGACCAGTCGCCGTCTCTCGGCTTCGAAGCGTTCGAATTTTCACGAATCGTCTGGTCGGGCTACGGACTCCCCCTGGAAGACGGCAAACTCGATTAATACATAATGCATTCTCGAGTGCACGCACACACACAGACAGAGACACACACAAACACATATACACGGAGGACGGGGCATTCGTTACGATCGGATTCGGCGTTCCTCCGGCCGAACTCGAAAGCTCTTTTATCCGTTCCGATGAAAGAGGCTCGTGCACCGTGGCTCGACTGATAAACGGATTAAGAACTTTGGATCTAATTGGCCCCCGGGCCGATTGTAAAAGAAACCCTCGGCGGCCTTATTGCCAGTCTCGAGATTAGCTGTACGTATACGTATACATACACGTTCGTGTTGAAGTATGCGTACCCTTCGGAGCTTATCTCCCTTTCAACGTTGCTATCCAACCTGTCGTGAAACCTGCCTCTATTTACTCGAGTATCCCTCGGGTTTCAATCGTTTTACGGTCCTCTAATCGTTACTTCCGCATAGTTCTCGGTCGATGTATTCGTTCCAGCGAACGGATCGTTATCGTTTCCGTTATCGCCGGTTTTCCAAGTTCCGCGCACGAAATTACCGAAAGCGAAGGCGTTCGAACGGCAATGTTTTCCGAGTCGATAACTCGTTCGAATCGGCGAGGAACAACGAGCCGAAAAGCGAAAAATCCGCGGACGCGAGAATCGACTATGTTCGGGGAGGACCGGCTGCGTGGAAGAAAGGAGCGAGGATGGTGCCGCGGTACCACGGTATAATAACAGAGCACCCCGGCCTCGACTAGCTGATGACTTCATTGAACTGGTCTCGGTTGGCCCTCCGGCATCGGACCTCCCTGAAACCGCCTGAAATTATAACGCCGGCCTGCGGCCAGGTCTGCTTTTGATGCGCTCGAGACACGTCCCGAACATTTAGTGGATCTCGGAGGCCTACCTCGCCTCGACTCGGCGAGATCCAACCTCGTGGTTTCTCCGCTATTCTCGGATATACGCGAGTCCTCTTATACTCGCGCTTCCGCGTGACGATGGAGGTGATATTATCGTTGGATGGTTGGTGGTGATGGCGATGGCAGTGGTTGATTTGCCACGCGAGGGGGCAGCTCTAAGCGCAATAAATTGGACAGCCGTTCCAGAGGTACAACGAAACGGATCGAGCGGGAAACACGAGCCCATCATAAGGAATGGGTCGTTGTTAGGCCGTGGCCTATAAACTCGCGGCTTACAAGACACGATCGCTTCCCTCTTTCGGTCGATATCTCGTGGAATGGACGACCACGAGCAGGACCACGACCACGACGACGACGACGACGCCGACCTTCGCGTAGTTTCTCCGACGAAATACAACCGTCCCCTAGCCTTTCCTTTCCTATCCGTCTCGTTGTTCCGTCTCCCGTCCCGTCTCGTAGCGTGATCACGGGCTTCTTTTTGGTCGCGAACCTCGTCTACATCGTTCTCGAGCCTATCGATGATTCATCGTGCCAAAACCTGTGAGAACGTGTTCGTGTGGGGTATAAGGAGACGGCGCGGATAGACGTCGTGATCGCTCTCGATCGTGTACCCGATCGAACGTAACGTTCGACGAATAAGAGGAAATCTAGAGAGCACCTTGGGGGGAACAACGATAACGCGGAAAGAGAAACGAGGCGAACGGGCTCGGGACAAGTGGCGAACACGGGGCACGCGGACTCGTTTAACCCGGACGGGTCAGTCGGGTCGTGCCTGGTGTCCCCTTCCACGCTGGTCCCCGTTGGTCCCCGCGATCGGACCGTATCGACTGGTTGCGCGCCGCGAGCCGCGCGCCTCGAGAGAGGAGGTCCCATGGGAAATAGAAAGTGGTCGCGCGGTGTTCGCGGTTGGCCGTGCGTGCGTTTAGCCTACGTAAAATTTACGATCGGTCTGCCTCGTAATTACTATTGTGGAAACTCGAGGGAGCCACGGGAAGGGAGAGACGAGAGAGAGAGAGAGAGAGGGAACGCGTACGTTAAAACGAAGAAAACGGAATGGAAAGAATCGAGGAATATGAGCGTGCATTACGAGGAGAGGGACGATAAAAAGTTTGGGGTTGCCTGGTGAAAACAAACACATACAGAGAGAGAGAGAGAGAGAGAGGCGGGAGGGGTGGGGGGGATAGAGGGTGGGAGAAAAAGAGGATCAGCGAGACGAGAACGGAGAAACCTACTCGAGTATCCCGAGGCTGGCTGCATACGCGAGCCGGTACGTAAGTGCCGTGTAATTGCTACAGCGCGTTTACTCATGCATTTGTTTACCCGGTTCGATCGCGAAACGCCGAGCTGTAAACGCCCATTCGAGATCGTTCGGTTCGGTTTCCATCTCGGCAGGAGAGCATGCTTATTGCCTGCAGAAACTGGCTGCCGATCGGTATCTGCTTTGTATTTAACGACGCACGGTGCCCCGGTTCTTTCGAAACTGTTCGACACGGTGGCCTTCGGTAATTAGGAATGAAACGCGAATCGAATAATTATTAGTTTCGATATCTGGTGGCCGCGCACCGATGGCTATACGCTGCGCTCGTATGCACCGGAGACAGTTCTTCCCTGGACGGTGGAGCGCGCGATAACGCTCTGATATATCGAAAGTTACGAGCGAGCGAGCACCGTCGTCGCGAGGTACCGTCCGTCTCTCGAGCGTAATTGCCAGCTTTGCTCTAATCTATTCGACCCGTTCCCTTCTACAAGATAAACCGCGGCGGAATCGCGCAAAATTCTCGTGCAACCTGGGGCCTGATTTACCTGAGCGCGCGCGCACGGGCGAGAGCAACAGCTCGAATGTTATCGAGAGGAGGGGGGGGCGACTCGAGGATTCGAGGATTCGGCCAACGCGAAATTCCTCGAGGATATATCGGTCCGTGGATGACAGGGAGAGACGCAATAAATTGGCGAAACGTCACGGCATAGAAAAACAGTCGGATCCAGCTCGTCTCGCAGTTTCTTTGTCGTGGGACCGATCCCGTGTCATCGGTCCCAAGTCCGCGCACTGCTTTCGAGTCCACCACTCGGTCACGAGGTCTCGGCTCGACCGTCTACGACGCGGCCTTGCGAGATTCGCGGCAAAAACTGTTTGCGGTTCTCTCCGATTCTCTTCCTTCATTCTGCTGATCCGCCCGCCTCGCAGCCGCCTCTTCTTCTCCTCCTCTTTCCTCGACGTTGGCCTTTCTTCTCGCAGTTCGTCGAAGGTTTTTGCGACCGATCGCGAAATTTGAATGTAGGTTTTATCGACGCGGTGTCCACGGGCTGTGCGGACCAAAGAAAAAGAACGCGCCTCCTCCAAGGCTTTATCGAGGAGAGTTCGTCACGCGCCCACGTCAGTATACCGTTTTCTTTTTTTTCCTTCTCCGGGCTGGTTTTCTTTCTCTCTTTCTCTTGTCTCCCTCTGGTCTCCCCGTCTCTCCCTGTCCCTCCCTGCCTCTCCCTCGATTCGTTCTCGTCATAATAGAGGAATCTGTTGGTGGCTGCGCGCTTTGGTCCGCCTCTATCGTCCCGAGCAGGGCCGACAGCCACCGGCGCGCTGCTGGCTGTCGAGGTTCGAGCAGGTTCTCAGGAATTCACGACTCATGCGACGACCGGGTGTCCAACTCTGAAACGTATAATGGCATTTAACGAAGAGGAATCGTGTGGTAGCCGGCGAGGCACACCGAGAGAGCTTGCTCCAAATTGCTAGGTCAGGCTAATGTCGAAACGAAGGACGGGAATCGGGGACCGGGGCCTCGGTATTGTTCCGACACCCTTCTCCTTCGCCGCGATGGCTCGTGGGAACACGCCTCTTTTTTTCTTTGCCCATTATCTGCTCGAGCAAGCTCGCCCGATATTTTCATCCTTTCTCGAAATAACGATTTCTCTTTGTTGCGGCCGCTCAACGACCACCCGATCGTTGGGGAGAAGAGGATCTACCCGATCCGAGACGATCCCGCGAGCCGATCCCGCGATGGGAAATCGATGATGGGTGCGCACCCGGAATCGAGATCGAACGCCGATGAAAATGGGAGATCGAAAGGGGAGAGATGAGAAGGCAACAACGAACCAAGACGAAGCTGGGCTAAACGAAGACTCGGGCTAGTCTCTGAAAACTGGTCTGGGGGAGACAGAGACGCGCGGCCTTAGGACCACAGGAGAGTCGGAGGAGCGGCATTCCCCGGTAATTAGTCTCACCCATAAATTACTGGCTATTCCGTGTCTGTGTTGGTCACAACTCGGTAACGTCCTCGCTTCCTCCTTCTCCGTCTCCTTCTTCTCTTACTCGTTCCCCCGTGCCGTCTACCCATTCCCATTTCCACTGTTTTTTTCGCAGTACGTTTTCTTGTCTCTTTTTTCGCGTTTCTGCTCGCCTCTTCCGAACGTGTTGCGTTCGCGCTATTTTAAGCTCGCACAAACGCTGCTCGGCAGTTTTAGCGAATCGCCGGACCGTGCGTCGTCTATACGTGCGAACGGGGTGATGGGAAAGCGATCATCGCCGGTGGAAGGATCCCGATGGCGGCAACGAATTCAAATTCGGAGTCTATGGGAACGAAACGAACTCGTCTTTGCCGTAGGTCCACGGATCCGGTCCGATCCGAGAGGATCTCTCGAGCCGCCGAAGGGGCACAGGACCCCGCTGCTAAATGAGCTGTAATACGGACCCCCGCTGACCCCTTGCACTCCGGGCACCTCGGCTCTTCCTCCTACTACTCTCCCCGTTCGTCCCATCTCGTTCCCTCTTCGCCGAGCCGTTTGTCGGTCTCTCTCCACTCTTTCCACCGGGCTCTCCTCGCTGCCGCGCTAAACTCTCCTCGTCCCTCGAGGAGGTAGGATTCGACGGTAATGATACGGCCACGGCAGACAACTCCTTTTACCGCGTCGCTCTTCCTCGCTTTTGCTTTTCCTGCTTCTTTTCATCGTCGTTGTTATCGCTCGTTTCTTCGTTCGCTGGATGGCGACACGACGGGCGCGCTTTGTCGGCGAATTCGAAATCTGCCGATTGATCCGCAAGGAAAATCCTGCGCGGCTCGCATAAGTACACCGGCTACCACCGTGTCACCGGGGAGAATCGTCGAACGGTTCTCGCCGATTCCACGAAATAACGGGGAACGATCGTGACACCGAGTCGGCTGGTAGCGTTCTCTCTCTCTCTCTCTCTCTCTCGGTCAACGAAGCAATTGACCCATAGCTCGAGATACCGCGCCGCTGTGAACAAGATCCGGCAATTGGGTCACTCTCGATCCGTCTCGCTCCTATCTGGGTCGGCGCGGCGTCGAACACGGGTGGCAACGGTGAAACAGAAGGAAGACTAGTCTCGCCGGTAAACCGGTAGGGGCCGACTTCCTGGTGTCTCGATGCCAGCGCTGGATCACCGGTTTATCGGCCCTTGCCACCGCACCGGTGGTGGTATCGATACACTTTCCGAAAAGGAGACGTATTCGAAGGATCAGGATCGGTGAGGGGTACCTGGTCGAAGCAACCGCGGCTTTGTCGTGGCGGCGGAGATGAAAAGGATGTAGCGAGCCACACGCCAACAGCTTAAGCCCTCGATAGCCCTGTACGATGTGCCTCCGCCGTATACCGTGTACCGTGTACCGGCGAGCCACGATCGGAGGGAGAGAGCAAAGGGATCAGGTTGGAGAAGCGATCGAAGGCGAAACAGGCGAAAGGTGGAGGCAGCCGCTCGTGCTCTCCTGCTTGCCCAGAGAGCGGAACAAGAAGAACCAAAGGGGAATAGGACGAGCAGGAATAACGGAGAAGACGATGCTACCGAGTTGCTCCGTTCGCCGGGTCGTTCGGGATTGAGTTGCAGGGTGACACGCTTCCGTCGACGGTCGGGACGGTAACGAGAGTGCCACAAGAATGTCATTGTAACCGATATCTTTCGAGGTGGCGCTACCCGGGAGCGAAAGGAGTTCGCGCGGAAAAGAGGCTCCTCGGCGAACGAATGGAATCGGTCGTCGGAAGGATTTGCTCGGCCATGCGTGTCAGGTCCTTCGGGACTCTCGGGTGCTTTGAGAGCGCGAAGAAACGTCAGAGTGGAGGGTCCCAGGCTAATCGTCTTAAATCGCGTCTGCTGCTCGAAACGCGGTGTTTGGCTCGCGGAGCCGAAGAAAGGTCGAGAAAAGAAAACGATAGCGGCGCGCTCGGTTCTCCCTCCGCGGTTCTCTCTCTTTTACTCTCTGTTTCTCTCTTTCTCTCTCGGTAGCGGCAGGTTGCGAAGCGGAGAGGAGCCGAGCCGAGAGGTTCTACGGAGAGTTAAAAGAGGAAAAGAGGGGCTTGGTTGCGTCTCGTTGCCGCCGAGCGGCGCTCACCTGCCTAGTCCGCAACAGTCTCGTACGGTTCGCTCCGACCGGGAGCCTCGTCGCCGATCACGGACCAACGATTCTCCTCTCCTCTCCCCTACCATCGACTGCTTTCCACCTCCGCACGATCGCGCCACGCCGCGCGAGCTTTTCGACCTTCTTCCTTCACCCTTCTCTTACCCTTACGTCCTTCTTCTCGCCTCCCTTCTTCCTCCTCCGTCCTTTTGGTTCTCTCCGGTTCTCTCGGTTCGCTCTCCCTTCTCCCGGACGTTCGCCGATTTCCTCCCGGTTTCCGCTCGGTTTCCAGGCGTGATCTCGTGCACACGCGCCCTTCGATCGTCGTCCGGGAGAAAAAAAATTCGCATCTCTTCCTTGTTCCCCTTCGATCGGCTCGAGATATAATCTGCTCGACGATCGACGGCAGGGGATGTGGTCGCCGCTGTTGGTTCGAGCACGACGTCGCGACGGTGGTGAGGCTGACGACGTCGACGCCGACGTCGATGTCGATGGTGCAGTGAACGTGCTAACGGTGATGTCGTAGAGAAAATGCTGTCGGCCCAGGGGTAGGAGAATCGGCAGAAAAAAATTAAAAGTAGAAGAGGAACAAGACGAAGAGGAGGAGGACAACGACGACGAAGAAGAAGAAGAAGAAGAAGAAGAGCAGCAGAGAACCAAGGCGAATGGTGGGGCAGATGTTCTCTACTGCTCGGTACATTTCTGGTGGGGGTAAGGCAACACTCAAAGTTCGTGGTGACGTAGTTCTGGCAGGAACGCGACGAGTTTTTGTCCCCGCCGGAAGAAAACGGCAGCTTCCTAGGTTCTGACCGCGTCTCGTTGGCCGTGCTTTCGATCGCGATCGACGGGAACCGACGAGCACCGACGGAATCGCGAGTTTCGTCGAACGTCGACGGACGCGTCGACGGAAGGGGGTTGAAAGCGGGGAAACTGTAACGGAAAAGTGGACTAAGAGGGACCGCGAACGGGGAAGGGGGACGCGCGCATCGCTCCGCGAAACCGGAAGAGTTCTTGCTTCCCTTCCTTCCGGTCGTTCCTCGATCGGTTCTCCGTGACAGCGGCCATTTGCAATCCATTGCGCCGGCGGATTACGATCCACCAAGCAAAACAGACCGTACAACTTGATTGTTTTTCCATGGTTTCGCGGTACTCCAGAAAGAGGAAATCATGAAGATTCGACGCACTCAATATTTATATCCGTTCACGTGTTTCAAAGAGGCTGTTTCCCTTTGATCGGCGTATCCCGAGCGCTAGCGGCCGAAGAAAAAGTCGAGGAAGAAGAACAGGCGGTAGAGGAGAAGGAAGAAGAGGGCTGCTGCGACTACGTCGAAGAAGATCAGCAGAAGCAACAGCAATAGCGGTAGCAGGAGGAGAAGGCTGTGGTGGAGGAGGAGAAGGACGAAGCAGAGGCAGAAGAAGAAGACGAGGAAGAAGAAGAAGAGGAAGAACATGATCGTGTTTCGGTGAAGTGTCGACAGAAGCAAAGACCAGATACGAGAAAGTAGTCGAGAGTGAACGGTCGAGGAGATCGGGTGCTCGATAAAGAGTTTCTCCTACGAGACTTCACGGACATTTCCGAAAAGAAGCCGACTGTGATCGAACCTCGTCGCTCGCAACACGTCGTACGACGGTTCCTCGTAGGTCAGGAATCTCAAGGCACTCCGATAGAGCTCGATTTTCTTGGGATCCACGTCGATTCCGGGATTCGACGTCCGGCATCCGGCATCCGGCATCCGGTACCCGACGACGCGACACACCGTACACACCGGAGAAAGAAAGCAATTGGCGATCGTCGAAGCGCTGTTCCGCGGGGCGGAGGGGATGGAGATGCGCCTCGTTTTCGTGGCGGTCTGCCTCCTTCTCGTCACCCCTATCGCCGGCTCATTCTGGTACGTATTCCTTCTCTCCGACAGTGACATCCACATGGCAGACCATCTCTCGAATTTGCTCGTATTTCCACGGTATCGAAGACACATGTTCCTCCGTTTGGGTTCCGGTGATCGGTCGTCTCGCGCAATTACGCTCTCTCGAACCGTTGCGTCGAGTCACGTCGCTGTAATCGAGAACGTTACACTTTTACGCCGGTAATTACGCGGGAATCGGCCGATCCTCGGAGCGGTTAACGTCAGTACTTTCCAAACGTGACGAACTAACGAGTGCTCCAGTTCCGAAGTGCGTCATCTGGGTTATCAATTACGTGGCGCGTTACGCGCACGCGGAATGATTAATGACGCCATAAATCCACCTTTGGTAGTTACTGCTGCTCTCCCCCGTGAGTAAGACCTGTGCCGAGATTTACGGTTTCATTTCTTCACGGTTAAATTGCTCGTTACGTCGCGTAGCCGAGAAATCTCCTCGTCCTGTTCGTCTCCGGAAGCCAAAAATCTCTAGTCGACGAGTGTCGCGAATCCGTGGCCGTGGAGCGACGCGCTTCTCGTGACTGCGTCGTCGGCTGCCGTTGCTGACGCGAGCCAGGTATCTCGGGGAACAGTAAATTATTCGGTAGCTCGAGCTGCGCGAGATGCGTACCCGCGTTTATTGCGTAAATATTTGTACGACGATAGACCGTTATCGCTGCCCTACCATCCAAGGTTCCAGCATCCAGAGACGAGGCAGCTTCGTAAACGTTCTACCGATCGTTCTTGTCCTCTCTGTCGTCGTTGTCGTTGTACATTGTTGTTCGTCATCGTTCGTCGTCGTAGTCGTCTCGTCCGATTCGTTTTTCGCAGCGATTTTCTCGGAGAAACTCGTTTCGCGTGCGGTCGTCGCCGGCTGGAACGCGCAGGTAAAACCGGCGAAACGCTATACATAGTGAATACCGGAGCCGCAGGGCGAAAGGTGACGGAGGTCTCTCCCAAAGGTCGAGCAAATATTTGTCAACGATTTAAAGGGGATTTCTGCGCACAGTCGACGCTGTACCGTCGCACCTCGCCCACCGACCTACCTGTTCCGCGTCGTCCACACGACCGAGTGTTTGATAAATATATTAGAAGGTTCGTGGTTTGTTTCGACGACAGGTATTTAACAGGTATTTAAGTGGGTTCGAGGAACCTTTCCCGCGAGCGTTATTCGACTTTTTCGGTGACGACGTCGCAACGTCCGGGACTTGGTTTATCAATCGTTCGCGGGCCTCCGGATCCTTCGGCTCGAATTCGAGGATTACTTGATCGGAACCGGATTCTCTCTCTCTCTTCCTCCACCGCTTGGTCTCCCTCTCTCTCTTTCTCAATCGAGATTCCCCGGTTTTTTCGCGACGAATACTATCTTATCCTCGTTCCCCTCGTTTCGCCGGACGATCCGAAAATCCTGCCCGTTCCGTTCTATGCACTGCAGCGGAGAGACGCGCGCGGCCTCGCTAGATCCGTACGATCCACGGGAAAGAACAAAGACGACCGAGCGAACGAGCAAACGAGTAAAGAGGCAAAGAAGCGAGCAGCGAGGATGGACAATGGTCGGAGCGTCACCGTAAATCTCGTCGGGCGCGTATAATTTGTAAGTCGGTAGCAGCCCAGTTTCATCTCTTTTTCTCCAGCTTCCGCGCTATTCCGCCTCTCCGTTTCTTTCTTCCTTTCTTTCTCTCTTCCCTCGCAGTATCTCCGTTTCTCGCTAATCGAACCGCGATCCGTCTTGAAACACGAAAGTCGAGATCGAGAACCCGGGACAGCGGAGCGGATCTGAACAGCTTCGAGCGCATTCTTACGAACGCGCGTGTTTCGTCCTCGAAATTCGCCAAGGAGCCGTTCTCGATCATTAACTTTTGCAAATCGCTCGGGACCTTTCCTTGATCTCTCTTTGCTCGTTGCATAGGTGCAACCTGTTCGACGGATCGCAACGCGCAGGTTGGGAAGGTGATCGACGATCGTCGTCGCTCGGCCACGGTATCGTAACGACCAGTTGCCGATAATACGATAAGGTTCGGTCGGGTCGCGAAGTCGGCCAATGAGCCGCGGTGGGCAGTCCACGGCTACCTTCTCGCTGGTTGGACAACCTGGTACTCCCACCAGATGCGCGCTCTCTCTCTCTCCATCTCACCTGGCCTCTACCGTTTCTTTCCCGCGGCGAGTACAGTCATAATCGTAAGAGCGGGCAGACCGTGTGACGCGAGGTCACGCGTTTCGCATCGATCGACCAGCACGCCGTTGCGGTGCGTTGTTGCTCAAACGAATTTCCGAAACCGCATTCCGTTCGAAGCACAGTCAACCCTCTTATACCCCGAATGATTTGTACCGCGTTATAAGAAACTCGGAATCACTGCAAATCAAACTAATTTGCACCGCCTTATATTCTGCTTCAGACTAGCTTGAACTAAACAGTTTATGTACTATATAGCGAGTCTGCTTAAGCTAATTGAGTTGTACTATATGTAGAGGAACCGCGTTATAAGAGGGCCCACTGTATTAGTGGGGTTATACCCGAGTTATACTCATCCGTGCCGTGTCCGCTTCGGGGACCGGGCACAATTTGTTACCTCGCTTTTGTATCTAGCGTTTATACATGTCCGACCGAGTACGCTTCGGTATAGGGATCCTCTGTGTCATCCGGAACCGTGCGGGTTCCGTCGGACATGTAAGACTTGATCGTTACCCGCCGTACCCGCGGTACCCGGGTGCCTCGTCCCGAGCCCGTTTACTCCCGATAGAGAGCGTATTTCGGTCAGCTGCAGTCTCTCGTAGTGCTTATTTTCGGCGCGAATGTTCTTCGAACATTTCACCGAGGATTCGTACCCTCTCGCTCACGGGTTTACCCACTCGCAGTCGTAAAAGCCTGTGCTTTTCGATCGAACCAGGGACGCGCGCTTGCTGCCAACATAAACACGGAAAATTTGTTCCCTTCTCGCTGCTACGTTTCATCGATGCAACGTCGAGTCCTCAGCGTTCTTCCTCCAGAACTTCTTCCGCGATCGTTCTCTCTTTGAAACGGTCGCGAGGATAGCGTAATCTCCCGCCCGCTTATCCACAGTCAGCTTCGATTCGATCTACGCGGACGGAACGATAAATTTAGTGGTCGGCTCTCGAGTCACGCGCGCACTCCATCATCCTCAACCGCGACATCTCGATCCCCCACTTGCAAGACAGAAATAATTTTGTCCGGCTCTGATTTACCGGCTAACCGACAACAGTACCGAGATTCTGAGCGCGGTTCCCTCGCGCAGGACTTTACACGAGGAGAGAATACGGTCTTCTCGGTGAAGCCGTAGGAATAGATTCTCTTCCAACGGTTCTACTATACCTCTTCTCATTTCACCGCTCATTTTCATCGAGCGCACCACTTGTTCGTTCCATCCGCCGCCGTCTGCGAGATCGATCGATGTAACCCGTTCGCGAGCATTCCGAAACGAATTGTTCCGTCGAACCGTTGAATCGTCGCGCTAAATGCCCGATTTGTCACGGTCACAGCTGACTGGAAATACGCCGCCAATTGGCAACGACACGCATGACAGAAACGAAGCGCAACGGCACGCACGAACCGCGAGCCGCTGACCCAAACTCCCCTACGCTTTTCAATCTTCGCTCACGGACGGCTTTGCTGATATTCGAGAAATGTTCGAGTCCGGGCGAAAGCGAATACTCGTTGTTAGACTAGGGATCTTTATGCAAAACTAAAATGGTTGGCATCGATCGCAAGAAGTAGCCGCCGTATACAACATTCTTCTCTTCTTTAACAATCTCGATATGTTCAAGAGGATGTATTGATATTCTTCAATTCATTTACTGTTTCTACTATAAATGATGTAGTTCAATTATATTGCTACATTACGATGTAATTGTAACATTATTAACTAACGTGCTGGAAATCAATAAAATAAGGAACTATTGATGCAAAAATCGGATTTCTTATAAATGTCCGCAGTCGGTTCTCAGCGCTGAAACAGAAGCTTTCGCAAAACTCCGATTCTAATTCTATGAAGGATTTGCGTTACTCAATTCTCACGGCTATCTTAAAATACTTGATTTGTTGATTTGAACTGGGAAATAGCGATGGCTCGATGATTGAAACTCCGCGTTTAGCGATTCTGTACAGACGTGTTCGACTCGCAGGTAATGGGTTAACTCGGTTAAAAACGTACTACCGGCAGTGCAAATGAATACTCGTCCAACTAGACTGCTGATTAAGAGCCATTGAATATCGGGTGATCGGTGAACGTAGAGACCAAGGAGAATCGATTTCCGTGGAATGTTTCGACGAGGGCGCAGCTGCGTTTCCCTGCTCGACGTTCGTCGCGGAAGAATTTGAAATTGTTCCGCAGCCGCTATGCCCGGAATTTTAAGACCCTCGTGTTATCCGGGCTTACCACTCTAATTTTATTAGTACGCGATTCGGTTCGATCGGATTTCATTAAACCGCGTGCCTGGAATAATCGGCGGAACGCGTACGCGCCCCGGATACGGCAAGGAAACGGAAACGGTGGTCGATTGCGACGCAAGAGCCATCTCTCTTCCGCTCGAGGCAGCGGAGTCTCGAGCCACGAATTCCTGGAGGTTCTTGGGAAATGACGGCCAAAACGCGATCGAAACTTGCGAGCTAACCCTTGCCACCAATTTGTTCGGACATTCCCGGGCGATGGCCGGGTCTAGCGGGTCTTTTTATGCTCGTCGATCATCTCTGTCCACGTTCTATCGCGTCGAAAAAATTAAAAAAAAATTGTCAACTGTAAACGATAGCGTTTGCTCTAAAGGAAAGCTCTCGGAGAGCACTGGTCGAAAGCAGCGGCAACGGGCCGTGTCTCCTTGCTCTCTTTCGTTTGCTTCCCGCCTCCTGTCGCGTGGCTTCTCAACGCGCGGCAAAGCAACAAGAGGATGATTTAGATTAAGTGCGCATATTTAGCCGGCACGAGCCCTGTTGTGACTTTCGACTTCCGCTCGGTGTACTTTTTTTCGTGTTTTCTTCTGCTCTTTCTCTCTCTCTCTCTCTCTCTCTCTCTCTCTCCCCCTCTCTCTCTGGTGATTCTCGGCACTCTCGGTTGACGAATTCCTCCGTCGACGGTACTCGAGATCAACGGGTAAGAGAAATTAGCGTGGTGGACGGGATCGATAGGACCGGTCGATCCCTCGAGGGTCCTCGGAGGTTCCCGATTTCCGTCGTGTTTTCTTCGTATCCTCGAGGGCCTCGTCCGGTCGGTGCGAGATATTCAAGGAATTCGACGATGGACCGAGGCAGCTCGCGTTCCTCTTCTGCTCGTCCTGCTGCTCGCGTTCCTCGTTCCATGCCTTCTTCCTCGAGGTTCTTTCGGCAGTCGGGGAACGGTCCGTTCTCCTTTTTCTCGCGCTCTCTATCGAGAGCTTCGTTCTCTTTCTCTCTCTCTCCCTCTCGACGGGCTCCGAGGCTCCGAGGTTCTGAGGCATCCTAGCATGTACAAGCCGAGCGAGGCCAGCTACGTTTGCTCTCTCGTCACTGTCTATCCGAGCAGACAGCGTGGAGCTGCCTTCGAGCAAAGTGAGTGCGTCTAATGAGGCAATAAATAAGTCGACCGCCCTAACCGGCCTCTCCACGCTTTTCGTTCGCGACGACGTGTCCATCCTCCAGTTCTTTTCTTGCATGCGCGTACGCGGCCACTACCACCCCTTCCTCCTTCCTTGTTCCTCCTTCCTCCTTCCGCCCGGGGAATATCATCCCATTCCTCGTCCGGTATCGATCCTCTCCCAGATTCTCTCCCCGAATTTCATCGACTCTCGATCGTCTTTGGCTAGCAACCATCGCCCAAAGCGAGTTCTTGACCACTCCAACTCCAACGCCATCGAACCGATCTCGATCGGTATTAATAGCGCGCGAGACGAGTAAACGAGCAAACGAGCGAGCGAATCGTCGGAAGACGAGAGACGCGTTCGCACTAATAACGCCGTAAGGTTACTCGTAGCGAGAGATGTATCGGCAGACCGTGCGGATCGGCGCGTTTATTTGCGTTAGGAGAGGCTAGCTGCGCGCTCGTTAAAGAGCCAACGCAAATATTCCTCGGCTGTCATCCTTTGAACCGTAAGTTCGGGACAGTGTCACGCAGCAGGGCTCCTTCACTCTTCCCCAGTTTCTGGTTTCTCGGATAGCCTAGCGTCGCGTCGCGTCACGTCATTTGCCGTATTGTTATCCGAGACCGCCGAAAAACAGAGACAACGTTCCTCTTTCCGACTCGCGAGCGCGCGCGACCCGCTTCGACGCGGTCCGCCGGTGAAATTGGCTATTTTTAGTGCGCGCGCTAGTTCCTCGTTTGTTAGCACCGAGATAAGAGAATCGAGTCGCAACTTTCGACTCCTCTCGCGAGGAGAGGGAGAGAGTGGTTTACCGGGTTCCCACGGAAACCGTGAAACTCCACGTGCCGTTACCGTACTTTTTCGAGAATCGACCGCGTGTCCGGTTCCGGTGTGTTCTCGAGGGTGGCGTGGTCTGTTAACGGACGGTCGATAGTCAGGCATCGAGCTCGGAATATCAAAGTTTTTGCTCGTTGTTGCTCGAGATGCGACCGTCCCGTGAGACGTTGCACGCATCATATTTTACCGGTCGCACAAGAGCGGAAAGCGGAGCATAGCGGAGCACAATGGAGAACCAGAGCGGGGAGAAGCGTTTAGGGTTTTTTGTTTCGGGGCGAGCTGCGGTCCGCGAGCAACCGGCTCGGTTTGCGTCGAGCTTCGATCTCTCCAGTTCGCGAGTTTCTCGCGAATTCTTGTCCGCGTATTCGACGTTCTTGTCCTCGCTGTTACAGTCGCCGTCCGAGGCAAAGAATCCTCGCCCAAATGACGATGTCACCGGCACGGCGCAGGACTCTCCGCCGCGCCGCACCGCGCCGGCCGTATTACCGCTCGGACTTCTCCTGTTTCTTCTCGGTGTTCTTGTTCCTCCTGTTGTTCCTGTTCTGGTCGCGGTTCGTGCGGAACGAAAAGCGGCAGAGCCGTCGCTGGCCGCAACCAGCGTCGTACACGGGCGCGAGCAACCGTCCTTAACGGAATTATTGCCATTAAGGTCGTTGCATTCCCGAGAGGCCGTTGTGTACGCGCCCCGGCATTCAACCGACGCAGAACTAATGATCTTAATTAACGTTTCGTAACGAAGGTCGCTCGGACTGTCTTCCCGCCCCCTATCCTTTCCATCTGCCTCCTCTTCGACGTTTCCCCTTTCCTTTCGTTTCGTCTCGTCTCGTCCCGTCCCGTCCCGTCCCAGCTCGTCTCGTCTCGTATCGTTTCTCTTCTTCCGATCGGTACACGGGTCCTCTTCTTCTGCCTGTTCTCGGACGTTTTTACATCCGGATCCCGGTCTCGATCCTTCGTTCGTCCCTGTTCTTCTTGCTCTTCTTCTTCTTTCTGGTCCCGAAGGAGAGAAGTCGCGGTTCCCACCGTGTCCGCGATTCCCTTCGACTCCGATTTCTCTTTTTGCCAGACCGTCCGAACGCTTCTTTCTTGCATCGGTTCGGTTCGCCGTGTGTCCGTTTCTGGATAGTTCTTTGCTGGTACCCTGTCACGAGTACAATGGCTTCGGAGATTTAATTACCGTAATGGCTGCGCCGTGTCCACAGTCCCTTTTGTTACTCTTTACCTATTCCGGCTCTTGGCTTTCAGGGGGGGCTTCGATCCGATCCGATCCGATCCGATCCGATTCGTGATCCCCCATCGGAAAAACCTTTTCTCGATCGAACCCTCCCCCTGAAAGACGGCCGACGAGATATCGATTCACGTTTCCAGGACCGTTGGAAATCAGCTGGTGATGGACCCGACGCTGATCTGCAAGAAAACCAGGAGACTGAAGGGCAAAATGGCGGAGATCTGTCGGAAGGAGCCGTCATTGCTCAAGGAGATCGCGAGGGGTGTGCAGGTCGGCACCAGGGAGTGTCAGTATCAGTTTCGAAACCGTAGGTGGAACTGCACCACCATCCGAAGGTCCCTGAGGAAGATTTTGCTGAGGGGTGAGTAACGAGAGGAAACCGCGTAACGACGCGTGGACAACTAGAGCGGATCGTGCGCGCGGACTGTTGGGAGATTAGACGAGCCGGATGTCGATTACACGCTGCTCCCTTTCGAGCCTCTGGATCCTGATTCGTTACGATGAAACGCGGCCGAGAGACCGGACGGAACGTCTCCGGAAGATGTTCACTCCTCGGGGCCCGTTTCGCTCTCGAGCTCCGCCTTGACATTGATCGCTCTATTCGAGACGAATCGCGGCCGATCGATGAAGCGTCCGCGTCCTCGCGAATCGGAACGACTCTGTTCGCTGCGCCGCGCCGCGCCGCGCCGCGCCGTGCCGTGCAGCTTGCAGCAACGATCGGTCCCACCGATCTCGAAAATCGTTCGCGTACACGCATCGACGTCGCGTGTCACCGTTCGGGATCCGTAGGCAGCGTAAACCTCTCGAATCGCGGTCCTTTTTTCGTTCCGTTCCGGTGCAGGGGGCGTTTCGTTTCGCAACAGACGATTAACTATCACGGTAGATTTGTACGGTGAGACCAGTGTCCCTTCGGTAGGTGCTCGTACCCGGATCTCGTGAAATACGTACGATCTCTCGAGCGAACGATTTTCCTGGAATCGAAACGATCTGAATTTTTGGTTCGACTAAATGGAACAAATCGGTCGGCCGATCGAACGAGGTCCCGAACTCGGGTTTGAGTTGGTGCGCGAGGCAAGATTCTCACGCGACTGGATTAGCGCACGTTCTGAGCCAGACGAGAAGGAGAACGAACCTGTCCGCGTGGCTCGCTTAGTTACCCGTCCGATGTATTAATTCCGGGTGATCGAGCACGACAACTAAATCGAAGACAGCGAAGACCAATAGGCCGGACTGCTCTCTAGGTTCCGCTATCAGATCGGTGCCTTTTGGTAGCTTGACAGATTGACACTGTCCGTCGGATATTAGTGGCAATATGTTCCCTTAATTAAAGGCTTCATTGCCGGACAGGGCCTGTCCTCGAGGACCGTTCCGTTTCGTCTTCTTCTCTTCTCCCGTTGGTCGTCTCGTCTCCTCTCGTCTCTCGTTTCTCTTCAGCTCCCTTTTTCGACATCCCCCGTTGGCCAGGATCGCGAGATTACCATCGATCCTGTCGATCGCGGTTCCTGCGCGGATCCGATACGATTCGTCAGCGGGCCAAGAGCCGAAAGAGTCGAGAGAGAACCGAGAGAGCAGTCTACAACCACCGGGGCGCAGCGTGCCGCCGCGACGCGTGGATTCCAGGCTGGACGATCGATGATCGAATTATATCCGACACTGTCGGCGATGCCTGACGAACGGCGCTCTCCCGCTCGGAGAGATTCCAGGCGATACGGTTCGTCGTATTATTTCACGACCGGACTCTCGGGCCGTCTCTCGAACCTCCATGGGATTAATTAACCCTCTCCCCCTCGGCCTCTCGCCCTCTCCGTTTAATATTTGCTACACGCGCAATCTTTCCGCCGGACGATGGAATTCACGGAATCGAATTCCGATACCGCACACGCGGCGGGATGCGCAGACCAGTCTCTCGAGTCTCTCGACCGGACCGACGGGCTCTAATTTGCGTTCCACCTGGCGCTTACGAGCTTCCCCCATCCCACAAAAACGATACCACGCCGTAAAGACGACAAAGTCCGATTATATTATGCTTCGTATGGGAATCGTAAAGATCCTCGCGGCGGCTGCGTCGTAAACGACCGACAAGCTTCCGTTGCTACCGATTTTCCTCGTGATCGTAATTAGCAGCGCGGCCGCCGCACCGGTTGCTTTACGTCGCGTCGCTTCCCGTCGTTTGCAGTTGGTCGACGAACATCTCTCTCTCTCTTTCTCTCTCTATCTCTCATGTTCGGGAAAACGAAGGTTTCTTTAAATCTCGAAACGGTAGTCGGCTCTCGGCTCCGTTCGGTTCGGTAGAGAAAAAAGGTTGAACGGCAGGTACATAAATCTCGACCGCCGCGCCGGGTGCGTTATTGTCCGGCGTGGATCGATGACAGGACCGACGATGTGTTAACCGGTCGTTTCGGGTGACAATCCTGGACGTCGTCATTTATCTGCGGCTCTGGGCGACGACAGCTCGCCCTGGGAAGTCCTCGACAAGAAGAATATATCCGAGTTTTTGGCCCACTCTGGGCGAGGTTGCTGGGTACCACCTAAAACACGCTTTTGTTACGTTCGCGGGGGTCGCAAACGCGCCGGCCGTGTATTTGCAAATACGCTCTCAGCCTCTTCTCGGACCTAGTAAAGCACGGTCGGGCTTCTTCGAGTAAATTCGAGTGATCTCGGGGAGGTCTCTGTTTCTTAGGACAGACCATTGGTCGAGTTTCGGATCGGTAACGGGGTAGAGAGAGAAATTCGTGGTAGCCGCCGCCGGGTCGGTTGATCCTCGGGGCTGGAGGGATCGAACCGAGGAAAAATTCCTAACGGGCGAGCACAGAGGGAAAAGGCGAAGAGGGCCGAAAACAGGCACGCTACCGGCGGCGCCTATCTTAATTCTCGATTGACGTTTATTTATCTGGCGACGTTTAATTTTTATGGGCGCGATCCGGCCGATAGGTTAACCTCGCAGGTAGCTCCCGCTGTGTGGTCCGAGTTCGGAGGAAGATCCGAGGCTGGACTGGTAGAACATTCGTGGACGAGCAGCACCTCTTAATTGAGGGGTGCCGCGTGTCGCGATAAGAGGAACACGGGCGTCAAAACCCGTGGAAAGAGCTACCTAGGGGGAAACGAAAGGAGGAAGGAATTTATTGTGCTGCCACACGGCCGCTGCGTTCCCTCGTTCGGCACCGCGGGTCCAGCAGCGATCCGAACAACGACGACCACGGCAAATCTCTAAAAATCCTTCGAGCCAACCTCGATACGCTGCCTATCTCTCAGTCAAATTAACAGAGTGGTTCTGTTCTGGTTCGGTTCCGAGTTCTCTCTCGGTTCACCCGAGGATATTTCGTGCCATGGAATCAACAAATTGCTCTTTCTTCTCTCGATCGGTTGGGGGACACAATTCGGTTCGACCGCCGAGATTTCGGTGGCCTCCGAGGACGAACGCGGGTGAACGACCGCCACGGAACCTCCGTACGCGTCCAACTTTTCCCAGAGACGGTTTTATCGGTGATTTTCGCTCGGTTGTAGAGGTCTCTGCTACCTCCGACGTGTATCGCCTCGAAAACTCGTGTCCGACCGGCATTTCTCAGCTCTAACGACGATGCTCACCTTGGCGCGTTAATAAACTCGAACCCCGACTCGCGCAATTCGATTGGTCCGCCGAATACATACATACGTTCTTGCACCGATTTCATTCGCGATAATTGCCACGGTCTGTTCGATTCGACATTGACGGCGACGCCTCTTTTATCTCACAAATAATATAAGATAAAAGTATCTACTACAAGACTCAACAATAATATCTGGGGAATATTGTGGAATATACAACTTTTAGTATACATTTGTAAAATCTGTGCACCAAATTTTATCTTTCACTTTATACATTATAAACACTAATTAATATGAATCCAATATTATTATTATGCATAGTAATTACTTCCAGGAACAGCATCCATCGTACATCCAAAAAAAAATTCAATTTCCGTGCTTCACACCTTTTTTCAGCACCGTAGTTCACTGCACAAAAACTGCGTGACGGCTGAACGCGATATTCGTACTCCCACCATTTAGCAGGTATAGATGGGAAGACCTTTTTACTTTGGGTTTCCCATAGAGTCATTACCTGAGTATCCAGTACGGCAAGGGCCATACGCCTAACGGAAGATTCATTTTTAGCATTTTGGCCACGTTTTAGCGCTTTCCGCCCTCTGTGCGACGTCTCGGTTGCTCGATACGGGAATAAACTCGGAAATTCGTGTCTCTGGACACGACAGCGATTAAGCGATCAAGCATAGTAGCTCTCGTGGGAATAAAGAGGACGGTTTACGCTTAATAAACCACGCTTTCGACCAAGGTGGTCCGTCGGATGTGCCGTCTTGGTTCCGAGCGGCTTCGAGACACACCGGGTTTCGCGTTTCTCGGTAATAGGGTAGGAGTGGCGAGCTAAATGGAATCGCCACTAAATCGGAGGCTAATTATTTGGCGGCAAGAGCGCAGCGAGCGGCGTCGTCGGCTCGTAAAAATTCGCTCCTGAATATCTCATCGGATCCCCGATCCCGCGTCGCTGGAATCTTGCAGTAAACTCGATAACTTACGACTTGGCGTTCTGCCGTCTCCGTGGCTCGCGATCTGATCGTTTTCCTCATCGGGAACCCGTCGAAACACCCGAGGTTTGTGCCGCTGTCTCGTAGCTCCGCGAGAGGATGAGCGAAGAGGAAACGAGAAGAGAGGAGAGCGAGAAGAGCGAGAAGAGCGCGCGGTACGATAATCAGCAAGCTAAAACCGATTTAGCGCCATGGCGCTAAGTGTTTTGTCGCATCACGAACTCGGTGCTAACTAATGCGCTCCGTAAAGGACGCGGATCCGTCTCGGACACCTCTCTTCCTCTGCTCTCTCGCCTCGAATATTTGTGTGTTGGCCGACGCGTTTTCCACGAGCTGGAAACCGACACCTGCGCCTCCGAGATTGCCACACACGTCGCAGCCGATCGGTTCGTCGCGATTTCTTTCTCGGCACGCCGGCGAATCGACGCTTTGCTCGTTCGAGAATGTGTTTCTAACGGTTCGGTACCAAGAAACGGTTCTCGATTCGAGGAATCGCGCGAAACTCAATTGACACGGTGCGACGCAGGTGGAGGGGAGCCAGGCAGATCTCCCCAGGTAAGTTTCAGCGAGGTAATTTCCATCGATTTATCCGTAGCACTCCAGCAGCGAGACGGTGGTCGACTCGTCGACACCCTCGCCGCAGGAAACAACAATACGCGAGCCATGAGCGCCGATTATGGGGGAAGCGTGTCTTCCGGCTGAAAAGGGAAACTCGAATTTTTTTCGCTTCCAGCCAGTTGTCGAAGCCGTCTCGCGTCATCGTCGCGGCAGGAAGGAAATTGCCCGTGACTAAACGAGCCTCCGGTGTCCACTGTCAGCGAGAACCGTAGTCTTTTCGGCCGTTCATCCTCGACTCTTTTCACCTTTTCATCGTCTTGACGCTTCCCCATTGTGCGGCGGTTCACGGGTCGCATACCGATCCACGTTCTCAATTTAAGACGGCGCTAGGCCGTCTCGTTTTCGGTAGATCAACTGTACCGATGTGTTTCGATCGACTTTTAGACCCTGTTCAGATGCGGAGACCGCGCGGATGCAAAGTCGTCTTCATATTCATTCACACCTGTCCGCTCGGACCAACAATCCAAAACGCAAATCGCGCGATCGAAAACGCGCGGTTTCCGCCGTGTCTGAACGGGGTTTTAACCGGTTCACAGCCACGCGGAGCGACCCGCTTTTGTTCGGCGTGTCTTAACCGTTATCGTTTACAGAATAGATGTGTCGAACTGAAATCTACTCCGTCGCAAGCGTCGGAATTTATCTAGAGCGTCGAATAGTCGACTGTTTTACTATAAATAGGCGACCACGTCTGAAAAATTCGATTGACAGACAACTACGCGGATTATATTCCCCGCTTGGCGACAAGGGAGAGCCGTCGTCGTGTGTCTTTTATTCCGCTTACAATTCTGGATGCAAATGGGTTAAATATCCACCGGGCGTCGCGAGACTCTGATACTTTTCCCGGAGACTGTACTCGGCGATGGCTCGATGTACCGTGGAGATGCGCAGCCGGTATTCCCCCACAAAGGATTGACAATAGCAAACAGTTTAATGTCCCGTACGTTTATTGTATCTCGGCTACCGTGGCTTTAACTTCCATCGGGAGAATCGGAGAAAGGGTGAAAGGAGAAGAGGAGGAGACGAGAGAGGAAGAGGAACGGGGGTGACGGAAGGCCTCGCGAGGAAAGAGGAGAGCGGAATGCCGGGACAGATCTGTTATTCTGTTAGACTCTGGCCGTTCGCCGGTGACATTTGAATGCTCGGTCGATTTCACGAGTCGCCGAAGGGAACTTGCCGGAGAGCAAGAGGAACACCGGGAGGGAGAGAAAACGAGAACTTCCATATCTTTTGCGTGGTGCTCGCAGCGTTCATCGTTCAGCGTTCTGCGTTCTCTGTTTCAATGCGGTCCCCTTCGCCTCGCGTTGCGGCTCCGCTCGGTTCAATCCGCCGCCTCGTATCTCGTCGAGGTCTGGCCTCTCTGCCTCGAATCGCGTTTTCCCGGCGAATTCCCCGCGACGACTCGGTCTAGATGCGCCTATGTCGTGATGGCTAAAGAAAAGAGAAACGAAGAGAAACGGAACGGACGGATAGAGAGAAGATTCGCCGTAATTACCGTGGTATCTTCGAGTCCGGGCTCCTTCGGCTGGCAAAGAGCACGCGGGACGATGGGTGTCGACCGGCCGGAGACAGAGAAAGGCAGAGGAAGAGGGAGAAAGAGAGTCGGGAGACCGAGGAGAAATTCCTGCGAGAGAAGAGAATCCAGCGGTGATACCGCGCCGCTCAAAAATCTCGCGGAATCTCGAGAAAAGGCGAGTGGCCGTTGCCGCAATTGGTCATTGGGCGATTTTTGCTGGCATTCATGCGTCCGTTCTCGCTGTATTTATTGGAGAGGTTTCTCTCGTACTATCTGCTATACACGGGGGTTAACTAAACGCGTATCCCGCGCGTTCCCTCTCCCCACCCTCCTCTCTCCTCCCGTGTTCGATATTCTTCTCTTTATTTACGAACGCGGCCTGCAATTTATGCCCTCGGTCGCCTACAGCCCTCCTTCTCTGTTCCTCGGCTATCCTTTCGGACCACCGGATCTATTCGCAATTAGAGCGGAGACGAGCAGACGGTCGGGTAACACGGCATCCGGTCTCTCGAGCGCGTTACCACTCGATTCGATTCGACGCGATTCGTTTCGTTTCTTCTCGTTTCTTCTCGTTTCGTCCCGTTTCGTCTCGTTTCGAAAAGGGCCGACGCGAAACCGCCGAGAGCCGATTTACGGACGCGAGTCGATCGATGCACCGGTCGGCCGAGCGCGATCTATTGCGCACGAATCGGCGCATCCACCGCGATAAATCGCGAGCCGGCCAAACAAATCACTCGCCGAGACCGATCGATGGTATCTGGCCGCGTCGATCGGCCAGGCCGGCGACATAATTCCTACAATGGCGGCACGATGCACCGCGTCGTCGCAAATTACACGCTTACATAATCCCACGGACCGATTAATCACCGCGCGATTTACGACCGAGTGTATAGGCTACGAGCTCCGGAGCTGAAGATCGAACTCGCGCTCCTTGACTCGGCGACGATTCGCGCGAAAATTCCATAAATCAATGCGCATCCAATGTGCCGCGAATCTACGCGATTCCGCAATTTCACGGCAATCAACCGAATACCGCTCCCGTCTACGCGTCGCTCTCCGATCCACCGTGTACATCTTTGAATCGCACGCTGTTTAACGTTTTCGGTACCAAGCTTCTCCCATTGGTTTATTACTAATCGGTCCGTAAATGCGCGCCTTCGCTCTCGAACTGCTCTCTGCTTATCTAGAGCATCGATTAATTAACCAGAGAAGCGCGATGTCACGCTTCCCACACACATTTCCCGATGCGAAGCGACAGAGGCGCGTTGCACCGGTACTGCCAATTTTCTGATGGATGGTTGCAAAGATTCGCACCACCGAAACGATTAAAGGCCCACTTAGCGGTACCGCTCATGAACGACACAGCATCGTTACTCCTCTTTTTCCTTTCTCCTCCTTTCGATAGGAACTATTGAAGCTCGCCAGGGTAGATCAAATTTGATTAAAACCACTTTTAATTTCTACAGCGTTTATTAGGACAGAAGAGATATACAGGAAGTTTATTTACATACATCAATTACGTTATAAAGAGGTGGGAGATGTAAGACCCCTATAGGAATGAATACGTCGACGTTAGTCTGCTGTCGTTTGTGCGCGGTGTCGTTAAGCGTGCGACAGCTTTACGGCACCGTGTTTCCCGCAGTGCAAGAGTTCGGGGCAAATCGAATCGGCGAAAGAGATGGTCGACGATCCATCTCCGAACGGAAGCGCGATCGGTGTTCGTTCCCGAGCGCGTCGGTTCGCGAGTAAACGCGAAAATCAGAGGCGACGCAGAGGAACGGAAGAGGCAGGGACGAGAAGGAACGGTGGAAGAAGAAGGAGAAGAAGAACACTCGCAATTAAACACGGCGTAACTCTTGCTCCGAGGATAATGCCCCGGAATGCTGATAATTGGCTGAGCCGTCGAGGCGACCCGAGACGATGGCCGCGGTCCGTGCACCTGGCAGCCCGGCACTGCAAGATCATCGGCTCGCGATCCCTCGTGTCTAATTGATTCGAAGTGATTTATATTACCTGCTGCTTCTCTCCGCCTCGAACATTCCCCGACCCCTCGACCACGCTCTTTTACCTTTTCTTCGCCGCTCTGCACCGCACTGCACAGCTTTGCACAGCTTTGCGCCGCCTCGGTACCAACGAGCACCATGAGTCTGTGTATAATATACGAGGATCGCAGCCGCGGCCGATCGCGAGACGAATTTCAACGCGTCGAGCAGCGAGGGACAGTCGCGCGAGCCGTCCTTTCTTTTCTCTGATGCGTTGCTTCGACAGAGGAGACAAACGGGCTCCCTGCTAATGATCGCGATCGCCTTACCTCATATTCACGGGGCGCAGAATGAACGCACGGGAGATCATACGATTTCATCGCGTTGAAAGATCGATGAGAACTCGCGGGAACCAGGGGAACGCGATCGCGATCGGAAGAACGGCGAACCAAAGCAAAAGCAAGGGACGCGGCCAACTGGCAACGAACACAAACTCGGGCCTCGGAGAGCTCGGATGCAACGGCGAACGGCAGCAGCAATCGAAGCAACAGGCAACGGAGGCTTTCGCTCTCGAACCTCGATATCAGATCGCTCGTATAAAACTATCGTATCGTTTAAATACGCACTGAAAGGTGAGGCGATGCATCGGAAGATACGCGGGCGGTGGCAGGCTGGTTCTCTCTCTCTCTCTTCCTCTCTCTCTTGGAGCCGCGTCTTCTCGTTCCGTCTGTACGTTCGTTCATCCGTCTGTCCGTCGGGCCGTGCGTCGATCCGCGCCGAAGATACCCGGCTGGAATCCATGGGAACCACCGAAGAACCAGACTTAACGCGTACATGTAACCCCTTCCCGCGTTCTCGCGCCCATCCAGAGAGGCCATCCCGTTCCACGTTTCCCGTTCCCCGGACCCCGCGTGGTTTCGGCGCTCCTCTTCCAGGGTATCCTGCTTCGAGGATTTTTTCCGTCGCGTTTTCACCGCGCGCGATGTCGCTCGAGATTCCGCGTCGCGTGCTTTGATCCGCGACATTAGTATGCCCGACTGGTTTCCGCCGGAGCGTTTTCGAAACGGATAATTGCTTCGCGGCTCACCGCGTCTCACCTCGCCTCGTCTCGCCTCGGCGCGGAAACGCTTCGATTCGATCGCTCCCCCGACCGGCAGATCTGCTCGCGATACTCGACCGAGTACGGCGGGTCTCTGGCGTCCTTCCTCCGTTTCCCGCGGCCCGTTCGACCGAACCCGTAATTGGCCCCGCATTCCGCGTTACGATTATAAGTTAATCCAGAGACCCGCAAGATTCTATCTGTCGCGAGCGAGTCGAGAGCGAGTCGAGCGAATCGAGCGAATCAAGCGACGCGAACTCTGCTCGCGCGAGAGAGTCCAAAAGGGACTCGCACGGGGCGGCGCGGCGCGGCTCCCTGATCCTGGCGAGAGGCGAGACGGGCAAACCTCTCGAGAGCAGAGAGAAAGAGAGAGCTCTTGGACACGCGGAAGTGGAAAAAAAAGGATTCGAGAGAATTTGCAAAACCCGGATGCCCGGAGCAGGTGAGAGACAATGGATGACGGAGATAGAGAGGGGGAGGGACATGGAGCACCGCTGCTGCACGGATGCGGTGGTAATCTGCCGTTTTGAAAAGGGGTGGAACTCCGCCGTGTTTTGTCCGCCTAATGATGGAGTGGAGACGTGACAGGTGAAACCGAATACACACGCCACCGAAACCCGTCGTCGCGGCCCTCTTGCTCTCTTCGCTCTCTCGCCCCTGCCGCCCCTGCCACAGAGACCTTTCTCCTTTCCCGATTATGTCCCCTTCGCTTCGACTCGTTGTGCGATCTTCAGGATTCGACTGTCTATTTTCAGATACCAGGGAGACGGGTTTCGTGAACGCCATCACCGCGGCAGGCGTCACCTACGCTGTCACCAGAGCCTGTACCATGGGTCACCTCGTCGAATGCTCCTGCGACAAAATGACGTCGAAAGGTAAGAGTCTTAGGGTTAGCTACCACTCGCGGAAGGTTCGCTTCGATCTCGCGAGTCTCTGAACCCTGTCTGCAGGTAACCGTCTCGGCAAATTTATCCCGACCCCCGAGATCCAGAAGAGTCTGCCGACCGAGGGCGACTGGGAATGGGGAGGATGTGGGGACAACGTTAAGTTCGGCTTCAAAAAGTCGCGCGAGTTCATGGACGCTCCCTACCGGAAGCGCAGCGACATCAAGACGCTGGTCAAGCTTCACAACAACGACGCCGGTCGTCTGGTAGGCAACTTACAAGAGGGTCGTCTTCCCTTATAACTTAGACCCCATCTAACTTTCTTCGTAACTAAAAGACTACATCGAACGCAACGTTTCTGCCGTTTTATTTGATCGAATATCGTTACACCTCTCAAAAACTGACGCAATCAATCTATAGTGAAATTTCATTTAACACATTCGCTTCCACCATTTGTTTCAATGCTCATCTGCATCGTTAAAATGCTTGATTAAATACACACACACACATCCTCTACGAAATATTGCAATAATTTAATAGAGGACAGTCATGGGGTCTTTGAATAGTGCACTGTGGACTACGATCTTTGAGTAAATTGTGGGGTCGTGAACGTCATACATAAGTAGTAGCGAACGTGTTAAGGCTCTCGTCCACTTAACAACACCGCGCATGAACAATATCAGACCAACGATATACTTAATTAACTTACGGATAGGATCCATCCACATTTGAATTGTATACGTATAATATGTAATGCATGGTCTCGCGTCGTTCACGTGCGGTGCTGTTAAGTGGGTGTCTTTACCGGATCGACGAAATATCGTCCGACAGCCGAACGTTGAAATCAGAGTTGGATAGTCAGGGTCCCTCCCTTGTTAGTTCAGTATTACCTCGTGCTCGGTTTGCTCGGTGGCCCTCAGTCGCCGGGGCACCAAGGCAAGGGGACAGTGAACGACTTTTGTTTCGGTTGGTGTGCGCAGGCGGTGCGGGACTTCATGAGGACGGAGTGCAAGTGCCACGGGCTCTCCGGCTCGTGCACGGTGCGCACCTGTTGGCGGAAGATGCCACCGTTCCGCGACGTGGGCAACCGGCTGAAGGAGTCGTTCGACGGCGCAGCCAAGGTGATCCCGAGCAACGACGGGCACAGCTTCATCACGGAGGGGCCGACCATCAAGCCGCCGGATCGGTTCGATTTGATCTACAGCGAGGACTCGCCCGACTTCTGCAAGCTGAACAGGAAGACGGGCTCGCTAGGCACTCAGGGACGTCGCTGCAACTCCACCAGCCAAGGTGTAGACGGCTGTGAGCTGCTGTGCTGTGGCAGAGGCTACGACACCCGGATCGTCAAGGAGAAGGTGAACTGCGAGTGCAGGTTCCGGTGGTGCTGCGAGGTCACCTGCAACACTTGCCTGGACAAGAAAACGATCAACACCTGTCGTTGATCCGCACGTTTCTCTCGGCTCGGCACTCTTTAGAATAAAAAACGTTGTTGTAATATACGCGTCGTGCGCGGATTGAGTCGCGCGTTGGTGGCGGGACGAGCGGTAAAGCTCGTCTCTCGCCGTTCGAAGCTTTCCAGGTATCTCCAGCTGTTCGTTTTAAGGATTTCATCGCGCGCGCGAAAAGATTCTCGCTTTTCCGCTTGCGTCCTTCGCTCTCGAATTATATCCAACTCTACTCTCTTCTCCCCCCCACACGCGGGTTTCTGTACATAAGACTGAATCGAACGAATCGTTTATTATACGTACACTGTGCTCCGTCAAATAAAAGCATGTATCCTCGGCCACGAGAATTCTCGTTCGTTACTCCCGATCCGCAGACGCAAAACCACGATATTCCCGAGACATCGAACAGACCCGGAACATACATGGGAGGAGGGAATCGATCCGGTGAAACCAAAGGTAAGCGATTCCGCGAGCGACTCGCGAAGAGGAAACGCCCGCGGAGAGAGCCACGGGACGCGTGGTGCGCCACGACCACGACACGAAGAGATAAAGGATGGAGGAGAAGTCGCCGGGGAACGACGAGAAGTTAGGAGGCCTCGTATATTAACGCGTCTTGTAGAACACAGGCTTTTAGCTGTAATTCGACCTTGTACACGGGAGAGGTCGCGCGAGCAATAAACAACCGGTGTCTACATCTCCTATAAAATAGTTTTACGGCGAGACCGAGGAGAGGAATTTCGCATCGTCGTAAAGCCGGAAAGAGGAGGCGCGCGTTGCTCCGCGTCGCCTCACCTTCGTCTCGGCCCGGCATCGTATCGCCGCGTTTCGGCGATAGCGGAAGCCATAAACTCGTCGGAGAGAGAAATCTTTTTCCCCCGGACTCGCGCCCACCGTTTATTGGACGTGAAAATTAGCGTGGTCGGATGATGGACCGTGTATTCGGGTCGGGCCCTAGCGGGATCGTTTCTCTTAACCGAACCTTCTCGATCGTTCTCCGGGCAACCGACGGCAGAGGGAAAATTAGGGGCCGAGGGAGGAGCAATTATTATAGAAGCTGGCACAAGCATAATCGAAAAATATGAAAGATCGTCCTTAAGAACTATCGTTGTCGCTCGGTGGTTAACATGCGTGACCAACAACGTTCAGCCAATAAGGAAAGTGCAGGGACTGCATACTCCCGAGGAGCGTGTAGTATGTAGTATATGCGCCTTTTGTAGCATTCCTCGGCGTTCAGTACTTTTCCGTACGTTTGCGTAAACACGCAGCAGTGTCCAATTCATTCGGCACGTATACTCGGCCGTAGCGGGCCGATAAGGTTAACCATTTGCGGTCCGAGAGAAGTGTGTTTTCTCTCTTTTATTTTAGAACTTGCTCCAAAATCATATAACTCAACTATATTTCATAGATCATTAGACACCATAAAATTGTGGAATTATTGATGAATATACTGTAAAGTAGTAAAATAGCTAATTACTGGGGAAAAAGTAATGTCGAGTTTGGCTTGGCATAAGACCGGAAAGGGTTAATATTTGGGACCAATCACAGAGCGCGCCATCTCTCTCTCGCTCAGAAGGATGGATGGGCACAGGTCGGTGCGGCGTGGTGGGCCATCCTCGGATCGAGGGTCCTCATGCTCGAGGAAAGTCGTTCGGAGGGGTTAAGTAAAAAGTTTAGGATCTCGCCTACACCCTCCAATTTAATACGTGACGCGGCAGAGGAGAGAAGAGAAGAGAAGAGACGTGCGCGCGAGAAGAGGCAGCGTAAAAGGTCTCTTAATAGAGAGGTCGACCTCTGGAGGGTACGAAGGTGGTGAGCTGCAATTAGCCCCACCAGCGATCCGGGCTGGACCGTCCGGACGGTCCGGACTCGATTAGCCCATGGCCAGGAGATTGGTCTGCTCGTAGCGGGCTGGGTGGTCCAACCGGGGTAATTTTCGGCTGCCGTCGACGTTCCCCTTTGAGGGAAAAATGGCCCCCCTCCGAAATTGGTCCCGGACGTTACCGCGTACCTGTGCGACGCATCGCGTACCACAATCCACAACGCTCTTCTCCTTGGCCTGCATATAGCCCCGTCCGCCATCTTCGTTCATCCTGCTCCGCCCTCTTCGCTCCTAGGCGAGGGGGCGAGCCAACATCCAACATCTTCCGGTGGTAATTCAATTTCACCCGGGCAGAGACGTTGCGCACCGGTTATTACGGTCTAATGAAAACATCGCCGCTACGGAACGATGCTCGATTTACCGATTACCGTGTTTGCGCGCTTATTAGCCGTCTCTTTTTCCCTCCCCCTGCTCGAATCGGCCGCGAAACAGCGTCACGGAGTAAATCTCAACTGGAGGTAAATCTTGAGGGTCGCTCGTCGATTTGAGGCTCGAGGGTCGAAGCGAGTCGCGGTTAAAAGCATCGAGACGGCTCGTAAAGCAGAACGAGAAACGAGCCGGGGGTTGTCCACGGACATTCGGAGCGCAACGTAGCGAATGGAGGGCGCGCGAGCGAAACTCTCCCACGGAGAAGGACGGTTCGGCACCGTTCCCGGAACGATTAGACGCGGAACAATGGTGCCCGCGGAACGCACGTGGGTCGTGACGGGCGACAAAACCGCAAAACGCGACCGTGATTAATCGCCGTGCTCGCCCTCGCGGCCGCGACCGCTCTGTGGCCCTCTTCCTCGACTGCGTCTTTCTCTATCCTCTTACGCGACTCGTTGTTTTCTCTCGGTTTGTCCAAAACTCGGGTGGACCGAGAGCAAAACTGCGAATATCCGGAGAACGACGAGAGAGAAGAGAAGGAAAAACGGAACGAACGAGAAAAGGAAGGTGATAACGGACTGCCGGTTCGCGTTTAGACGGTGCAAGTCGCGAGTGTACGGAGTCAAGACATCGTGGCGGCGCCGGAGGTGGTCGGTCGTTCGAGCCGGCTACGCTGCTCCGACGCCAATATTAATTAAACGATCCCATAAGCGCCTAACAAACTGGCTGTACGTTAGGCGGTTTATTGGAGTCCCCGAGCAGGATGTTAAAATGTTCCAATCTTAATTAGGTAGGTGTTTACAGGAGGATAATTCCACGGGCCTTAAGCCGGTGCACTATTCACCGTTTGTACCCGATGCGGGCCACCGGCCACGAACGCATCTCCGTTCGTATCTCCTCTCCTCTTCTCCTCCTCTTCTCCTCCTCTTCTCCACCTCGGGTTGCTTCGAATATTCCTCGAAAAGATATTTACTCCGATGCGGAGACCGACGTTTCCTCTTCTCTCCTGGCCGTTCCTCGTCGTCTCCGTCGTGCTCGTTGCCCTTGTCGTCGTCGTCGTCGACGCTGTCGTGTCGTCCTGGTTCCCTTTCGCGCCCTTTCCTCCGTCCAACCCGAACCACGAAGGACAATGTCGCAAGGTAGGTGGAGAAGGTCGTTGAAATCTTTACGGTTCTTCCAGCTTCTTGGAATTTCTTCGACCGCCTCTCTCTCCTTTTTTCCCCCCGTTTCTCCCCCTGGTCTCGACGGCATACTGGTCTTGCGTAATTAGCTGCGAGCGCGTTCTTTTCTTTCGTTTTTTCGCTCTTTTTCTCGAAAAGCGGAGAGCAACAGGGGCGGGACGACTAATTTTCGCTCGGAATGCGCTTCGGATAAGCGATCACGTCCACTCCCTCCCTCTCTCTCTCTCTCTCTCTCTCTCTTTCTCTCTCTGTTTCTCTCGCAACCGAGATGGCCGATTATACCTGGCCCGTGAAAAGATTCGCGGAGATCTAATTTTACTCCTCGCCTCGGGTAACACTGACCAGACCACGGACCGCGCGAACGGTAATTCGCGTCGGTTCGAGAAACATTTAGAAGCGGTTAGCGTTCACTCGCGGCACGGCGCGATTCTCCAACGACGCGCGCTGCGCGTTCGCTGTCCTGAGAGACCAGATCGGGAAATCGTCGATCTCCATGGCCTCCGGTGCCTCCGTACTCGCCGAGCTCTCGGATCCTTATCGCGGCCGATCAAGCCTCGGAAACGATTCGATTCGCGGCGACGATTTACGGGAATCGTGGAAAATCGGTTACGGCGAACGGGCAACGGCCGCGTCTCGCGAGGAAATCGTAATTTCTTTACGGTCGAGAGCACGAGTGGATTCGAGCCGAGCCGAGCCGAGGCGAGCTTGGCGTAATTATCGACCATGCGGTATCGGTGAGTCCCTTTTTAAAAGAACTTTTCTCCGGTGCGCTGTGGCGAGGAATTCGGCGTTATCGGCGCGGTAGCATGGCCTCGGACGAAGGAACTCGACCGTTTCGCTTCTCGATTTATCTGTGACTAGAGACATTTTAAGAAATCCACAAGCTGTCCTCTCCGTGGAGCACTGATCTGGCTGTACGAGTCTCTTCGACGAATCTTTTGGTCCCGAGGACAATTTCTGGGCGCTCCCAGAGCGGAGAGCGAGCGAGAGATTGTAGAGCAGAAAAGGAGGAGCGTAACGAGATTGGAAAGCATGGTAGGAACAGAGAAGAGTCAGAGGCAGAGGCAGCAGGACGATAAATATCTCCGTGCGGTCGCGTTGCGAGCACACGACATTGTAGGCAATGGTCGTAAACCGACGTGTTGCGAACCCCTCGCGGCCCGCGGCTCCCCCGATCCCTCCTCCCTCGCAGGTCCCACACATCGGTGTGTGTTTTCGATGCCAGATTATACGCGCTGGACCGTGGCACCGACAACTTCATCCGCGGGGCGCCTCTGATTTATCCTTATTAATAAAACTTTAAAGTGCTGTTAACATGTGCCGGAGGGTGGCGGTAACGGAGAACGCGCCGCGCAGATCCCGGAGAAAGACCGAGCACGAGGAGGGTCGGACGACTCGGGCTGGACAACGAGCAGGATGAAACGAGCCACGGCCGGGAAAGTATTGCGCTTCCCCCTTGGTCTTCGTGGGCGACCAAGATTTCGCCAGGTTCCCGATCGATTCCGAATATCGCTTTCGATCTGGCGTTCTCTTATCGTCGCGTTTCAAACTTCCGTCCTAATTGGGCGCAGCTCGTATCGGCGCGGTTACAATGAAACGTTTAGAGGAGTCTCGTCGAGTCGGATTTTGCTCGGCGGTCTCCGGAGTTTCAGGAAACCGGAATTTTCTCGAGAGAGAGATACGCAGGACCGCGCGGCCGAGGAGACGCAGAGACGAAATCGCGATCGAGGAATCGGCGGACGCGGTCGAAAGTTTCTCCGGCTCGTCGGAGCACACGCATGGTCGCTCAGCGGGGTGCTCGAAACCCGACGGCACGGGGGGCGAGGGATCGGGGGACGGCGGAGGGGTCCCGAGGATTCGAGCAGCGCCTCGACGAGATATCAGGCATTATTAAAAGTACATAAACACCGCGAGGTAAAATGCGAATTATGGCCCGGACTGGCTGTGAATTAAGGAGGGGCGACGACGGGGCGATGAGAGCACCAGATAAAAAGAGGCATTGCGCGAGCTTACGTCTCGCTACTTCCTTTGCCCCCGGATCCTGCGTCTCGCCGGCGTCTCTCTCCGCCTTCGTCCTATCTTCTTCCTCCCTCTCCTCCTCTCCTCATCCTCTTTCTCCGTTTATTTATCTACTCGAAAGACCAAGGCTGCTCGGTCTCGCGTCCGTAATTCCCGTTGTTCGAGAAATCGAGAAATCGTGAGATAAGGATCCCGACGCGGAGGGGATCGCTGCGACAGACAGAATCGTATCGCGAGGATTCTGGATTGCGTCGATCAGTCCGTGAAAGACGAGGGACACCGCGCCGCCGCCGTGCAGCCCTAATGAAGCCGTTTTCGTGAACGGACCACCGTTGTCCCGCGGGTGGGAGCGTGGATCTTTTCTTTATCGCGAACGCTCGATCTGAGATCAACGTTCAACTCCGTATATCCGTTCGATCGGATATCGATTCCCGATGGAACTCGGATGTAATTCACGATCTCCCGCCGTCCGAGGTCCTCCTCGAACGCGCAGACCGGCTTTCGATCGTTGTCGATATCCTGCCGCGCGCGCGCGTATTGATTCTTCCTCCGATTCCGATTTCGACTCTACCTCTGCTGATATCTTCGACGCACTATCGATCACTAGAAGGAAACAATTTTTGGCGCTTAGTCGCGAGACATTTTTCCGAGTCGGACACCGCGCGACACTGTCTGCTCGGTTATGACGATTCTCGGGGAACGAAGAGCGCCGTGTCTCGAGCTTGTCCCCCCGAGTTTTGGCTCATGTCGCGCGTCCACCCACGATCGGGAGGATATGGATGCGAGCAGTTAGTCGGCGGAAGGGTTCGCGACAAGCTTGAATCATCGCGGGCCCCGCGATAACGCGACCCATGAGGACCCGTGGCCCGGGCCCGTTCTGCTTGACCGATATATATGTTGGTGGGAACAGAATGTCGATGAAAGCATATATTGGGGAATTAGTGTCGATGTAGACATAGACGAGAAGGTCACTATCGTTCAAGTAGAACGAATTCCCAGGCCCACAGCGCGGTCTGCTTCGATCTCGCGATGTCCCTTTTCGAATTGGAATCGATGGACTTTAAGGAAAACGCAGACGGAGAAGCGCAGGTGCACTAGACTGCGGATCTTTATGCAAAATAAAAAATGTTTGCACTGATTGCAGGACACAGGAATCAAATAAAAATTGTATTCTTCTTTCAATTATCCTATTAAGCTGAAACTAACACATTGATGTACTTAAATATTTTTTGCCTATCCACTGCTTTAAATTGTACGTACCCATTTTTGTCATAAATGCATAAAATCCGCAGTCTACTACAATACTAGTGCGAGGATCGCTAGAGAACGTTTATTGCACAGAGACCAGTGGAGAAACAGCCCCTCCTCTAGTCGCGTCGGTCCCATCTCATAAACGGCCCCGTTTTACGATCCCAACGGTGGTTTTCGCTGCACTTTTTGCCGCAGTGCTTACCTACCGTCGAGGAGGCTCGGAAGGGCAGATGCCTCGTTCTCTTTCTCTCTCTCTCTCGCTGTCCATCGCTCTTGTTCTCTGTCCATCACCAACTTGCTCGATGGAACACCTACCGCGATAATTACGTGACATTTTGTTTTGCGACCGCAGGGGATTTTTTCCACGCCTCTGTTCCGACCTCGCGCGTCGCTCCGAATGGCTGAAATCACCGCTTCTCTCGCCTTTCGCTGAAGGAACACTGTTCTGACCGGGCCCTCCTCGAATCGCCGCGCCGCGTCTCGCCGCGCCGTGGCAAATTATTTACCCGTTTTAATTTCGGCCATTACCTTCAAATTATCTCGACCGCCGACCACGAGTAGCCTAATTTTTATCGTCGTTGGACAGGGAGAAAATAATTTCGATCCCGCGTTATCTCTCTCGGACTCGTAAACCAGCGGAGAGTGGAGCGGAGAATGCGCGAGTCAGAAATCAGAGCCGCTCTCTCGGACACACGTCGCGGGGACCGGACCGGAGTCAGAGAATCCGAGGGCCGACGAACCGTCGATTAGAAACCTCGAATTATGCCCGAACGATTCCTAATTATCAGGAAATAACTCAATAAAGGATCGAAGGATCACCTATGTAGCGCGGGCCATCGATAAAATATCAATTTCGATAATGGTCGGTGGGACGGAGCAGGATCGTGCGAGATCCGAGGGGGAGCGGAGAGTGCGAGAGAACGAAAGAGGAGAGGACGATTTTGACGCCTCTCTTTCGCGGCGGCCTTGCGACGTAATTACGAGGCTCGCGGAACACGGCGGTGGGTCCAGCTGGGCCCTTCGGCCTCTTTCCCTCTCTCCCTTTCCCCTCTTTCTCCCTCTCTCGCCACTCTCTCATTCGGCCTCACCGATCTCGAGCCTCTCTTTCTCGGACTTCTATCCTCGATCTTTCTGCGAGTCGCTCTACCTTTCCCTGGCGCTCTCGGATCGATCTGATTTCGTGGTCGCGAAGCGTCAGCTCCTCGCGGGAGAGAAGAAACGGTCGCGCGATTTCTGCGTCCGCGAGTAATCGGATCGGATCTCGTTCGTGCGTTCTTCCGAGTGAGAACAAAGAGAGAGGCACGGATACTTCTACAGTCGACGATCCGAGCGGTGTATGCTAATTTACCAGGAATCCCTGTTCTTCTGCTTCTTCTTCTTCTTTTTCCTCTGCCGTTGCTGCTGTTGTTGCTGTTGCTGCTGCTGCTGCGGTTGTCTCTCCTTCTTGTTCGTCCAACATTGGACAGAAGAATGAGTCGAGTCCTCGGATGACCAGGTGGTCCATTCCTTGCGCGTGCACACCTGAGTGCTCTCGACTTTTTCCCTCGCTCCACCTTCGCTCCAGATGATCTCCGTGTCGCGTCGCGTCCCATCGAATCCACACCGCTGTGTCCTGCTACACGCAACCATTCGCTCCGACCATCTATCCTATATCCAGAGAAAGGTTTTCCTTCGCGACCGCCCGCAACAATCCTCTCTCCACGTCCGAGTTCAATCGCGGCGACACCGATTTGCTCGATCCCGAGCGTAAACGTTCTCGATCCGCAAAATAAAAACCGCGCGCGATCTCGAACGGCCGCAATCCAACGCGGAGCCAGGGATCTCGATCTCTCAATTTGACGGAGCGAGGACGGACACTCTGCTCGAGCGCTGCTCGCAACATCCATATTTCCAATATCGTGAAGCCATTAATTACCGAGTGCACCGTGTGTATCGAGCTCTCTGTCCCCGAACGGACCTTCCTCTCTCGCCCTCCTTCGACTACTTAGGTGGCCGTCGCTGACCGGATGATGTATTTCGGCGTTTTTGCTCGACATTAATAATAACGTCGCTCGGCCCCGGCCTCTGTCCGGTGCCCCGATCGCGCTCCTCCGGTGAAAACGTCTTTCCTCTCTTCGGTCTCGCGCACGAAAGTGCACCGTCTCGTCGATTTTCCTTTTTCCGAAACATAGCGCGCCCACAGGTAGACAGCTACAGTCTGTCCGATGAACCGAGGCAATGAAGTACCAGCGCATATCCCTGGCTAACTATCTGGGAACATCGCGTTAAGGAAACCCCAGCTTAACGCGATGCAAAAATTACAACAGCCCCCATATAACGCGGTACGAGTCAATCTGATTTGTACTAATTCCGAGTTTCTTATAACGACGTACGAATTAACTGCGTTATAGAAGGGTTGACTGTATAGGTCTAGGTCTAGTCGCGTCGCTGCGTCGCGCCGGGGGCGGAAGGATCGTCGAAACGAGCGCATCGCGCGAATTCCTCGCGCAGACGTCAAAGTCTCAGCGAGAGGAGGAGTAAAAGGGGCGAGAGATAAACCTAGATAGGATAGGAATCTGGTTGTCGATGAACGCCGAGGAACACGGTGTACGGAGAATCGCGATCTCGTGCTTTCGTTCCCACAGTCGACGGGGACGTGGATTCCGGAGGAGATTCCCTTTGCTCGTTCCGCGGAAGACGGTCGAGGCTGAGCGAGGAGAATCCAGGGGTACAGGGGAGTAAACGGACGGCTTGCGAGAGAGAAAGAGAGAGACTTGTGCGAGCGAAATAGAGAGAGAATGAGAGTGAGAGAGTGAGGAAGGGAGAGCTGGAAAGGGAGCGCGAGCGCGACCACGCGCAAATTCGGCTACCAAAAGGTGAGAGAGACGGAGAATCGGCGCAGAGCCTTGTAACATGCCAAAACACCGATAATTCGACCGTGTGGTCTCGAACGTCAGCCGATATTCTTTCCCACGGATGGCCCTCGGAAAGGACGACGAGATCCAGGACCCGCCAAAAGGGATTCCTGCCATTCCGAGAGGGTATGCCCCGGCGAAGACGTCCACGACCCACCTTCCTCTCAATCGCAAAAACGATAAATTAGTTGATTTACTCGCCCGTTTTTTATCGGGAAATAATTCCTGGCGAGGACGAGGCCTCTCGACCGTGGAAGATTAGCGCAACAGGAAGCACGCCGGACTTCTTCTCCCACCCCTCGCCTCTTCTTTCTTCTCCTTTTTACTTCCTCGGCTTATTTCGCCCCGCTGCTCTCTGTCCTCTCGTCTTTCCTTTAATCGTTTACTTTTAACCTTTCTCCCCGCTTTTTTTACCCCCTTCGCTTTCCTCCGAAGAGGCAGACCCTGAGCGTCTCTTCTCGCGAACCACAGAGAAGTTTAAGGGTTGCTGGTGGCAACCACGAAGGACGATAAAATCCGAGCAGCGGGAAGACGGTCTTGGGCGGCACACGACTCGCGACCGATCACATGCACGTGGCATCCCTGATGGGACTGCCGCGAGAGCCCCTGTCTCTCGGGGGCCCTCGATTGTTAACCTCGTGGACAGAATTTCGTATTCGTTCGGCATAATGACCGAGCCCGTCGAAGAAGACGGATCCTCTCGCGAGATCGTGAGAGAACGACCGGTCCGCGCCGCCGCTTTTGCACGCTCGGCCTGTTTTTTCGTGATCGTCGCGCCGCTTCCGAGCCGTCCCCGATTCTCGCTTAACCCCTCGCCGCATAATATCGAGTCGGACTCGCGATGAAGATTTCAAGTGGAATCCGTTACTTACAAACAGTTACTCCTTTCTTCCGATCTTCCGTTGACTAATCCTCAATCGCCGAACTGGATTCCTACGTGTGAATGGCTTTTCTTTGCACAGTAAAATCTCAAGCTAATTCGGCTTGCATATTAACATATTATCTAGCGGCGGTCATTCCATAAATGTTGGTAGTCTATGGCCCACGATATTAATGCCTACAATCACAAACGAACAACTCACCCTCAATTACGTAATCGAATAATTCCCTTTGCGGTTATTGTGCAAAAGAAGATTTCGAAGCTTCCATTTGGTACAGCACGATTATTGAAAAGCCATATGACAATAATAAAAATTTCCTACAATATTCAATAACGTTGCACGAACATCAACATCTACGATAATTTTGCTATTGGCCAATAAAAATATTAAAGAAGTTTTATGAAGAAACTGTAAGTGGATATACTCAGATACCTGGTTATTGACTTAAAGGGCTTCTGGTGGATGAAGTGTCAAAACAAATAGTTCCGTTCGAACGTTGTCTATAATTCGTATACTGTATACTCGTGGAGTCGCCGATACACTATCTTGCCTGTTGAGAGCAAGCGTAGAGAAACACGGAGGTTCTATTCATTGTAACCGTAAAGAAAACTGTATGCGAAGGGTAGGGGGTTGAACGGCACCAAGGCCTGTTCTCCATTGTGCCTCGGCAGAGCCGAGAGGAGACTGGTATCGCGATTTCGGTCGGCTCTCTTTCTCTTTGCGCAGAGTCTCCGGAGTGGAAGAGATTTGTTGGTCCCCGAGCGACGGGAACGATCATCGCTCGGCCGAGATTTTCATCCTGCCAACAGAAATTGGCACGCGCTGGTTCCAAAGGTCGGGGTACACGGAGGTCGGAGGCGGCTAGCGGCAAACTGGAGGCGTCCCCGGGATCCGTCGGGCATTCCGGAGCGTGGAACGAGCTGCACGCGTGACGGCATGCGTAATAATAGTAAAACCGAATGAATTCGGGCCCGATGCTCCGGTGTATCTCGCCGGTGTCCTCGGGTCGTGCGAGTCCGCGGAGGGCCACGAAGTTGGGAGAGGCGAGAGGGGCCACGAAAGCGAGAGCGCAACGGGTAAAAAGCCGAGCTGCCGGAGCCGGAGCTCGAAGCCGGAGCAACCGGGGGCCAGAGAGCTCCGCGTTCGCAGCCGGTGCTCGAGTGACCGTGATGGAGACGAGGGGGTGGTCGGCCGAGATCAAAGGGGCCGCCGTGAGAAGTGGCCTGGCTGCCCAAGATTCTTGTCTGCCGGGACACGCTGGAAGCCCCTCGCGCACCAAGAATTTGTTTTAGTATCGCGACGAACCTACTACCCTTCTCTCGGTGCCACCCGATTCTTTCGAGAGTGCTCTCTCGGGTTCTCGCGCGCTGCGAGTCCGACTCGGAATCGATCGAATGTGGACAATCGAGCCTCGACCACTTCGGCTTCTCTCGCCTGGGTCAGCTCCGCTGCTTCACTGGTTCTCTGGTTCTCGGTTCCTCGGCTTCGGCGGTCTCGGAGTCTCGCGTACGAGTGGAAATACCGATCGTTAGAACGGGGAGGGACGAGGAGGACGAGCATGGAGCCGAAAGAAAGCGACGGGGCAATGCGAGGGAAAAAGGAGCAAGAGAAGCGGGGGGCAGGGGCGGCGGGAGTGTCGGAACCATTAGCGCGGATGCCTGTTCGTATGCGGTCAGAATCCTTTTATCCCGTACAGAGATTCCTGCGGGATTCCTGCGTTCGTTATCATCGCGTGCAGCAGCGCGCGGCCAACGAGAAACGAAACAAGGTAGAAACGTAGGAGGATGGAACACGATGGGAAACGGCCGCGGGGGAGGAAGACCGGGCGGAGAGAAGAGGGGACACGAAGAGATGGGGTACGGATGGGGAACGCATGGGGAACGCATGGGGAACGAGAGGCTGCCGCCAGGGAGGGAGCAAGAGGAGAGTCGAACCAGTCTTCTTCGGGGCACGGGCCTCCCACGATATTCGCCCGGCGAGGAGTTATGAAGTCGTCCGACTCTGGAGAACCAGTCGACTATATTTCGCGCGGGGAGAGGGATCCCGCGCGAGTACGAGCGCGAGTACGCTCTCGCTCGTCTCCGCGCGGAAAATCAGGAGAGGGCACAACACACGCTTCCATAACTCGTCAAGTTTCAACTCGAATGCACCTTTATTCGCTTTCCATATCTTTCCTCTTACACGCTCCGTCCCGTGTAAATTACAAAAAGAGCACGATCGGGACTCGTCGTCCAATTGTGCGTACAAATGTTCTCGAGGATAAAAATTGTCGGGGCTAACACTGGTCTAAACGGGGTTTTTTTCTAAACCTAGAATACAACGCCGCGCGATCATCAACGGACACGGGGTGTCCGCACCGAGGGGAACGGGGCTGGGAGACGTACAAAAATAATTTATCCGCTCGCGCGCAGAGCGTGTCGGCTCTTCGTCCCGAGAACGTCGATTATGTATGTACAACGAGGCCTTCTAGCGCGATTGTTTCACGAACGCGGTCCTAAAAAATATACATATAGATTTTTACATTCATCATATATATTTACGTTTTTGTATTTATATTTATATCTTCATTTATATATATATTTATATAGCCGTACTCTATACGTATATACAAGCACGCGGTCCTGAAGACCGGAATAAATAACGATTCTAGTACGCCCCGCGCGCGCATTCACGAGAAAAGGGGCGCGTGGCACGAGTCCGAAGCCCGGGATTTCGTGAGCGAGCGTGGATCGGCGCGGATGGGGGGATCGGCGAGATCCGATCGGCGAAATCGACGCAAAAGTTTCGCCTTGGCGGATGAAACCGCGAGCCCTGGACGCTCCCCATCGCTTCGATCGTCAGTACGTGTCCGTGGAACGTCGTAATAAATACATGAGAGAAAAAAGAACCGTGATAGAGGTTCGTCGATAGTTTCGCGTAATACTGGGAGAGGAGAGCTCCCCGGTCGGCCGAAGGCTCCGCCACGCGACACGGCTCGGCGGCTGGTCGCCTGGCTCGCAGGGTTTCGCGGTAGGATCACCTGGACCAGCTAGTCTCGGACAATGGCGAGAGACTACGAGAACGTCCTTCGCCGGGAAGGAGGTAGTCTCTTCGTGGAGTAGGGGGATAGAGGGCGGCCGTCGTGGCGGACCTAGTAGCACGTGTGTATCGTCTTCTTGATTCTGCAAAGTTGGCACTTGACCTCGCAACACCAGTGGAAGGTGCAGGCGCACCTCTCGACCACCGTCACCTCCTGGGTCTTGTAGCCTCTGCCGCAGCACATCAGGTCGCAGCCATCAACGCCCATACTAGTGTCGTTGCACTGTCTACCGTGGGTCCCGAGGATACCCAGCTTCGGGTTCTTCTCGCAGAACGGCGGCGACGGCTCCAGGTAGACGAGGTCTTTGGGCCCGGGCGGCTTGTGCTCCGGATTGTACGGTTTCAACTGGAAGTTGTACCGGTGTCGGCGACCCAAACCTTCCCGGTGGCCGTGCACCGAGTTGCTCGCCGAATTGCTGGCTATCGCGTTCCCATTGCCGCGTACACGGTCCGTGTTGCTCACCATCACCCTAGATGCACCGTCGAACCGATCCTTCAGATTGTCGCCGACCACGCGGAAGTTCGGCAACCTCATCCAGCAGGTCTTGACGGTGCAGGAACCGGACATGCCGTGGCACTTGCAGTCCTGTCTCATCTCTGAGGATACGTGCTGCGAAAAACAAAACGTCCAATGCGACTCTTGTCCCTTTCCTATCTATCCTACCTCTTTCTCTCTCTCTCTTTCTCTCGTTAAAAAAACGAGAAGGCGACAGCTCTCACTGTTAACACTTCGCTTGCCGGAAGCCTATTAATAGGCTTTTTAATGACTGAGCTGTTAAATAGGCATTTCGGATGAAGTTGTTGCACTACATTAATTTCAAAAATTTGTTGAATTATGAATGGTATTACTGTCACTTTCGAACGATGTATTAACACTAAACCTACCACGAGGGGTCAAATGATCCATTTTAGATTTTTTGTTTGACAATTATTGAGATTGTAAAGGTGTTTTCATAGGAACTGATTGAATACATTTTTTGACTCCAGCATATATTATAGTAAAAATCGCACAAAATATAAATAAATCTAATCTTGTTATTTTTATAATACCATCCACATTAGTCGGTTTGATTGACATTGGTAGGTTTAGTGTTAAAAAATTCTCAATTGTAGACTTTGGAAAGACTATTGAAAATTGCCGGTAAGTAAAGCATCAAGGCTTTCGGGTGTAAGCCATGTGCTGGAAGATATATTTTCGAATCGTCTTCGACCCCTTGTAGAAACTAGCTGCAATACTTTCGAAACATTGCGAAACTTCCATCCAAAAGCCTGAACAGTGGGAACTGTTTATACAGTTTATACTCGGCATTATTGCCGAGCCGTGAAAGCTTCAAATCTCCGAGGAGGCGACACTTACCGCTCTGCCGGCTTCGTTGTTGTGAAGATTCATCTTCTCGCGGAGGTTTCGGCCGCGTTCGCCCGTATCGACGAACTCGCGGGAGAACTTGAAGCCGTACCCGATGTTGTCCGAGCAGCCACCCCATTCCCAGTCCCGAGAGCCGGAAGGCGCTCGCGACTGATGAGTGTAGTCGCAGGAGCACGACTGGATGCTGCCCTCGCTGCACGCTCTGGCGATGCTATGAGTCACCGCGGCGCTCGTGATCGCGTAGATGAACGCGGTCTCCCTACAACCTGCAATCAGACCGTTAACCTGAATCCTTGCCGCGCGGGACATTTCTACGATCTATCGATCGAGCAAATATTCGAGGATACGCAGAGATCGCGGATCCGCTCGCTACTGGACAAAACTTTCGCGGCAGTCGGTATCGTGGGAGGTGAACGAGCAAGCAAGCAAGCGAGCAAGCGAGCGAACGGTGATCGCAGAGAACGTCTCAATCCTTCGGCGTGGACTACCTGCGAGGGTGCAGGTGTCGAAGGAAGCCGCTACGGCCCATGCAACCAACGAGGAGCAAAGAAACAGAAACGAAGACAGAACGTCGGAGAGGAGGGAGAGGAGAGAGGAAGCGCGACCTTAACCCCGAGTGGGCTGACCCGAGAGGCACCTCGACCTTATCTGCATAAGGCGCAGGTGCCTGCCGGCACCTTTGCGACCTGCCGAGAAGAGCTATCGAGTCACAAGGGGGAGGGGCCGTTTCGCAAATTGCCGCGTTTATCGCTCCGCAGATAACGTCGCCTTATCTCCGATGCGTCGCGTCGGTTTGTCGACCGATATCGAGACGTCCATGTTCGAGGAATGGCTTAGGAGAGATCGTAGACTCGAAGAAGAGAGGGAGGGAGACTGTACCTTGGGACACGACCAGCAACAATATTTTCGTGGACGGTAAAAACGCGGCCCAGGCGGGAAAAACGTTCGGCGTACGAAAAATGAGACGTCAAACGGCTCTCGGTAGCTGAGAGAGATAATCGACCTTGTCCAATTTCGAAGCGAGATCCTGGATTCGTCACGAGTGTTTTCCGCGCGCCCCGGCAGCCTCGGTGGGCCCGGTTTGCGTGCGCACGCTCGCAGGGAGCCTTCACGGCGAGTCGACAAGAAAGGTGCAAGGCATCCGAAGAATAGAGGAGTGGAAAGAAAGAAACGATTTTCTCTAATCCCCGAGTCGTTCGAGGTGAAGACGAGTCCCTTCCAGACTTCCGGAACGGAGGGGCGCTCGCGTCGATCCGGAGATCCAAGATTTACGCCGTTCCACCCTGAAACGTTGACCTGTCTGGTCGAAACGAAGCTTCATCGGTCCCAGATACATATTATTCCTCATCATCCCCCCGGACTGGCATGACCGAGAGGATTACACGGACGGTGGGAGTTTTTCTCGCGAAAACAGACCGTTCCGGCGAGAAAGAGAGACCGACCGAGTCTCTTTCCTGTTCTTGGTACACACCTGACGCGACTTTTTCCTGCCGAGATCTTTTCTCCGAAGCCTTTACGATCGTCGAACGGCCGAGATAAGCGCTAGGACGATTCCCAAGGTGAAAAATCGTTATCGAGAGAGGACGCGGAGTACCGGAGAAAGAAACCGTACGCTCGATAATCCCGTGGAGATCGGTTGTTTGTTCGCGCGGTCGAGTGGCGCGCGTTCTACCCCGGTCTTCGACTTTCGGCACGTGATAAACGGTTTGACGTTCGGTTTATCGGCCCGTGCAAACAGCGCGAGCAAGGTGTAGACCGTAGGCTGGTTACCGCAGGACAAACATCATCGATGGAAATTCCTAGGCTGGCCGAGAGAACGGGCGAGACGCTCACGTACCTGTTTCTGTTCGGCGTTTCTTTCGAGACTGGGAACCAAGAGGAAACGGTTCGCGCTTGCTGCGAGATAAGACTTTGAGAACACAGGGAACGCGATCCGGCGATACCTAGCTCGAGAAGAGACTGCGACTCGTCAGCTTCGAGATCCAGCCGAGCGACATCGCGACAAAGGCGGACGTTTGTGTCCACGCTGAAATTCCAGGACGATAGTATCGCCGGAAATTATTGCTACCGCGAGCAGGATCGTACCGAAAGCGCCAAGAAACGAGAGAGAATCTCGCGACCGGCACGAAGAGAGAGAGGGAGAGAGCGAGAGAGAGAGAAAGAGAGAGAGAGTCGTGCGACCGGCAACGACATCGATCCACGAAAAACTGCATCGACCAGCTCGTGTCGTTCGAATGCGAGAGCGGTTCCGTGGTTCGCGCGAGGGGGCTGGAGGGGCGCGAAAACGCGACCGCCATATAGGCCAGCCTCTGTACCGCGGGAACTCGTGCGTCCAGACCGTGGAAGCAAACAAGATGTAAAAATCACGGAGTACCGATGGTCGGGGGCCGGCCCATTGGCTCGCGGCTCACGTTTTCGCAAGAAATCGTGGCGTGCCGTCGACACATGTAGCCCATCATAGGCCGCGATTTATGGCGGCGTAACGCCGTCGCAAAAACCCTGGACCGGGTCTCCGTATAAGACGCGACCCGCGCCACGCTGCTCCACTATCGATCCAATTTATTTATTTATTTATTTATTTACGCGCTGACCGACCTCCATTGTTAACAACCGAGCGCTAAACTTTCGGCTCCACTGATCTCATCCGCGAAATTCTAGCATAGATTCGTCGTGCGAATCGCGAGGACACGAGTGCTCGGATAATGGAACAGTTACAAGTACATATTGTAAAAGAACAATCATCAAATCTTATAGGTTTAGATACGACACGCCTCGATATGAATAAAGTATTTCGCATTTTTAAAAATGTCATTTGTCCTTCGAGATTCGTTTCGTTTAACTTCCATCGTACATACTTGTATATTTCCTTGAGCAACAATGAAGTAGTTAACCGAATACAACAGTGTTATACGCAAACCGCTCCCGATTCGATTGCTTAGGGTGCGTTATACCGGATGCAATTTTCGATCGCACGTGACACATAATGGTCGTCTAACCGATGAATGCGTCCGATCCGCTCTTCCAACAACGAACTCGGTCAGACGGTTCGATCGCATTCAGACGAACGAGGGATCGTCCACGTTCGATCGCACACGCAGGTTGTTCAATTGATTTTGGTATTTTCGTGCGACGATGCGATCACTTTATTTGTCTCGATGCAACCGAGCCGTCTGGCCGAATGCGAAACATGTTCGAGGGTTCCACTGTATTTTCGCGACTCCGTGGCAGCTGCAACGCTTTTTATTATTCCTTTCTAACGCGGAAGAGTAACAGCGATTTGAAAGTCACGAATCTCGAATTTCTAAATACAGGGGGAATCGATATCGTGATGGAATAAACGTCGCGTCGTTTACCGATCGTGGCAACCTGTTCCCGCGGTTCCGTAGATTCGTGAAATCGGCGGAAAACGCAAGTTGCACGGAGGCTCTCTCGCGGGATACGCAGTTTACCGAGCAATTAGGCTACGGCTCAGGTTCCAGGCTTCCAGGTTTCGAGGCTTTCAGGCGTTCGAGGCTCGCGTGGCGCGAGGCGTGAGGCGCGAGGCGCGCTTCGCAGGCGCCGAGACCCGGCGAACGAAAGAGGAGGAGAGGAGAACGAGCGAAACCGAGGGTAGAACACCGATGCGGTAGGTGGCTCTTGGCGGCGAAATGATTACAGGCCGCAAACCTACTCACTACCAGCTATAATATCGAGTACAAACGCCTCCAAAAGTATCGCGCCGCTCTCGGAGCTCGGACACGAGCCCGCGAAACATTCGGATCCTTCCGGCCATCCTTTACCCAAGTTTCTTCGTGAAACGCGACGTAATTGCGCGTGGAGCACGAATGCCGAGGACCGAAGATTATTTGTGGCTTAGAATGGAAGGCGTGTGCAACACCGAGCATAATCCGGAAACGACCGTTTAGGCTAACGCGCGACAACCAGTCACCGCGATCCCCTTCTCGATCTCCAAATACAGATGAGTACGCGCGAGCATTACGGATCGACGATAGCGATCTGCGTGCGCGAGCCGAGCCGAGGCTCGTTCAGATCTAATCTCGGAGAGATCGGTTCGATGACAAACGATACGGTCGCTGAGAACGAGAGAACAAACCGGGGACAAACGAAGAAACCGGTCCCCTACTCTCAGCGAGAGAATCGCAAAGGGTGAAAGGTCGAGGCCTCGTTGCCGGCCGAGAGGAACGACGAATCCGTTTACGGCTCAATTTTCACCGGGACACACGTCAAAGACTCGAGGGTGTTCGCTCGTTGTTTGTAAATGCGACGCAACATTGTCGAAGGGGATTCGAGGTTGTTAATAAGGCCACCGTTACGGTGGCATCTGCGACTATTAGACGTTTCACGGTCTATTCTCCGATCCCCTGATTTCATCGTGTTCTACGGGGAAAATCTATTAGGTTCCGACAGGGGGGCGCGAAGATCAACCCCTCGATTTACGGCGCGGCGTTGCGTCGCGAAAGGGTTACGCTCTTTTGCTCGCGCGCGCGCGTGCACGCGATCTCTGCTATTTTGTAACCCGTGCCTCTTTTTTCGGTTTTACTAGCGCGATAAGTGGCCATATGGGGACACTGGATGCGATCGTGGGGTGGGAGCAGCGGGCCGAGCGAAAAAGCTCGGCTTACAATCGCCTCGACGAGATCTAAAAGAGCCGCAGGGGAGCCAGAACTGGTACAAGAAGGTCCATTATCAGGTTGCAAAACATACATCTGGTCGGTGAGGGCACGTGCCCGGGGTCTTCGGAGCAAGGGCACGCCCCTTTCGACCCCCTCATCCTCCTCGGCGCAGTGGCGCGGCGATCCTCGTCCCCCTGTCCTCTGTCTCGTGTCCCCTGTCTCGGTTGCAACCCTTCGAGCACCGACACCCTATCGTCCGTGTCGCTGTCTTCGACATTGTCCGCGGATCCGTGGCAGTGATCCGTGCGAAATTCGAGAAAAGCCGCAGTTCTGTTCGCTTTCGCGATTTATGCCTCGCGAAATTATCGCGTACGGCTAACTAACCGTAATCCGGTTACCGGTACTTTAATTATGCGGCCAAAGGGTTAGTTTTCTACGGTGCTTCACCAATCGATCGACTAACGATATTACCGCGTTGAAACTCGAGCACGGTGCGCCGCAGGTATAACCCGCTCGCCGATATCGTCACGATTATCGATCACGTGCGTACCGGCGATCGAAAGAGACAACGACCCTCTTTGATGCGTCTAGTCGCGTCGTGTACGCGACGGCACGTACATGTCCAGGCATTCTCGCGCGATATCACCGTCGACGGATTTGTCGGATACAATTTAGACGATCGCGGAACCATCCTTCTCTCCCGTCACACCTTCTTCTTCTTCTTCTTCTTCTTCTTCTTCCTTCTCCCCATCCTACTCCTACTCCTGCTTCTCCTCATCCTCCTACTTCTACCGCGAGCGAGGTTCTCCTCGTCTCCGTTTCCACCGAAACTCGTCTCCTGTAAATCTCTATCGAGAATACCGGTTGTCGGACAATGGCTCGTTTTTTGGACACGAAACGAGTCCACTCCGTGCTCCTTTATTTCTACGTGTGTCGTATAGCGTACAGTCGGCAATCATTCGGATGGTCGTGGCGAGAGAAAAAGAAATATGCAACGATTCCGAGAGCAACGCTCGCTCGCTCGCAAGAAATTGAACGCTTTCCCCGGGCAGAGTTCCAATTAGCGGTGGTGATCGCGTAATTCTACGAACGATGATTGAATTCGATCCGCCGCCGTTGCACCGTGCCGCTCTACGCAAGCCGTGTCGAAGAGCACCGGCGAAAAGAGAGGCCGCTGCGGAATAGAAAGGAAAATTCTAACTTGTTGTGTTTGCTCACCTCTGTCGACGATCTTGCCGAACAGATTTTTCCCACGGAGGAAATTCTTCGTAGAGCAGTTCCATCGGCGGTTGCGAAATTGGTGTTGGCACTCGGCGATTGCCTGGTTCGCGCCCCTTGCCACTGCCATTAGCACCCCCGGGTTTTCCCTGGCCAGTCGCCTCTGCTTTCTTCTCAAGGTCGCATACACCGTGGGATCCATGTGTAAAGACGCCGGTGACATTGGCAAGAAATTGTTCGGCTCTCCCGCCTTGGCGATTCCCCTGAACAAAAAGAAAACGTTATCTTTCCTACGAAACGAACAAGCTCTCGCGAAGAAAAGAAAGAAAACGTATATACGCGTTTTTCATGGATCAGCTGATTCGGAAGGGTGGGGGAGAGAGTGTCCAGGAAGAGATCCCTTTCAGAGCAATCGCGCGATCGGTATTTATCGAGCGTCCGTTCGACGCTAATTTCGTTCGCGCGTAAAAACGACACTCTCCTCGGACACTTGAGGAGAGACGAGGAGAGACAATGAGACAGAGAGCACGGGAAAAGAAAAGGGAATCGACGACGACGAAGATGACGACTACGCCGGGAAGGGAGGATCAAGAGGAGGAGCGCGGTGAAGGATTAGTTCGAAAGACGAAACTGGTTCAACAGTTTCGGTCAACGGTAGCCTGAGTATATATAAATCAAGCTGCCGCGCGAGTCGAGTCCAGCCTGCGAAAGAATTCGCGTCTCGATCGATCGAGCGTCGCGCAGAAAAACGTTTAAGAGCGTTCTGCTCGCGTCCCCTCGTGGGAAGAACGTGCAAACTTTTAGAGGAAGGTCTCGCGCGCATCGTCCCAAACCAAAAACCCGTCGCTTGCGAAATCTTCGCGACCCGCGGTACCGGTATCCGCTATTTACGATCACTTTTAGGAGCAGATCGCGCGCGTGACAAACAACCGCTCCAACGACGCCTCTCCAGTACTCCGATCCGTGCTCCTGCCGAGTGAACAGTAAAAACAGAAAAAAGAAACAGAAAACGTTTAATTATTTTTCCTGGCCGAGTAGAACGCGCTCCGTTCCCGAAGTACCTCGATGCTCAAAAGTTTCGAGTTTACTCGCGGCGACGCAGCATTCTATTATAGATTCGAACGGTTCGAGAACCGCGTTCGCGTCCTCCCCGGGACGAGGGCATAGTTGAGAGAAAAAGTAATTTATAGCCTATAAAATGTCCGAGATTTTTGGAGGGTAGTGTAGCAGCCGCGTGTAGCGTGAGAGCTAGGGTCGAATCACTCATCGCCGTCCATAGTAAACAGCTAATCGGAGTCGTTGCGACTCCGTCGTCGCTCCGTTGTCAACGACTTTCTTGATGTCTACCAGAGACTGGCAAGCTGGCTGGTTGGCAGACAGACAGACAAACGAACGGACAGACGAGAACCCGGATGGGATACGCCACCGCGAAAAGCCTGCCAAGCTTTCTCGTTGACACTATCGGCGCGCCTCGTCTAAATAAACCAAATCACCATACGCGGCCCTGTCAAACCGTTAAACCGTCAACGAACACGCAACCAGCGCTAAGCAATCGACGAAGCGATCGTATCTTCTTCGCCGAAATCCGCGCCTATCACCGCTCTTCGGATCGCTGCCATAATTGCTCGATGCCGCGCGTCGATTTCATGGCGTCATCGCGCGTCGTTCCATCTCGCTTCGTCGATTCATTTGCGTCCTTGACGGATCCCGCAACGAATCACGAATTGTTCGCACGACGATGCGCTCGATAACCGATGCCCATAAACAAACGCCGCTTCGGACCGGTTAGGGTACGTTTATGTTGGAGCTGCGATAGAAGCTATAAAACCGTCGATCAGAGCGGCGATAAAACACTCGAAAATATCTTTCCTTCGTGTATATTTATAGCGGTGTATTAATAATAATAGCACCGTTTTATTCGCTTATTAATTTCTCTATTTACGCCCGTAATAAAGTTACCAGTCAGCGATAAAAACGGCGCTAACAGCGAAAAGGAATTAATACAATTCGATTCTCGGCGCTCCGTATCGCTGCTTATCTAAAGAGCGTATTGTAAAACGATAGAGTGTATTTTTACATCGCTTTGATCGCTAATCGTGCTCCAAAATGAACGCACCCTTAAGTTTTCGTCCCCTTTTCCGGTGCTCCCCTTTTATAACACGTCCACGCGTTTTCGGACCACCGAAATAATTGAAAGACTAGACTAAGATCTGCATGGAATTGCAGATTGCATTGAAATTGCATGATGTGCTCCGAAACGATCCGAAATCTCTCCCCCGGAGCTGCCGTTGAAGCAAGCGATCTGTCGCATTCGAGACGACATCGGCTTCAACCTGCTCCGGGATGTCACGAGTCCGAGCTGGATCGTCAATGTCTTTTTCAATCGGTCGACCGACTTGCTCTGCGCGTCTCGGTGCTCCTCCGGCACGACCTATAGCTACACACCTCGTTTCCGATGGCGAACGAGCGCGATAAATCCTGTGCGATCGAAGCTACCGGTTTTTGTCGCGGTTTTTATGATTTTCAATTCGCCGATAGGAAAATTGTAGGGAGTGGGTTCGTTCCATGGAAAAGAGAGATTCTAATTAGCCCTCGAAGGACGACGCAAGAAATCGACGTGTCTTGCCCGAGGATGATGCAACGAGACGATATTCCGCAATACCAGTTGCAGAATCGATGTCTTTTCGAAAGGATTGTTCGGCGCCGTGTGACGACTGACAAAATACTGTATGGAAACTAGTTGACTAACGAACGAACGTACGAGCGACGTCGACATGGTCAGTGAACGATCGGTTTCGAGTACAAGGAGCGTACAGTAGCGGTTTAACGAATCGCCGCGTGCCGGTTCCGTTTTCCTTTGCAGCGGGCGACGTTTGTATCGGGTCGCGATCTAAGCACGACGGGACCACCCAGAATCGGCGCCGCTTCTCGTTGGCAGGAATCGATTAGCGATTCCCCTGTTACCGCGAAATATATCGTTGATCCGCGCGCGATACGTCTATTTCGGGAACGCGACCGGACGGGCCGCTCGCCGACGTAAATCCACCGAAAAGTCAATCCGCCTTTCGCCGTGGAGAACCGCGATAAATTACTCCCGACTGCGAAATCCAGGTGGCTGGTTTTGTCCACCGTGCACGCGTGCACACGTCCACGCGAATTTACCGACGTATTAGATTAATTAATTCGTAGGCAATAATTACCTGCGCGTGGCCGCGTCTTAAATCAACTCTCGAGGCTGGAAAAGCGGCCGAGCAACGGCTGATTTATCGCCGGCGGTTTATCGTTATGTGGATATTTCCGTGACTATCTCTTTCGGTTGTAAACGTGTCCGTTGGTCCGGTCCGTCTAGCCTATCCTGCATGTATGGCCGGTGGGACAGCGCACGCGCGCGCAAGCGAGCACATACTTGCTTGAACGTCTACAGCGAGCATTATTTATTACCCGGCTAATGAAGTTAGCCATTATCTAACGTCCATCCAACGTTTTCTTGTTCCTACGAGAAATCATTCGGCCGATCAAGACTTATGCACGCGCCGCGATTTATGATTAATGGAGTAATAAGAAGGCGCCCGCTCGCTCCCTCGCTCGCGCGCACACCGTCACCCGCGCGGCCGATTGTCGGTGCCACCGTTCTCTCGGCGAAAGATTCGCGGGACAGGTGTTAACGCGCGCACAGTGCAATTAAACTCTGAAAGGTCGATTACAGATTCGATCCGCGGAGAATTGGGGAATCTACGTGGGCGTAGTCACGTTAGTAAACGGAAAAGATCGTAAAAACGTTGCGATCGACTCACCACCACATGGATCCTCGTCCGCGGTTCTTGTTCCTGGTGATCTCGGCGATGCAGGCATGGATCGCCACCGCGAGGGCGCCGATGATCACCCAGAGCCTCATCTTCCTTGTGGCGCGAGACGTGTCCGGGATGATCGCGATCGGTCTCGTTCGAACTCGGCGAAACACCATGCACCAGACGTCTCACTCACCGAATTAGGAACATCACAGGTTATTGTCGGTCGCCGGAGATCGCGCACACAACGAGACGTCGTTGGTACCAAACCGTTTGTCGACGTGACTGTTCGAGGACGAGTTTAGTGTTCGTAGTCGCGTTTACGTTCGAGGAAACACAGCCCGGAGTGGATCACCGTGGACGGCCGAACGGGTCGTGCGGGTGCTTTTAAATCATCGCCGAGGACAGTCGCGTGGCCGTTTGCTTGGGGAATCCCGGCGAGTAAGAAACGAACGTGCGGTGCGGTGCCCCCTCGTCCAGAGTCGAAGCAGTCGAGCGGTCTTGTAGTCGAGCAGCCGAGCAGCAGAGTAGCCGAGTAGCCGAGCGGAGTGCGGAGGGCAGTCAGCTGTCAAAGCTGGAGAGTTCGGCCGCAAGAACCGTAATGCCGACAGTCCGACAGTTGAGTGACTGTAGTTGGTAGCGGACGACGTCGAGAGCCTCACGGAAACTCACCCCCCAAAGGGCTTTTTTCGAGGGGTGGGTGTCACCCTTGCTGAGATCTCGCCGAATCAGAGGTGGTGGGAGAGGCACGGTGCAGCCGCCGCCAGGATACCTGGCAACCCTCCTCGAAGTTTTCTGTTGGCCTGTCGGCCCGGATAATAATGGAGTTGCTTCGAGCCCTGAAATCGGTAGTCGCTGCCGTCCCGAGCACACGTTTCGGCCCGTTCCGTTCCGTTTTGCCTCGTTGCGCTGTGTCGTCTCCCGTCGCGTCCCGTCCCGTCTCGTCCCGATTCTGCTCTCTGGTTTACTCGCGGCGAGAATACGTTTCAAAATCGGCAACAGCAACAGCAGCCAGCAACCGGTGCGCTATCGCTCCTCGTATCGAGAGAGCCAACGAGAGAAGAGCTGCGTGCTGCGCACGGGCGCGCGCGCGCGATCGATCGACCGATCGAACGAACGGACGAACAACCGGCGGAGCGAGCGAACGAACGTCGACCCGCGAGAAGAACGCCCGCCAAGGGGAGTCAAAGAGTCTTGGTCGTTTCCTTTTCTTTCGTTCGCGACTCGGGGGGTACGGCACCGCGATTCGAGAACCAATACCCTTCGACGGACAAGTATAGGCCTCGGTTAGCGACTGCACGCGCTCGTCCGCGGAAGAGCTGATCTCTCTTCAGAGAGAGAGACCGAAACCTTCTCCCCTCTCCACCCCACGAAGTCCTCCGCTCCTTGCGTCTCTCCTTGCTCGCTCGCCAAGCACCACCTCACCACCGTCACCGCCTCCCCCTACCTCCCTCTTTGCCTCTTTCCCGACCGGTCTCAACGTACCACGGTCGTCGCCGTTCTCTCTTCCTCTTCCCGATCCTGTCTCTCCGCACACACCTCCTCCTCACCGTTCCCTTTTCCTCGTCTTTTCCCTTTTCTCGCTCGTTCTTCCCTCTTCACCGTCCGTTCCTCTTTTCCTTCGCCTCCGTTCTAAGGTCCTCCGATTCCTGTCATCCGCGTCCACAGAGATCGCGCGACTCCCCCAAGATCGATCGGATCTCGCTCCGCCTCTCGTCGCCCAGCCTCTGCCCTTCTTCTCTCGCCCGTTCTCCGCTCGACTCTCCTCTTTCCTACTCCGACTTCTCTCTCTATCTCTATCACTATCTCTCTCGACCCCTCCTCCCTTTTCCTGCTTCCGCGGCTGATCGGTCCACGCGCCTATTCTTCGCAATGCGTCGAACGGAGAGGTGTGTGCGATTTCTTTTGCGTTCAAACGGCGCGTTTTACACGAAATGACCACGAATCTTTGGAAATAGCCTCGACAACGGTGACCCTGGCATCGCGTATCAAGCATACAGATTGGAGAACGAAGAGGCTGTGTCTCGAAGCGGCTCGCCACGCGCTGGACCCGAAGGGAACAGTATCTGGCATGTTCTAACAGACGTCTCCTCGTAAAGTTCTCTCTGCTTCTCGCGGACGAGCACGTGGCTTTCAAGGGGAAATGGCGGGCGGTCCTTATCAAGGCCACGCCTGTCGGCCTCCCCACTACGCTCCCCGTGGTCATCGCGCAAGGAACTTTCGTCGAAGCTCTCCCACTCTCTGAAAAACATCCCGGATGTTTCCCTCTCGCTCTTTCCTTTTCTCGCTTCTCTTCCCGCCCCTCGCGGTCTCGCTCGTCTTTGTCGCTCTCTCCTTTCCTCTCTCGCTCTCTTCCCCTCTCCGTAGTTCTCGCTCAATCGCGCTCCGTCCCTGTTCGTCGCTCTGGACCGCTCCTCGGTGCATCCTTCTCCTCGCTCCTCTTTTTTTCATTCATCCGTCAAGAATCTCCTTCCTCGTTCCTCTTTGCAGCCTCGCACTATGCTCCGCGTAGTGCGTCTCGTTCGATCCGTTTCCCCGGCGAAACGCGTCGCGTCGCGTCGCTGCCGCCACCCTTTCTTCGACGTCGAGGGCCGTCGAGGGACGTCGCGTCCCGGAGAATGCATGAATCGAAAGGCGGAGGTGCATATGCGTGCGTGCACGCGTCAATGTGTGGGAACCGAGGCAAGGAATGCAGCAGAGAACCAGCGTAGCCATGGAACCGCACCGCACAGCTTCCGATGCTATGCGCTTTCGGAAGCTTTCGCCTCTCTCTCCTCTCTCTCCCTTGCTCTCACGCTCCTCCATCTTGTTTTCCGGTGCGAATCCTTTTCCTTTCGGCCGGATGCGACGGTCGAACCCTGCAGATTGCGGTTTCAACCCCTTCGATACGAAGGTTCGCTCGTCGATGCAAAATGGCGCATCACGCGGACCAAAGAGGAACGTCGATCAGCTCGCAACGTGACTAGTCCTTAGCACAGTCAATCCTCTTATAACTCGGCTTCCTTGTAGTATAAATTATTTAGTTCAAGCTAGTCCGGAGCGGAATATAACGCGCTGCTAATTAATCTGATTTGCAGTAATTCCGAGTTCCTTACAACGCGGTACAAATTAATCGCGTTATCAGAGGGTTGACAGTACTCGCAGGAGCGGGAGGCTCGGAAAGGTCGAGCAAAGGTTTAGGCGGCGCGGTGCGACGCTCGAGAAAGCGCAATTTACGAGCGCCGCGCAAAAAGACCGGCGAAAGAGACGGATATTCGGGAACGAGGTCAGGGCAGCTGCGAGTTCCCGGCGAAGACTTACGGAGATTGATCGGCGTAAATCGCGGCGTGGCGCGATTACGTTTTTGTCGGCGCGTGCCCGTTCGCTCTCGGAGTCCTCCGGATCGCGGACCACGTTGGAAACTCGAGCAGGGAAAGGAGACGGGGCCCGAGTTTGTCGCTGGCCGGCAAAATCCCAGGCAATTATGTGTCCGGAATGCCCGAGCCGAGCTACGCGGACCCTTCTTTCGCCGGTGTTCTTTCGCTCGCCGGCGAGATCTTTCGTCGTTCGCTGAAAACTGATCGCTTAACGACGAACCTACGAAACGGCCGGTGTGAATCGGTGAAAAACGCGTTCCGCAAATCCTTGATTTTCCGCCCGCGCTCCAACGATTTACATCGACGCGTCCTCGAGGAACGTGGCATGAACGTGAGAACGCGAAACAGGGAGGGAAACTGATCGAAAATTCGAGGTTTAGAACTCAAAGGTTTAGTTGTCACCTTTGAGGCTTTCGAAAGTAAGCCGTGTCCTCAAGGGTTGGCAAACCCTCTGATACCGGTTTCCGTACTCGTCGCTCATCAATAGTGAGACTGTTTAATTGTGCAGCTGAGCAGGATCAATGCTGGGGAAACGTTGGGAGAAGAATTCCTGAAGGACACGGTTCGCACCCGAGAGCCTAAGCAAAACCGTAAGGCTGAAAGCGGAATTTCGTTTCGGGGTTTGATGACCCGATGATAATCGCGCGCGTGGTCCGAGCCGGGTACAATTCGCTGATAGATTCTTTCACGGTTTTCTATCGGCGCGTCGAAAGAATGGCGGCCGCGTACGAGTCACGGCCGAATAAGTCGTTAGCCGGCATGATTGCCGTGAGCGAGACGGTGGTTTTGTGTGACGGACAAGTCCGTCGATTGCTCGATCGAGTCGACGCTTTACGGTAATGACTTAATGCCGGTGCTCTCTCCGGTAAAGCGTTGCTCGGGCTACATATTCCACGGATAGGGGCAAAAACAAACGGTCGCTTCGTGGCTCTCGGCTTCGAAGCTGCCTCGCTCTTGCGACGCGATACGACGAAAATAAGCATCGGCGATCGAAGCACGGACTGCGCCAGATAAAAATAAGCGCAGCCGCCGTTCGTTCCGTTATCACCGAGAGTGGATCTGGCGCGTGGCTCTCGGAGCAGATACCCTTTCGAATGAGCGGACACTAAATCAAACGGTTATCGGTTACCGGTTGCCGGTCGGCGGTTACCGGGTACCGATTTAGACGCAACGAGACCGCGAAAAAGCGCGACCCTAGCTTCGATCTCTAGCTTCACCGAGTTAAAGCTGCTCGTTTAACCAGGTGGTTTTCTCGAGTAACGGGGGCTTTCGGCGAGCAAAAAGAGGTCGGAGGACGACGCGATCGAACTCGGTGGCCCCCGGTGCGGTGTTGGGGCGAGGAGGTGGGCCGGCGAACAGAAGAAGATGGTGGAACAGCCGTGGCAAGATGAGGCGAGGCGAGACGGCTGGAGGGAGGCGAGGCCAGGCGAGAGCGAGATAGCTCGTAAATCTAAAGGCCGTGTTCAGAAGGAAGGAGGCTGAATAGGTGTAAATGAAGTTGCGGCCTGTGGCCCGCCGCAAACTCGACCGGACCACCCCGCATATTTTGTCTCCCGTGCGTGCTTGGTCCCGAGGATTGGGCCCCGCCGATCGCCTTTCTCCGACGGTTAGCACACGCGGTGGCAGTACCTTTGACTCCGCGATAACAATGTCGTCGCACGGACCCTCCCCTTTTTCCTTTTCCTTTTCAATTCCCATCTCTTTTTCCCTTTCCTTTGATTTCGCTGTCGGCTTCAACGTATGCGGTCCGCTCGCGAAGTCTCCGCCAGGTCGCGGCAAGACAATTCCGAATCCTTAAGCGGATAATCCGATTTCACGGTCGACACTGGTCGCGCACACCCGTGAAATCGATTTTTATTGGATCTACGGGAGAAGGGAGCAGGAGATCCCGTGAGTCCCTGAGTTCGCGACCAGGCGCTCTCTGCGAATTCCATCATCGCAGGCGACGACTTGTTCGCTGCAGGTGGCTGAGACTGAGGCTGCTCTCTCCCACGGAGGCCATCGCCAAACTCGACCAGTGTCGAGGAAAACGGCATGCCGCGGACGGATTAGCTTAATGTAGGTTAACGCTCATCCTCATCAACCGTATAAACCGATAACAAAGAGACGCAAGGTACGGCCGCCCAACGAAGGGGCTCGTTTGTTTCGGATCATCCCGGCTCTGTTCCTGGCTCGGCCAAAGCTGCTCATCCTATTTTCGAGATTACTCTCGCGAAAGATCCGTGCGGGTCAGAGGCCTGGGGAGACGCTCCGCGCAGAAAGCACAAGAAGGGTAGTCTCCGTTGGCCGAGTATCTTTCTTCGACGGCATTTGCCCGGAAGCGTTGCTCGCTCAAAGCCGATCCTGAGGAGCTTGCCCGAAGTCTACGAATTCCAAAAGATTTTTCGGAGGACATATGCAAAAACGTGAGCGTCGACGAACATGGATCCATCGGTGCGGCGGGTCCGGACTCCGGCCGCGTGTAACCCCGTACACACCGTTGCTCGGTCGAAGGATTTCGGTGTGCGTGACCGTGGTATGCTCGACGACCACCCGGGACACCGGTACCGGAGGATTTCTGGGCGGAGTGCGAACGCGTCGGAGGACATCAAAGGACCCGCGAGAGCTAATTATTGTTTCTCGATGGTAGGCCAAGCGGAACCGTGAACACGGTGGCGCCTGGTGCACGATAGGCGCTGCCATTCTCACCCTTGTCCACTCCCTCTGCCTCCCCCTGTCCGTGGCCCGGTGGCCGCCGCCCTCTTCTCCTCTCCTCTCCACTCTTTTCCTCTCCGATCCTTTCCGATCCTCTCCGCTCCTCTCTGCCGACCGGCTGACAGCCAGCTTTCTTCGAGAGATATCGGCCAAGGACCGAGGGAAGAAGAACGAACCTGCTTCCCCGAGGCACACCTCCGACCACCCTTAATTAAGAGAACGCCATTCGACTCACGAGCGATTCTTCACGGTCTCGCATTCCTGCGTGATCCTGCGCGTCGCAAGGTCGCCTCTTCCTCCGAAGTCAGGGGCCGGGTCCTTCGGTTCTCATCGCGCGAATCCTCATCTCGCCAGAATTTCGTGGCGAGAACGATTCTGGTGATCTCCCTCGAAACGTGTTTTTGCACGGCCCTTTCTCTGTGATTGGTCTTCGTCGCACCGAACGCGTGCAAATGCCGGCACGTAAACGCCGCAAAACTGCCGGATCGGCCTGATATTCCGGAACGAACGATCTCCGTTCCGTGATTTTCCCGCGGCGTCGGCGATCTTGCAAAAACCGAGCGGGTTCGCGCGAACGATCCGCCGGAAACCGGGAACGTCGCGAGAAACACTCGGTTCTGGCGAAAACGTCCAGGCGTTCGCGGATGAAGAGATTCGCCATGGAGCTCCGGCCAACGGAGAAGAAAGAGAACCTCCGCTTTCGTTCGATGCCCGTTTCTTACCATCTTCGCGCGTACCTCTACTTCTGTCGCTTTTCTCTTTCTCTCCCTTTCTCTCTTTCTCGTTCCCGAGCAACGTTGCACTCAAGTTAATAAATACGTTACGCCGAACGTGTGACTCTGGGAGGCAAGGTCCAGGGCACGGTTCGCTTCGACGAGAAAGAAAACGCGTGCCGTGCTTGGCCTCTACCTGCGAGGCAACCCCGCTCAGGCCTCCGACCAAGACCGAGGAGTACCTGGAGCACGCCACCCATGGGGCTTACACGCCGAATTATCCCTTCTGTTATGGGCAAACATTTATGTATTTATTGCCGGACAAACGGCTGGCATAATAACCTCACGGACGTGATCGATACGAGTTACTACCGCTTCGGGTTCCCGACGCCCCAGGGCCCCTACCGAGACCCCAGGACTCCGAGGCACCGGGGCTCTCCGGGGCCCTGGAAAAAAAGAGAGGATCCTGAGAACAGAACGAATCGGAGAAACAAGAAGCGCCTGTGAATCTCTTGTAATCGTGGATAACGCTTCACACCTGAGTTGCCGCAGTCCGCTTTCGTCCAGCGAGCAAACCGAGAAATACCGCGCGGTAGCTATCGGCAAACGTAATTAGTCTCTAAAAGCTTGCTACTTGGTCGACGGGAGACCTAAAACCTGGCGACAAAACCTGGTAATTCGTTGGTACAGTAGGTTCTCGCTCGTTGCACCCCAGAGATCAAATGCCCGATCTTTAACACGTTCGCTACCGCTGTCACACATACGTGACGTCCACGGAGTTTACACGATTATAATTAAATTAATTTTATGCTCGCTGCCATTTAACTATTAATCACTCGCATAGTGTACTTACAACCTCGAAACTTTAAATGTAGTGTTTCAAGCATACACAAAGATGTCGATTCCACTAGCAAATATTTATTTTGTATCAAAGTAGTTATTTTATTGAATAAAAATTTATTTATGCTGGAGTCGTACAAAGTTCCATGTATAACCAATTATGCGGAAAGTGGTGTGCGAGTAGCTGAAGGTTAAAATTATAAAACCTAGCATAATATATATTCAGGGTGTCCATGATGTTCCTTTACTGAATCGTTTTTACATTTCACAAAGGAGGTACGTTGCATTCAATAAAACATTTTGACGATGAAGACAGATTGCGGAACAAACCGTAGCGATTCACGTCAGTCCGGTTAAAATGGTAATTTCGCGAAACAGTTGCAAGTCGCATCGTGATTGTTCCTTTACATTGTTCTATGTACACATTGATCGCCGCTTCTTATGCGATTGATTGGACTACAAAAACCGCGGATCTTGCCTGAAATTCCGGTCCCGTTTTTGTGCAATGAGCGAGTACATACTGTATAGCAGGTATCGTTGAACAAAACAGACGTCGAAGGTATTACTTTCGAAAAGGAAGAAAGAAAGGACATATCGGGTGAATAATTGAAGTTGTTACGACGCATTTAATATAAGTTATCGAGCCTGTCATGCAACGCCTGATATATTCTTTCGGAGCTAGCGGTCGCCGGCGACTGGGCGACAGCGATTAGTCGCGATAGTCCTTTGCGAAAGTTTACAACCGCAAATAATATTCGAGTCGAGTGGTCCCGACGAGCCCCGTAGGACCATCAGCGAACATAATGTTTTCATTAGGTCGCGATCATTATCTGGCCCGGGCGAACAAACGAGCGAATGCCAGGGGACGCATAGCGCGCAAGTATTAAGATGAATGGCTGCCCCGGTACGGTAATTAATTACGGCCTCCCCCAGTGTTACTAATATTAATTAATCCCGGACAGTCGGCGAGGAAAGACGCTGAGAGCGCCGAGAACCGCGCCGAGACCGAGAGGTACTAGTTTCCACGACGAATCGAGACGATATCGTCTTCGATCAGGATCCGACTCGCGTACTCGCGTACTCACGCGTTTATTCCGAGGTTGGATATAATATGAAACAATAACAGGGTACCTCGTCACCGGCGAGTAGCGAGGAACCGGTCGATAAATCTTTCGCGAGCTGCTGTCAATCGTGCGCGATTCACGCTCGTGAATCGCCTCGCGCTGCGGCGCGTCTCGATGACGGAGAGGAGGGGAGGACCGATCGAGAAGGAAAAAACCGAGAGGAGAAAGGATGGTGGCTGCGGCTCGCCGGAGAAAAAGAAATAGAGACACGTCGACGCATTCTTCGCGTGACAGGACGCGTTAATATCGATCGGAGGATCAGGCCGATCTGCCAAGAAATGACGTATCGTCGAACGCAGCGGGCCTGCCGATTCGCGGATCGGCAGAAAAAAACTTTACGAGGCAGGCCCTGCCCAACGGGGTCCGTGACTGGGACTGGGACTGAGACTGAGGCCGGGAACAGAGCTGGAGTCGGAGCTGTAGCCGCCGCCGCCACCGCGCACCGGTACGAACCGATCTCGCCGAAAAGATTGCGCTTCTTGTGCTTGCGGCTGTTCACTCGCTCGATCGCTTGGTCGTTCGGTCGCGCGTGCCACGACGACGCGACGCGACGCGTCGATCGCCTGTCGAGCCGAGCCGAGGCGAGGGCCGACTCGAACAGAAACTGAAACCGAACGAGTCGAGGAGTCGGTCTCGTGTCACCGGGAAGAAGGAACGTCTTCGTTTTGCGGCGACAGCGGTCGCGCGCGGCTACAAAGGCGCGAGGACCGCCGCGATTCGATGGAAACCGTGATCGCGACCGATCGAGAAATGTCCTCGGCCAGAGAATCGATCAAAGGTTTTGTTCTCCGTCGCCGGGACCCTCTCGTTCTGTCCTGAAAGTCAATGAATCCGCTGGACGCGTCGAGAAAATCGACGTTCGGCGGAATCGGAACGCGCTTCTCCCCTACGGATCGATACCGCGTGATCGATGATCCGCGCTCCGAGACCACCCTGTGGCGCTCGCCTCGATCGGATTTCTCTGTTCTCCTCCCTTCGTTTCCTCCGTGGACGCGACCTTTCTCCGTTTCAACTCTGTTCGGGACTCACGGGGCTCCGCGTTTCCCTCCGGCGAAGCCCCGGGAAAAAAACTAACGAATGCTGCGAGCGCACGCATTAATAAATCGGCGTGGACGCACGAAGCGTAGATCATTGTGTCGCGGACCCACGATCCACGCGGGGATCCATGGGAGGTTCGGGTTCGAGCTCTCTCGGGTTCATTCGTGCGGGGTCCGAGACAGGGCCAAGGGGATCGGAGAGGATGAAGATCGAAGAGGGAACGGACGGGAGGAACGGGCCACTCTCTCCTCTTCTCCTTTTAATTGCTCCGATTAATTAGCCACCACGGTTTCGCTAGAGCTAATGGCCGGTCGTACGTTTCCCCGTGGCCCCGCGGACACGCGGATATATACGTTTTAATAACGTTGCGTTAATCACGCGACACGCGAGGCGAATCGGCGAAGCGCGAGGTTAGGACTGCAGGGTCCGGACTCTGGCCTCTGGGCCCGAACACGATTGACTATGCGCGCCAGATTCGGTGTTTAACGCAAACGTTTTCCTGTTGACACATCATTCTCTCCGGTGGGATTTTCAATGTACGATTTCCTCTGCGACTGATCGTACACGTGGACAATAGAGGCTGTCGATCACTTAGGAGCACCGTGCATGAACCGCACCGGATCAACATCGACGCAGCTACATTATTACTACACTGCAGATTTTTATGCAAAATAAACATTGTATTAATACGATAATACAGATGTCACTTAAGAATTTCTTTCTTTCTTCATTGACTTTAATTTTGACCTTTTCAATGTTACAAATTTCTCCATAGATTTGCATCAAATTTAATTTAACCCTTTATTGCATGAATTTTTATGACGTTTTGAAGAAATATGTATGGCTGTTATAGTAAACAAATGTTTACAATAGAAAAGAAAAAAAGAAAGTCTTAACGTAAAATTATCTAAGAAGGGACATGCAGAAAGCTGTAGGAATACAGGTATGATATTAACATATAATCGTGCGTAATTTTCTCTTGAATGTTTGTAACGAACCATTAAAAAAGTCAAATATTATTATATAGTGTATTTGAGTTCGCAATAATGCGATTTAAAGGATTTATTAATCCATATACATGTGGATTTGGATTTAAATGTTTGAAATCCTGCTCTAGTTCTCAAAACACGTTCAGCTACATTGAAATTGATTTGCCTCAGGAAAGAGGGACAATCAATATTATTATTAATCAAATTAAAAATAAAGCTCTTCTTTGAGCAGTCAATGTTTCCAGGTTACTGTGTTTAATATTGTAGAGTAATCATGATCAAAGATTGACATTGGATTATTTATCTTATATGAACAAAACCTGGGAAATTTATGCTGCACTCTCTCGAGCATGATTTCGTAATTAAAGCTTTTCGGAGATCATATAATTGAAGCATGTTCTAACAGGGGACGGACAAGGGTAATATATGTATAGAAATCTAAGTGTGTGGATTGAATGGGAATCAGTGGAAAAATGAAGTATGAAACCAAGTATTCTTGAAGCGAAGTTGACAATGTAATAAACATGGTTGGAAAAGTACAAGGTAGAGGAGAAGTGAATTCCTAACTCCTTAACTTCTCTTATTGAGGATGATTATTAATAACGTGACGCTGAAAAAAGGTGATACTCATGTGAAGCGCATCAAATTGGCATGGCAGTGAACGTGTTAATAGGATGCGTGCTACCAATCGCATATAGGAAATTCTACCCGTACGTGTTTTGCTCCCAGGGCCATTGCAGAGAGCTCCCGGAGCAAAGAGCTCTGGATGCCGCGCTCTACATCGATCCGACTGGGGTATCTGGCTCCCCGCTTCACCGCCACGAATCTCGGATCACGAAGATCGTGATCGCGCGGCCGATCGAACCACCCAGGATCCATCCATTAGCGCTCCGCGGGATGCGTTCCTCCGCTGTCATCGATATCTACGATTCCCACAGTGGGACCGAGGCAGTCGGAAGGGTCGAAGACCCCCTCGAAGCACCCGCGCCCGTTCGCTGGAATCGAAATCGATTTTTCTGGAGCGCTCCGGTCAGATCGATCGCCAATATCTACCAGGGATCTATTCGAGATTCGGCTGCCCCGAGGCTCCGTGACGCGACGCTGCGTGGACGGCGAAAGTTTCGAAGAAACCGGTGACGCGCGCCGTGAATCACCACTGGGGACGGTCGCGCGTCACTTCCGCAAACCGTTCGCACGGTCGATCAATTTACGAGGCCGGGAGTCACCTTGACGAGTCATCTTCGTTAATGGAAATAAATGAGCGTCGCGTTTGATCGGCTCGCGATCGTAAAAGCGAATCGGGCGGCGACGTCGGAATCGCGCGGAGGCCAAGCTGAAAGCCGCGGACCTCCGGAACGTAACGACCGGAGAGCCGATCGTGCTACAGCCAACAGCGAACAGGTACGCAATATGACCGAGGCAAACCGAGCAGGAGCAAACCAGGGGAAACCGGCAGGCCAGCGTTCCCTGCGAAAACGAAACGAACGAAATCGGCGAAACGGTCACGGATGACCGGGATGGCCATCTGCTGATCGGCCACCCGCGAGACCGCCGACATTAAGGCGCGTGAAAAATCGGAGATGCCTCAGCTACGTGGAATCCGGAGAACAAATAGGTGTAACTACGGGTTCTTCCCGTAGCCACCGGTACGTCGACCCAGCCTCCGTTTCTTCTTCTTCTTCTCGCCTATTCTTTCTGGAACGTTCCCGCGCACTATATAATTGCACCAAACACGAGTGAACCTGCGAAACGCTTCGTTCTTCAAACCTACCTATCTACCTACAGCGAATAAATTGCCCGATTTTAATAGGTACAGATTTAATTAACTCTCTCCGTGGGTAACTTGGATCGTTTACGATCGCAACGATCGCTCCGATATTTATTCTTTCCCAATAATGCTTGGAACATTTGACGTTTCAACGATTATATACTGAAATAGGGACTTCAATCCGTATTCCAGAAATTTTTTAGATTTCTCGCACGCCTGGAACAGTAAAAAATTAGTCGCCAACATAAACCCAGTATGCAGACGGCGTCGATAAAAATAAGGTTGTAGACAGAGGCTTAAAGTTACGAGTAACCGTTTCAGGATACGGGAAATTATATTTAGAATAAATTACTATTGCGGTCGTTGCTCGCGGCGCATCTAGCGCGCGCAAAGCACCGAGCTTCCGCGGTCCTTGCCCGGTAGAGTACGCCAAAGCGGTTCGAGGAATCGAGTTATTAGGCGAGTAAGAGTCGGTCGATGTTTCTACCTGGGACGAATCGGTGGCAATCGTTGCGGTAGGTAAGAGGAAACCGTGCGAATAGCAGCGCCTCCCAGGTCGGGGAAGAGCTGCTCCCTCCTCGGAGGGTAATTAGGCGTCCTGCTGCAATTTCGGCGCGAAGAAGCGCGTGAAACCGTGCTCGTCGGCCGATTTCTTTAACGGGCCTGCAACGCTCGCGCGAAATTGCTGATAATCGCGAGTCCCGCCGATGCGATGAAACGATCGGTCGGAAAAGAACGGTAATGAACCTCCTCGATTATTCGGATATAACCAAATAAAATAATAAAATCCCTAGGCTTATATCGAGCACATGGGACTGAGTACATATATAGAAATGTACATGTTATATCTGGTTACATACACAACCGGCTAAAAGTTTGGAGTCACGGTGTAAATTCAGAGAAACGGGATGATTATATGAAAAACTGAATGCCTTTAGAGCAACCAAGGAAGATTTATTTGTCAAAAAACCTACGAGCAGTATGTTTTACGCTTTGTATTATTTTTTTATCAAGGAATGTGTATTTTTAAAAAATTCATCGATTTTTGCGAAAATCAGCGAGTGATTCGAAACTTCTGGCCGGTAGTGTATACTGCTTTGGGAACATCAGGTGACATCATTAAAATTAACCTTAACTTACTTATGCTATTGAAATTCTTAGTAGCTAACAACATTCAGTCTTGCTCAAATAGTATATAAATAGGAATTAATATTGGTATTACTGCTAATTAGAAGGTGGATATAATCCTGCCACAACGGTATTCGACTAGTCACCGAAGGAGGCTGCTGAAGAAAGAAACGAAGGATTTAGTCCCGACGATCTGGAAACCGTCGTGGCAAGTTGTCGCGCATCGTCGGGCTCGAAGCATCGTCGTGGGCCTCGAATGTCAGGTACGAATTCCCAATTAGCTATCCTTGGTGATTTTCCATCGGGACCGTTCTTTTGGGAACGGGGACGCGCGTACTACCGCGTGCTCCACCTTCGTGGCGTGTCCACAAATATTTTTTGAATTTGTCATAGCCAGGTGAGAGGAGGCTGGCGACGACGACTCTTTTAGTCAACCTAGTCGATCCAGTCAACCCAGTCACCCCGGATGCACGGTAGTTAGGACTCGGTCAAAGGGGAATTCGGTCTCTCGAGTCGGTGACACCCACGGCTGCTGCCGTGGAACCCCGCCGGGGCGCTTACCTGACCATGAATGGACGGATGAACTAGTTGTCTCGTTCGCGTCGTCTCGGTGACAGTTTTAACGGGTCCATTCATTGCCGCACTCGAATCGAGCAGGCAAGCCGAGAGGGTTGGAAAGGGAAAAACCTGGAGACATGGAGAGAGAGAGAGGGAGTAGGTAAGCAAGAACCAGCGCACTGGCCCGATTCCTCAGAGAGGAGGCTTAGCTCCAGCAGCTGAGCTACCGGCAACCTCCCGACTCCCGAAAGACGATCGATCGGTTTCCCATCGTTTCCTTTCACAAAGCATTCGACTATAAAATATCCAATTTCGGTAAATTAATCGATCGTCCGTGGACATAATTTATCGAGATCCTCGGCTCGAGGTATCCCGAGAGCGGTCCGGCCGAGGGTATCGTTCGGTTCTCCGGCGATACGACGATAAATTAATAGCGAAACGACGTTGACGGGGGACGATAAGGATCGACGCTTCGTTCGAGCGGCATGCAAACGATCCCGGTGGCAGGGATTTCGCGCAAAACAGCCGTACTCCCACCGGATAGGTCCGAGCCTGGGTCCGTGGAGATCGACCGAGTAGAGTCGAGGAACCACCAGGTGACGCGACGGGCGCGGGAGGAACCGGCAGAAATCGGAGGTCGAGAGAAACGCGGAGTAGTCTCGGAGGAGGTGAAAGAGAAGGCGAAGAAGGCGGAGGAGATGAAAGAGGAGGCGAAGAAGGCGGAGGAGGTGAAAGAGGAGGCGAAGAAGGCGGAGGAGGCGGAGGAGGCGGAGGAGAAAAGAGTACACGAACACAAATCCCTCCGTGGAGGAGCACGACATTCCAGGTGCGCTGTAACCAATTTGTGAGCCGGACGATAGTGACAAATACACGATATTGCCATAACGTATCGCCGAGACACGACTATCGTTCGAATTAATAGTCAACGCCGCTGACTAATAGCCTCGTTAATTAACGATCCGCGGGGCCAGATTAGCCTAATCCGGCTTAATTTAGTGATCGTACCGTCGCCCTGCTATCCACCTACCTGTCTGCGAGCTCGGGAGTAGCCCATTTCTTCCGTGCAGGTAAGCTCTCGGGCGTTTCGTTCTCCCTTTCCCGGGGCTCGTTCCCTCGTTTTCTCTCTCGCTCACTCTTTCTCTCGGTCCACTCTCTTTTTACTCTTTCCCCACCCTGTCAGCCTCTCGAACCGTCTATCCCGACGAGATCTACGAATCGAGACTAGCATCTGCTTTCGTGGCGATCACCGATCCTTGCAAGATGGTAGCGACGATCGTCCTCTGTTAACGCGACGCGACGTCCCCGGGATTGTGAAATCGAGACGGCCTAAAATCCGTAGCCTGGAAGCCAATGGAATCCCGTGAAAACAAAGAAGGCGATCTCGCTCTCCTCGCCGTGATCGCTCCGGTCGCCCTGGTCGCCCCGATCGCCCCGGTTGCCTTGGTCCGTGTCCTGGTCGCCGGAGACCCGTTCCCATCGATGAAACATCGCCGCCATCGGCCGATGTTTTTCCGCCGCTGTGCGCGCGGACTCGCCCGGCTCCCATCGACTTTATCTTCCGGAATACGATTAATACGAATCGTCGTCGACGACTCGGAGGATCGAACGTGACGGCTGGGCCGAGGAGCGGCGGGGGAAAAGACACGGCCGAGACCGCGAACGAGGAGCCACGGAACGAGAAGAGGAACCGAAAGCGAAAGAGGAACGCGCGACCGGGGAACACAGAGAAATCGAGGAGGATCGAAGCGTCAACAGGTTGGTCCGGAAAGTGGCACCCTCGAGAGTCGATCGAGGGTTCGCACAACTCCCTCGAGGAGGCTCGAGCCCGGCTTATACGTCCAGCCGGAGTTGTTTAAGCGGTTGTACAAATAGAATACAAAGCGCCGTGCAAACAACGGCTAAAAGGTTTGAGTTGTAACGCGCTCGAACGCTCTTCACGCAGGCAAACAACTATCGGGACTGTCGCGATCCGGGCCTTCGTCTCTTTGCCTCCGGACCGCTGCGCTGTCTCGTTATTTTGCTCCACCGGCTACTATAAATCCTCTGTTTGCTCAATCCTCCGCGCACCGTCGCGTCGGCCGATGGAAATATTTTTCAAAACGTGCTTTCGTTCCCGTCGCCTCCGCCGCACAGAACCGCCCGAAAAACTCGCCGGCGCAGAGCGGTGAAACGCGACGAGACGCGGTCGGCGATCGGCCGGAATCGAGAGTGGTGGGATCGAGTAAAGACAGGTATCGGCGAGGATCGAAAATGATCTCGAGCCGGACCCGTGGCAAAACGCGCGTCCGTCTTCCATTATCGCCTAATTGGATGAAGATGCACATCCTTTTGTCCCTGGCAAGGGAGCCACGAGTTCGGAGTCTTAGCCGCTTACAGGTGATTTTGCCTCGTCTTTAGTGGGCATTAGCCGATCCGGGTAGCTAACGACGAGTCGCGTTTAATTGTTTTGCTCGCTCGAGGTAATTAGGGGGAGCCGGTGCCTGCCGATTGTCCGCTGAGATGACTTAAGGTATTCGCGGACCGTTTAAGTGCTCCATTGTTGCACGACATCTTTGAAAAGCAGAGGCGGAGGCGCCCCTTGAGTAAGAGTTAATCGCTACCATGCCCACCCTCTTCGACCCCTATCCTTCGTTAAGGCCTTCCACTCGACCTCTCCCTCCTTGTCCATCGTCCGCGTTTCTGTCCTGACGCGTTCTGTTCGCCCGCTCGTGGGATCGGTATGAAGACTCCTCTCTGCTTTCTCACGAATTCCACGCGCTCCTTTCGGCAAACCGTCCTCCCACCGCGCCGACCGTCTTTCTTTGCCTGCCGGAAATTTCGAACCGCGAAAACGATCGAGATGCGACATGACTACACACGCGTCTACAGCTACATACACACGGGCGTTGCGTCGTGTCGCGTCGTGTCGCTTCCGTTAAGGGTGCACATTGCAATCTTCGAACGCATGCATCGCACGCTCGTCGTCTCACCTGTTTCAATGCATCTCGAATGCGTTTCGCGCGCCTAAGCATTGTTGCGACAACGCGTGAAACCATCGGGTGTGATCAATCGATAGCAAGAGATCGATCGCAAGCCACCCCATCGATTCGAAACCTTGCAACGAGGGTTCATAACGGAGCCCTTTTCACCTGCGACACAAAGGTATAAACAGTGCGACGTCGTGTGAAATCACGGTGGATTATGGTCGTCATCGATCATTCGACATTACGATCCCAGGATCGCCTTTCCTCGGCAAACGTTGCGCCGCGCGTGGCCTGTCTACTCGCGCGAATAAGTACAAGGATAATATTTGCACGTCCGCGAATCCGGTCCATCCACTTTTATATTCGATCGTCGATCCGTTCGACGTGACCGCGAGACAATATTCGAAATATGTTGCGCAATGTTTGCATTGTACGCGAGCCATTATTTGGTAATGGTGATCGAAAGGCAAACGTCTGCGGCAAATTGGTAGGTTACTTGTTGCCGGAGGGGTAGGTTTCACCGTTAAAAAGATTAGACGCGTCCGTAATAGCTTTTATTGCATCCTCGGCCCTTCGTGAAAGGAGATATAGAAGCGACCCCTTCCGTCATGAATGTCTTCGATTTGCCTAAGCAAACGGAAGGGCCATAAATGCGTGCTTGGCCCGTACGACCCGACATTAGCATCGCTATCGAGGAACCATCGGTCTGTGTGATTGCTTAATCCTGCGTAGCACGGCCGAGCGCTCGTCCTGGGAACGGAATACTGGGCTTCCCAGTAGCTCCTCTCCTCTCTCTTTATTCTCCGCTCACCTTGCTCCGTCCTCTTTCATCTTTGTCTGTTCTCCGGACCAGCCACCAAAATTTACCCGCAGCTTCTCCATCGGTTTTTCACAGCTAGACGTTTCAACAGATCACGATTTTCCTGTTTCAGCCAGCACGATTGCATCACTCGTTCGACCCACGTTGCATCCCGTTTATGTCGCTCCGCGTTTTCCGTCATTACCAAGTTTATGGACTTTCGGAGTACACCGGGAGATCGTAAAGTTATTTTCGGTATTCCGTAGCGTCGATTGCTGCTAGGATTTGAAGAGGACCTCCTCCACCTTCCAGTAAATATTTGCCATCGCGGAGCTGGAAAAACCGCGAGGATGTTCTGCCCCTGCTGTACTTCCAAGTGCAACATAAACACCCACTGAATAGTTTTCCAGCGAACATGTCAACTTTTGGCGACTCCGTTCCCGGTAGGTACCTTTTCCAGCTCGCAAATCTAGCGATCGGGTAGACGGTTTGTAAACCGCGCTACGCGTGTATCGAAATCAGCTGGAATGTCAAACAATAAAACGCTACACTTGTAACATACCTACGACGACGTGATATTTAGCACGCAGGTGCTCAAAGCAAAGCGTACAGATACGCGCACATATCCGATAATATTTGACTTGAACGAAAGAAAATGAGGCGCGCCTGGTTTGTTCCTGCTCAATCTCAAACACAAGGCCCTTCACGGGGCCCTTACACCTCTTCCACGCTGCCTTATCTTAATCCCCAAACAAAGGAAATGTCAGGAGGAGAGGCATTCCTTATCTGATCCTCTCGCGTCTTGCCCGATGTTCTTGGCCACCCCCGATTCGCTTCCGTGTTATTCTTTCGACCTTGCCTTGCCACCATCCCAGTAGGTATGCTAAACTGTGTCAAAGATTCATCAAAAATAGTCCTAATTCCAGTTATCCGTTTTAAAAGAAGCACCCGAACTTCTTTCCGCTTTAATCCCTGTCTAAAAGTACCGTACCACTTTGAATAGTTCAACGTGAAATATTCCATATCTATTTCTCCGTTTTACTGTTTAGGAAGCTGTTCCTACGTACAAGATATGATAATAGAGATCTCTTAGAAATTATTTATGTTTCCTGGTTTTTTAAATTAATATTCGACTCCTAAAGATGAGAGCAAATGATTCTTGTCCATATTCCCGTAAGGGGTTGTGCAAAAAGCAGCACGAATCATCTGCTATCTGAAAATAGCGCCATTACATGTAGCAGTAAAGACACTCAAACGGTTAGCCAAACGATACCGAACGAGTAGCTGACATCGGTACCGCCAGCGCCATCTGGCAGAGCAAGCCTAAAATTATCTACGGTTCCGAATTACCGATTCTGTAGGAAATGCTCTGCTACGACAGCGGCACAGACTTATAGCGGACTCTATCGAAATTCACCGATGAAAATCTCCTCTCAGTGTTCTTCTGCACCGACGAGGTGCCATCGGTGGCCTTCTGTTTCTTACTCTGGCCACAATATATGCTGGAGGGCGTAACAAAACAGCAAAATTTTTGGGAGGTCACGGTGTCCCGTAGGGTGTAAGGCTGACCTCGTTGGTGCTTGGGCATTTTACCGCTATGTGTAATGAACCTATTTTCAGATTTTCGGGAGCAGATGATTCGGGAGCCGACCATAGGAACCGTTTCCTTAAAAGTAGAACGTGGAAATAGATATGAAATGTTTCAGATCAAATCATTTAACATCAGGGTAGGGTAGGGGATAATCGCAAAGAACAAGCGTGGTAAGAAAGCCGGAGGAAGCACTTTCGTGTAGGATGCGGAAAGCGGGACAACGAAAGTCGGTAGTTTCTGGCTGGAGAGAAGGAGGAGGAGGGTCCTTTTTAGGCCCCTGGGCGGTATCAGATAAGAACATGCGAGGATTTACCGTGGGTATCTCAGAGAATACAATGGGTCCCCCTGTACTTCTCTCTCCCCGGATAGATGGAAGAGGGAAAAAGGGTTTTTCAACCCTTGGGCGGTGGGGTTTTAGTGGGTATGGGTGGGATATAGTCCCGTTTCCCCCAAATTTCATCATAAGGGGTGTGCGTAACAGCATTTCCCCACCGTCCTGAAACAAAAAAAAGAAAGAAAAAAAGGCTCCTGGACGGTGGGGTTTTAGTGGGTATGCGCCTAGTTTTATTTCGGCAAGGTGAGCCCCACACCACCACCACCCGACCGTTATCTGGAGGGGGAATGTGCGTAGAATGCATTTCCCCACCGCCCTTAAACAAAAAGAAAAGGACAGCGGAGAGGATCTAACGAAGGGAAAAGGAAATGTAGAGAAACGAAAGGTTGGAGGGGATCTACAGTAGGGTAGAGGAGGAAATGAATTAAGAACAAGTAGATTAATAATGATTGACTTCCAAGGGAAGAATATAAGGGAATTCGTAGAGGGAGCAAATGACAGTATTCAAGTAGATGAATGTTTGATTAAGCGTTTCGACGAATGAAAGAGACGAGACAAGGAGTTGCCGATGTCAGATTTTCCTCCAGATATATTGGACATACGTACAGATATAGAAATACAAATAGAAACGAATGAAGTGTCCGTAATATATAGTTATCGTAACGGTGTGTTGGTCGGTGTTCTGGTCATTGTCATCGCTATCGATGTCCTCTTGTGGCGTATAGACCGAGACCAGATCGAGCCTTAAAAAACGAGCCTGCGCGATCGGTTGTATCTTCTTCGCCGGTCTCGATCCGGCGCGGCGTTCAAACGGAACTCTCGTTTTTTCTAGATGGTAACGATCAATATGCAGACAACGATGTACGACGCGCTAACAAGAACAGACAATAAAATTGGCGCGGTATTACAAGGATATAATACATGACGGCGCGCAGGTACAAGGGATAATATGTACGTAATAACATCGATCGAAGAAATCGCCTAATCGATAGGCTGTGGTCCGCATTGTGGGTATCCGTCAGCTTATCTGGCCGCGTGGGTTGTACCTAGTTGTTCTAGTACCAGGACCGAAGCGGCGCGACGTGGTGCGAGCGGTTCTGATATTCGAAAAATAGTACCGGTACCTAGAGCTAAGGAGACATCCGTCGAATCGTGTATACTACTTGTACACCTTGCAACCGGTGTACGATTATAGCTCGTGTTCAGGCCGCATTGTCCTCGAAACTCGCTTTATTTTATTATTTCTCCCGAGTACAACGCGGACCCCGCTCCGTTCGGACAAGGATGTTCGGCTCCTTCGCGAAAACCAATTCGGCACACGCAGAATCGCGCGTGCGCGATCATCAATTCAATTCACAGCCGCCTGACACGTTCACGAAGGATTTCTCGAGAGTTTAAGTAGGTGGACGGATAATCGTCACCGAACATCTTGCCCGCCCCTGTCGAACGGCAATTCGTTATTTGTTTCATTTTTTTCTACATCGCTTTCTACCCTTTCCGATTTCCTCGCACACAATTCGTTTACCTATTCGTTTATCTTATTCGTTATCGGTTTGGTCCTTTCTATTAGATGGCTCTCTCGTTTTCGATTTTCTTTCAAAAAGAAAAACGCGAGCATGTTACCTGGGCGTGAGTTTAACGTCGCTGCTCTCGCGCGTTCGATTACGTTCGAAGGGAGTAGCAGAGGACAGTTTCGTCGAAACGTTTCGGAGGGGGCGAGGGACGAAAACAGACGAATAAATCAGCATATGTTTGTACACAGCGTACATACGCATTCGCTCGTGCTTTTCCAATAAACAAGGGATAGAGGAAGGGAGTTGCATGTGTAGGTGTGTACGTGTAAGTGACCGTGGGCGTGTCTGTATCATTTCTGGGAAGGGCACACCTGGCCGCGCGTCACTTTTTGACGTTCCGAATCAGTCGCGGACACGAGTTCTCGAATTCGCGCCGGACGATTGCACGCATTCGAACGTATATCACCGAATACCACGCTTCTTCGCAAGTTCATCTCGATCTCGTACCGTATCGGATACTATAAAGTGGAGAATCGAACGTGCTACAATGCCAAGCGAATATTCGATAAACTGTTCACCGAAGTTCCCGAAAGCGATCATGGTTCTCATCCTAAAATGTTGCGATCCTTATCTGACTAGTCGAGTCGTAGCTCGAGTTTGTTAAGTTTAGTTTTCGTCGTAAGTTTGCGCTCTACGGGTTTCTCTATTTCTGGCGTGGGCGGCAACCCCCGCCTACTTTGCGCCGGGAGAGCACCGAAGAGCTCCCGGGAGCAATGTTTCGAACGCCGTGTCTCGAGTGGGCGTGGTTTCATTGCTCCCGCCGGAGTTACGGGCAATTTGCGCCCACGCATTCTCTATGTTGTGTAAAGTTTTTTTTCTACTTGTTTAAAGAAAGAGAAAGTGTGTGTGTGTGAGATATAGAGAAAGAGAGAGGAGAGAGAGAGAGAGAAAGACGCAGACAAATAGATCAAAGTGCTCCAAAGATCGAGTAGCATAAATCGTTGACGATCGTTATATAATTCGGGCCAGTCTCTCTCTTCTGGAGTGCGCCGGTTAAGTGCAAAAATACATGCGTACAGATCGTGTGCGCTAAAAGTCTCGTATAGAGATTTCAGCTCCCGCAAAATTTCAATGAAATCTACAAATCTCGTAGGTTCTACGCGACAGAAAAATTTTTGTGTGCGCGAGTGCCGCTCGATTCGAATCATCCGAGTGCATGCTCCCGCACGAGTTTCTAATTCACAGATTCACATTTCGAAACTACCGAGTATATTCGCTATTCTTTTAAAACGTGCAACGACAGATGAGAGCGGTAATCGGAGAAGTTACGTTTCTACCTACGGAAAAAGTCCTTCGGCTCCGGGGAGCCGGAGTTGCATTTTGTTCCATCGATTCACGTTTGCGTCGGTGCGATCGGACAGTGAACGACATCGAACGAGACACGATACGAAAGAAAGACGTCCAACGACGGTGTACTTGATCGAGAAAGGAAGAAGAACACGATCGTGGAACTAAAACAGCGATGGAAAGCGCTACGACAGTTTTCTATTGTCGATGTTAGAGAGTGGAAGGATCTCTCATGGTTTTTTTTCGTCTTTCAGCTATGATACAATGAAAAAGTACATTTCACAGCACGAACGTGCATCAAGGGATCCGACCGCGTCGCACACGGATGAATCCCTTACGCATGAAATACGTATTTCTCGAAGATCGACAAGAAAAATCTCGGTGTGCCGAAGGTCCCAATGAAAAAACAGAATCTTTCTGTGCATTCTCGCGTGTAAAGGTGCCTGTGCGCCTGCGTGCATACGTATTGTCATGCGTGCGTGCGTTCGTGCGTGCTTGCTTGCGTGCGTAAGTGCGTGAATGCGTGCGTGCGTGCTTGCTAGCTTGCTTGCTTGCAACAATTGTGTGCATCGATGCGAGTAAGTACATACATGCGAGAGCGTGTCTGTTTGTATATACGAGCCTGAAATATACAAGTGTAAAACCGATCGATCATATCGATCCGATCTATAGCAACGGCGTCCGTCAACGATGACCGGACGGGTCGTATATAAAGTAGTAGTCGTGAAAAACACGTTTGCACCTGTGTACAACAAATTTGTCTAGTTTACGGCGCTAACGTCGTTTCGATTTTTCGGATTCGTTTCCTCGTTTTCACCTCGGGTGTATTGCGATAACCAGTTTTCGATAACGAGTTCGTCGTGGCGCGTTCTCTTCGTCATTCGGCGGGACTGGGAATCGAAAAACGTTTGTATCGTACAAACCAGCGTCGACGAAAGGAACGCGACGTGAAAGAATGACGACGACCACGACAACTGTAGGAGAAACAGACGGACGATGGCGGATCCGAGGGAATCGTGAACGAACACCCTCAGAATCGTGGCGCCACGGATAAGTTAGAGGACGTGCAAGTTCTCGCAGCTCTTGGACTTGCTGTCTCTCGCCCATACCTTGCCCAATAAGTTTCGCACCTTAAGGCTCGTGCTGGTGCGACTGCCGCGATACTTTTTCGGGGAATTGTTCTCGGAGCACGAACCCAGCGGCGACTTGCTGCGGTTCTTCCTCGATCTCTTCCGGAAGAGGTCCCTCGTCCTCTCGGGGTTCTCGAGCTTCAGTCGTATCTGCGTCAGCAGGCCGACGAGCAGCTCATCGACGTTGTGGTTGATCATAACGGACGTCTCAATGAACTTGCAGTCGTAGGATGTGGCCATCGACTTGCCTTCTGCAATGGGACAGCAACGGATCCTTGTACACGTTCCGCGAAAGACTAGGTCTAGATAGCTAAAAGTCCTCTCGTTGCCGGCCCGATATCTCGTCCTCGACGGGAGTGCAAAGTTGTGAATTTATCGATCGAAAGGTGGTAAAAAAGTGGCTGCGGGCTCTCACCTGCGGTCGAGACCAATCGACTGCGCTCGAGATCGACTTTGTTGCCGACGAGGATCACCGCTCGCGCGGAGACGTGGTCGCTCCGCCACAGGGTTTGCAGGACCGCTTCGGCGATGCGCACCGAAGCCCGATCCGTTGTCGAGTAGACGACACAGTACGCGTGCGGCTCGTACGACGCGATACAAGTTTCCGGCTGCGAACAGAAAACCGTCTTAGTTCCAGGTGGCAAGACACGAGAAGCAAGTCACCGTGCAATATTCAATTTCGTTGGCTCGGCTAAAGGTGAAAGCTAAATCGATCGTTCGCATTTTCGGCTAGTCTTATCTCAGGCTTATTTCAGTCCAGCTCGCGGAGTCCGGTCGTTATACGACGTGTAGCCGCGCATGAAGCTGGACTAGAGCGATCCTATCGAACCCAGGCACCAGGGCTTGATCGATCATCGGTCCCCATCAACAATTTTCACGGTTGACCGGCCTCGTTACGGCTCGATGCTCGTCAATCGTCCCTCGCGATGGTTCGCCGAGCTGGACTAACGCGCTCTCGCTCATCGACGCGATGCGCTCCCGACACCGCTTTGCTCCCTTTTTATACGTTCCACCTTAACTCCAAATTAATATCGATTAACAAATGCGATTTATCGAAGCGACGGAACAGCAGGATTTGCGTGTGATCGGCGCACAAAGGATTTCAGAAACCGGTTCGTTCGAAACGATTCAACGAAATGAGTTTGGAGAAAGCGTGATCGATTATAAGCGGGGTTGCGATTGCGAGTCGGTGCATCCTATCGTTCGATCGCACTTATCGGAGCATCGTGCGTGGACCGCTCGATCGAGCGCACGTCCTTCCGCGACTCACCGTCATATCGGCACAGGTGTGATCGATAAATGTCAGTTCAGATTCCTCCCCGGCTAGAAGCACGCTGACAGTCTTCTCCCCGGACTCGTCGTCTGCCGGAAACAGTAAATCATCTCGTCACCGACAATTATACTTTGCGTTACTAACTTTTGATAGATAAAGGCGCGAAGAATGTACGAACGCCGAACCTGCTTTTTAAATGTGACGATTACGAAAGTCATTCAAGGTCAAGCTTTTAAAACGGCAACCTTGAACATCGATGATATGCAAGTAGGGATTGCAATCCCGCGCCATTTTCAATCCCGCGGAATTGATGTGGGATTTATTTCAATCCTACGGGGTCCCGCGGGAATAAGGATTTAATTCATCAATCTAATATATATATAATTAACAGAATACAAACAAAATCTAAATCTACATAAATTTAAATTAAAATAAATCTCTTTTTCGAAAACTAACTATAATTGAAATATATATATATACATGTATTACGTAATAATTATTAAAAGAAGGTATTTAAATAAAAAATTATTATATCAATAACGAAGCTTCGATATTATATATTAATTGCTAAGGTGAATCGGAAGAATTTTTTCCTTTACCAAAATGTTGGTTAAAACTTAAAAATAACTATAAAAATTATTTAGAACGAACTGGTCCATATTCTATAATATTAAATAATAATCGTTCATTGATGGTCCATATTCTATAATATTCTTATCTTATAAATCGTAAACCACTTAATCAATTTCGATAAAATTTGCACCATGTTATACATATAACATATACGATCCCAAATAAAAAGCAACTTTTACTATTTTGGTCGTAATTCAGAGAAAACGTAATTTTTCCAAAATTTTCATTACATGTCCAAAATTTTCATTTCAATCCATTTTAAAAAAAATGTATGCCATCAATTATGAGAATGACTGTACGTTCTTGCACGTCATTCTTGAATGTTCTTGAACGACCTTCCTAATATAGATCATGGCATTCGTCTCGAAACGCCCCACCAGGATATAAATAAAAAGAATACATCGTTGCATTTCGAATAACAAGGTTGACCTTTGTAACTCGCTCGATGCGTTATACTTCCGGGAGGGAAAGGTGGAGCGCGTCCCCCTAGGCCAGGTATGTCTAGATCGTTGCTCGATCGGACGCATTCGCTCCCCGTGGCGGTCACCGTTGCTCGGAGCACTATGGCCGCCACGGGGAGCGAGACGCGCGGACAGGAGAAGTGGAGGTATTCCTTGAGAATGCTTCCGATCGAGCAACGATCTGGACATGCCTGCCCTAGGCCGAAGCAGAGGAAGAGGAGTGAAGAGGAGCGACACATCGGGATACTCACCGATGGAGGTATCGTAAGCGTGAAGGTATTCGGAAGTCATGAACTGGGAGACCAGCGAACTCTTGCCGACGGCTGGAGCCCCTAGCATCAGAACATGGTACGGCGTTGGTCCCTGTGATGCGCTGCTCTCCCTCGAGCTGGCCAGCGATCCTGCCGCAGAGTTCCTCGCCGAGCCAGGGTACGAAGCGGTCAGGTGTTCCGTGCTGCACCGCCGTTGGTGATCACGCCGAAAGAGAGCGACAAAAGGACGGAAGAAAAAAAAGAAAGAAACAAGCATGTAATAAAAGATGCCGGGGTTCGGCAGATAGGTTCACGAGCTCGCAGATTCTATGCCTCTTTCTCGTATCGCAGAGCATTAGCTTATCCTTGCGCCTTGGTTCGAGGATTCGAGTTCTATCGATCTCGACGATTCGAGGAAACGATTAAACGAGGAGTCCTGGGGCAGTATCGGTGGTCTCCTGGTGTTGTCTGCGGTAACGTTGCATTTCGATCCCGCTCTAAAGCCCAACACGTGTGTCTACGTCGTCTAGACTCTTGAAGCGCACGTAAACTCACGCGTTCGATATAAAGTAGGACCACCTGGGGCTCCGCAGACCTCGCAGAGTTAGCCATCTCGATGACATCTTTGTCCCTCGCCTGACTGCTATCTCGTTTCGAATTTCGATCGTCGTTTCGTATACATTCGCTCGGTCTACCGTTCTCGACAAGTTGAAAACAGTGTAGCCAGACAGGGAGAATTGTGGGGAATAGTGTTACCCGTTCTCAGTTATTATCAGATACGTCACATGACATTCCGACACGTGCATGACGGAGGCGAAAGTGGAACGGAGTGGGAGAAAAGTCATGATCTGGCTTCACTGGTTGAAAGGGGCACGACGGGGTCGGTGGGTGGTGGCTGACGAAAGTCTCACCTCGAGTTGCTCGAAGCGACGCTATTGTTGGACCGGGATCTCCGACTCTTCAGGGAGTCCCCTCTGTTTACCACACCCTTCGCGGTTATACTGAAATGTCTCTGCCTGTAGTACTCTTCCTCGACGCCCGTGTTCGGCATGCTGGCGACTCTCGATCTCTGCTGCGGAAGACACAAGTAATTTGGCCTGCCCGACGAACGGCTGCCGGGTGTTTTCACCGACTGCGATCTGCTGTGGTGCGGGCTACCGTATCTAAGGCAAAACGGGACGTGCAGTGCCTAGCATGTTCCCTATTCGATCATCCGATAGCAAGGGAAAAGGACTCGAACAACCTCGTCAACGCGTTGGATAAGGGGGTTGGCAGCCAAATATGATCGAGACCTCGGGAGTTGGCACGGATACGATACAAAAACATGAATTGGATAGTCTTTCCCTAAAACATCAATCCCGAGGCATTGGGTTGCTAATAAAGAAAATGCGGACGACCTTTTTTACATTGCTGTACACTGTATGTATACGAAGGCGGTCCTCGATACGTGGAACCGATCGCAGACCGTGCCAATTCCGGAGCTGCCAACGACAGACCGTCCTTGAGGGCTGCGCTACGAACAGCCGGGTAACTCTTGAACTCATGACATCAACGGAGACGGAATATCAAAGTTTGACCTTCCCGTACCCAACGCGTTGGTCAGCGATGAAACAAACCTCATCTCGAAGTCGTGAATCTCTTGTAACGTTAGCGTGTTCGCAACGTCCAGCAGCTGTCTCATGTTCTCTTCGCGGCGCCTAACGTCCACCTCCGGGTGCAAGAGTATGGTCGCCGCTCCGGTGGACCCGTCCAGCGAGAGCGATGGCTGCTGCACCACGATCGTAGCCGCTTGCGTGGTTCTCTTGCTGCCGGTCGTGTTGCCCCCCTTTTCGGCATTAGAAAAGCAAAGATCCGTTACCTCGGCCCATCCAGAATCGTTCCTGTCGTACGCTGCGAGTTACCAAAAGACCTCCGAGCACCGGACATCGCGATAGCATTCTCGTGCTTTAACCTTTTCGTCCGACCCCTTCGAACCAGACTCTAACCGCGTCCACCCACCCCTTGTTCACGCGTACACCATGTGTCTCGCACTGGCGCGGCGTAACCTTAGCATTTCGAAAGCCAGCCCTTTTCCGCTTCGTCGATCCCATGCCCTTATATTCGATCGACCGCGAATAGAAGAATAAAGAGAATAGGAGACCAAGCAGAAGGAGCGACGCGAAAGACAACACGCGGTCAGTTCATTCGACGGTTCACCTTCGGCCCGCTTCTCCCCTCGACCGCCCTCTTCTTCATCACCTCCTTCTTCTCCATCGCGATCCTCCTCATCCACATCGTCTTCTTCGTCCTCGTTCGCCTCTGTGTTCCAATGTTTTGCAGTTTATAGCTCGGTTACCGCGTCTACTTCTGGCCAAATCGACATTCAAAAGAGACTGCAGAGCGAGATCGCGGGATCTAAAGCGGACGTTTTTCTGGGTGCTCGGTCGGAGAATGAACGTACGATGCCGGGAGAGTCTTTCTCGCAAAGGTGCTAAGCGTTTTCGGATACATACGCGTGTGCGTCTTTCCAAACAGAATTGCCGCTCGAGAGTGGATTGCTCGCGAATGACGAATTCGTATGGTAAGCTTTCAAGCGAAATAATGATTTTTCTTTTTTTTTTCTCGTTGTTCGCGTTGCGTGCGCGTCTCTCCATGGTCCCCGGTGTGAACTACGCGACGAGAAAACAACTGGACGAGAACGACACGAGGAAGAGGAGAGAAAGGAGAGAGAGAGAGAGAGAGAGAGAGAAAGAGAGAGAGAGAGAGAGCGAAGAGGGGACGATATCCGCGACGCGCAATCAACGATCAGTGCTCGCGAACGGAGCCGGCGGCAATTCGGTGGAATACTGCTACGGCAAACGAAGCGCTATCAACTACGTTAACACATCGACTAACGGCGAAATCGGTAGAAAACATGCGCTGCTCGGGACTGAAACGCATCGACTCGCAAAGAGAGTTCCGACAGAATTAGAGCTACGCTTGTTACAGATTGGAGATCGAGGGGCCTGCAGTAAAGTGACGGCTCTCCTCTCCTCGAGGCTGCTCTCTCGATCGACCGATCCCACCTTCCATAACTTTGCCTAACCGCTCAAGAAGACTAGGCAACTATCTTCGGTTGGTCCAACGAAAATAATCTCGCAATATTACGCGAAAGTGTTAGGCAGGTGCAAAAGTTCGTGCCCGAATTTCAGAGGTAGCGGGAACCTTGCATAGATGCTTTTTTTGGTGTTATGTTACGTACATAACGTACATGAAAGACAATGCCGTTATGAGACGTTAGACACCGTTGGTTTATGTTAATTTGTGATCGAGAGGAGCTTCTGAATATGGAGGGCGAAAAATGACATTTTCGCCATATTATATGATTCGAGATTCGAAAAGGAGTGAATGTTGGAATCGCAATAAAAAAAAACGTTCCAGATGCTCCTGTTTTCTGAACAATTGGAAAGTAGTAGATTTCGAAATGGTGGTTTTAATCCGAACGATCAATCTGGATCGACGTTCTGGTATTGATGGCAACGTTGTGCGTGCCTTAGCGGAAGATAACTCAAGGATTATAATTAAGGAGGTCTTTGAGATGCTTTATATTGACAATTCATCTGCATTTCGCCATTTAAGCAAATTCGAATTGAATTCCATTGATGAAACAGTTTACCTTAATTCAAATCGAGTACGGACTTTTGCACTCGGCCAATATAGTGTATCATAAAACGTTGGAAAAACATTGTTGGTGTCCGGTACGATCGAGGAGAGAGAACCATACGGCTAACCGGAAGAGTAAGCATAGAACGTAAACGGGAAGGGAGAACGAGAAATCGAGGGGACGGAGAGAGAGGTGAGATGAGCTCAAAGGAAAACGATAATCATTGGTGGTAATCGACACACGACACACGACACACGATACGCAGGTGTTCGAGTAGATGCAAACAGGTGTGTAAGGCATGGCACCAGAAACGAATGTTAAATCGTCAAACGAGTGTGTCCCGTCCGCGTCTCGTCTACACACAAGATCGCTGCGACGCGAGAGATCGCCGAGCCATTCGAAATCAGGATTGAACCGTGTCTGCGGTTGCAATAGCCGCGTGTTGAGAACGGAAGAACCGATCGGTGTTCAGAAGAAGGCACGCGGTTTCGATTCGTCGACATTGTCGTGTTTCGACCCGATAGAAATAAATTACGCGAGCCTGATGTGGGTTCCTCCCAGGTGCCTTCTTTTCAGTCGTGAAGAAGAGTGGTCTGGCGTGATTTGGCGGTGCATCGAATTCGTTCGGTGATCTCTCGATCTCGATAGGGATCTCGAAGCACAACTCTCGAGCACAACCAGCAGTATACCTATTGCGCAAAACGGGAAAAAGAGCCTGACCCATGAATGAATGGTCGAAACGAGGGGATGAGATTCTGAAAGAAAACAACAACAATTGATTTTCTTAGCGAGAACAAACGTCCACGGGCGTTCGAATCGTTCTCTACGTCGCCCGCTACATCATCGCCCCGGCTCTTTCGCATCTACCTCGCGGATTAATCTGTCCTACGGAGTGACAACTATAAACGCGTCATCGCTAAAGCACCGATCATACGATACCGTAACAGTGTGTCGAGCTCGATCGGCCCCACTCACCGGTGCCTCTTCCACGGATCTTGCTGCCCCCTGTCCTACCAGGACCTTCCGAAGATCGCTCGTTACTCGTGCAAGCCCCGACTAGCGAGATGTCCAATGGATTCGTCGTCACGTTCACGCTCGGCTTCCTCTGGCCGTGTTTACCCTCGCTGAACGAGCTGGTGCTCCGCCGAGAACACGATCGATCGGACGGACCGTCTTCGCGAGCTTTACTGACTATCAACGTCAGCACCGAGTTGCCTGCATCCGGCTGGCCTGCGTCCACCGAGCCTCTTACGGGAGTGCTGCAACAACATCGAATGGGAACAACGCTCTTCCATCGATCAAGCATCGTTGCAAAATGTCTCGCCTCTGCTTCATGAGGTCCGGCACACCTCGTTTAGGCGTCGCAGACTGCTCTTAGTATTTTAATGATGGCGAATCTGATCATTAGATTGTGGAGCTTTTTACAAAATAATAATTTTCTATTACGGGAGATCTATGCTCTTCAATTCTTTTAACACGTTGATTGCCGAGCAATCACCCCCCAAATCCCCCAATTACAATACTTTTGATGAGAAGGAAATTTAAGGAGCGGTTCTCCAAGGCAATAAGGAGTATCAAGTTAGTAACAATCGGAAATGAATGCTATCTAACAATCAGTTTAGGAATCTTTAAAAAAATATTCAAGCTTCCAACACAGCAGCGCCTCGATCGACAACCGAGTGTGCGCCTTTAGCTTGATACGCGACTGTCATGTGCGTCCATGACCTACCTGACGTACATCGCTGCACAGCAGATTGCAACCCTCCAGGCAGAGTTTTAATTGTTACTAACTGAAACACGAAGCCAAAGTCGCAATATTTTTACTCTCTATTGTCATGGAGAACAACTCCTTCAATTTCTTCCCACCTGTTGCCGTATAAAATATCCAGAGCTTTCAATGAGAGAACCAGTAAATCATGTATCGTTCAAGAAAATGTATAGTAACCAAGAGATTCTATGTTTCGAAGAGCTTCGGCGAGGCACCGGATCCCAGAGCTTCAGGCAACGAGGATTAGACTGCGGATCTTCATGCAAAATAAAAATTTTCTGCGTCCATTGTAAGACATGAGAATGAACCATAGAACTACCGAGCTCGTCAAAATGACGGATTCCAGATTTTTTCATTTACAATTCGTGAAGTTATAGAAATATATTCTTCAAGTGCACGTTACCATAAAAATCTTATGAAATCTGAATAAATCCGATGCTATTATTATTATAAAGCAATTAAAATCAGTCTCGTTTAGAGCTCGGAAGTTTTAGAATTCGGTATTCGCAAATTCTTCGTCGTTCTCGCCATACGGAGTTTAATGACCTCATTTTCGCCATAAATGCATAAAATCCACAGTCTAACAAGGACGCAAACGCTCGAGCATGCGAACCTGAAAAAATCGGTCGCGCGTAGATCCGGTAAGGGAGGAGTGCGGCCGGAAGAAGGCAATCTGGTCTCGCCGCCGGTATTGTTGGCGGCGAGCATTGCCGTGGTGGCGACTGGGGGACCGTCGACGTCTTCGAGGAGGTTCGAGGTGCTCGAGACTCGGACGTCAAGGCGGGCGATGGTCTCGGTCCGCGAGGTGGCGACAGATATCTGGCCTGTGGTCGTGGCGATCCGATCCATCTGGGAATACTCGTCGTCGATCGGCGGCGGTGGCGGCGGCGGTGGTGGCGTAGCCGGGTCAGGTGGTGGAGCTGCTGGTACTGAAGCTGGCGGGGACATCTCCGAGGGGATGTCTATCAAATCGAAACTATCGTCCGGTTGTTCTCCATCCGTGGTAGTTACCTGCAATCAGTTCCTTTCTTCAGATCCTCGCCTCGGAGTCATTCACACATCGCGCAGTTACAATATTCTATACACTGACGTGAGTGGGATGTATTCTCTCGCAAATAGCTACCTAATTCCATTGAGACCTAAGTCAGGTTTTCGCGTATTAAGGCCCCTTTTACACTGCAGCTTGTATACTAGCGAAGAGAGCGTCGATTATAGTTCAATTGATCATTTCAATTGTTAAAACGTTGAACGTCATGGTGGTCACCGATGACTGGCACAATTGTATTGCTTAAATGTGATTGTCATCAAATTAATGGACTTGCGAAGAATTATAGATAGTAAATGAAGATTATATTATGGGAAGAGAATTATACCGCAACATCGAATCGATGATCGTCGCTTTACTCGCTGCTTCAACGCAAACACGTTTCCATAGTAACACAACAAATTCTATTTCTGCGTTTCGCTCTTATCGAAGCTGCAACGTAAACGCGGCCTGAGACATTGTAGGATGCGGGAGCAAAACAGGTAGGATAGCGATCTTACCATGGTGAGCATGGTGTTCGCGCTATCGGTGCTGGTGTTGATCGTAGTCTCGGAGGCGGTGCTCGATCCCATAACAACGACTTTTGGGACGCTGCAGCTGCTGCGGCTGCCCCCGGTGGATTTGAAGTGCAGTCTTCGCAGCGCGGATGTCGCGTGAGACAACAAATCGGAATCACGAATATTCTCGGTCCCATTGTGCCGATGCGAAGAGCCGCCTGCACGCGACGCCTGTGACTGCGACTGCGACTGCGACTCGGTTGCCTCCGTTTCCGCCGACGCCGCCGCCGCAGCAGCCACCGACGCCGACGCCGACGCCGAATCGGTCCCGTTGCTGCGCGAACTGCCGCCGTTTCGTCCATTCGACCCGCGACCGTCCAAACAGCCCTGCGAGCCGGAACACACATACACCACGCCGCTCAAACATCGACTCTCCCTTATCTACGATTGATTCTGCACCCCGCGACAGATAGCACGACATGCCAAATATACAGTCCTCCCTGTTAGAGAATAGCTTTATTACTGGACTAGGGATTTTTAAGCAAAATAAAAAGTTTCTAACTCTATTCTCCTTTCAATTATTATAACAAATCGAAAATATGCGAACAACAGCCTTCAATTTTTCTAATACTTATACAGTTTTGTTTTCCACTCATCTATTTTTGTCATAAATGCATCAAATCCGCTGTCTATCGTTAACTCTAATGAGATAGACTATTCCACGCATACATACACATTTACTCTAGAATATAAAGCGGTAGAAGCGGTGGAAGTTGGAAGAAAAAGTTTCACCTTTTAAACACAGGATATCTCAGGACGGGTAATACAATCAGGCACGGCTGTGATTCTATATGCAAAAATAAGGAGAAACAAGTGATTAACATTTTTCAGTTGACGCTTCGTTTAGGGGACAGTGGAGTTTAAAAGTTCAGCGGTTATGAGAGTTCCTGAACGACACTCGGCTGGCGCGTCTGACCATCACGTACCGCTTCTACTTATTATAGCGTTTAGCATGATACGCGAACCTGACAGACTTTCAAACTCGTCTTTCCTGGAAAATGAAGCCTTAAACGAAGAAAATCTCCTTTCGCGAGTTATTTCAGTATGTTCAGAGTGTTTTCGATCTAGCGGTACAATCAGAAGGAGGATGATTCTACTGAGAGAATGAAGTCGAAGATATAGAATAAAACTCGGTTCAAACCAGACTTCGTTTCCGAGAAAGTTGGCGTTCAGAATTCGTCCCCATTCTCATGCATCAGTGTTTACAAGTAGAATCGACCGGTCATGAGTCAGACGCGTCAGCTGATTTCTGCTGCTACTGCGGTTCGATTTCCTCGAAAACGAAGGGTCGGACGTGAAAACTCGATTCCACATTTTCGGCGGATTTTTTCATCCGATTTCGACCTGCGTGTAGAAAATCGTAATATTTTTAAAGGCGTGCTATCTCATCGCGGGGGTGTAGGTCAGTTTCATACTCACGTGGTTCTTGTGTTCCGGGCTGGAGGACGAGTTCGGTGTGTTTGGCAGAGAACCCCCCGTGGGGGTGCAATGCCGCAATCGCGCCAGGGCCGTACGAAGCCCCTCCGTCACGAGGCTCTTTTAGTCCAACTTCGTGATGCTTCCCCACGCCTCGCCCTAGCTCCTCGATTCTCTTCCGATCGCCTTGTCGCCGGGTCCTTTCGGACTCGGGGTTCAAGCTTCTCGCTTTAGAGATCCTCCTCCACGTTCGTGTGATCCTCCTCCGTCGAACACCGTCCGAGAATTTCGACGGTGATTCTCGACGCAACGTCGACGACCCCGTAACCGCGGTCTTTTTATTGCATGTGACTGCGAGGAGCCGCGATCCCGGTGACTGACATTTGGATCCCAGTCTTCTAGCCGAGCTGCGCGTTAATCGCTCTGCGTGGTTCACTGATCCGTTCTGTCTCGAACTTTGACCCCCGCGTACTCTTCATCCCGTTTCCGTCCAAGTCTCTCCTTCCTCCCACTCGCTCCGTGGTTTACTCTTTCGCTCTCTCTCCCTTTCTCTCTGTTTTTCTCTCTGTCGAACGGTTTTCGCGTTCGAACGATCTCGCGTACACTCGAATTTCTGCGTCTACAATGCGAAACATGGTCGGCGGGATTAGAGACCCCTTTCGAATCGAACCGACCCGATATCTCGGTCAACGAATCAATCGACCTTCTCGCATTCGCGAGAAACGGAATACGACATACGATTCGCGAAAGCGTGAAAATCCAGCGGCGCGATGTGGCCCGATCATTGATCAAACGCGAAGAAGCGGCTCTCTCCCGATCGAATTGCTGCCTAGAAATATCCTTCCTGTTTGCCGATATGAGATGTATATCGCGCGGCAATCGATAATTTCACGCTAAACGATCAAACGACCATGCAAACGGGGGAATCTAGATAGAAAGGTCGCCTCGGCCAAAATGCTGGTCAGGGATCGCAGTAACGCTCTCTCTCTCTCTCTCTCTCTTTCTCTCTCTCTGATTATATACCGGTTGCGAGAGATTCCAGTGGTCGCTGGAATTCCGTATCAATTCGAGTCGATCGGTTATTCGAGCGACTGAAAAATTTAATAACCGTTCCGTTACCATGCCGGGGCCGCTTTCAATCGAATTAGATAATTTCCCGAAGCAATATAGACACGGCATTCTTTAGCTATCGGATCGCTCGAAAACGTCAACAATACGACGACTGTGGAGGAGCGGTGTATAAAAGGCAACGCGGCAGCATTGTTCTCGGGTGGCCGAAGTAATTGCCGAACGGAAAAGCGTGGATCGAATGAACATCGAACGAGCTCTAATTGGAAACACTTATCGAAACGAATGGTAGAAGAGAAAGCAAGAGAGAGAGCGAGAGAGCGATATACCGAACACGGCAGAGTGTTTCCAAGAAGCCGAGGAGACCCAGGACGAGACCCAGGACGAGCTCCAGGACGATCACGTTGCTCCTTTTACACGGTGCACAATGATCTGTTTATTTTGCAGTGGGTGGATGACTGGATGGGTAATTGTTTCGGGTCGCGATTAAGCGTGTTGCGTAAAGCGAATGGTGGCCTCTCGATGGCGTGAGGCACGAGTGAGATACGAGATACGGCTCGCGCGATTGCCTCGGTGCATTAATGAAAATGGTCACGAAAAAAACCGGGTGTTTCACAGGCGTGGAAGTGGTGGACGGACGGGTTATAACTCGATTAGCGGGCGAACTTTTTGTTCAGGGGGGACATTGGCAGCACGATAGTGGTGTGTAGCATGCGAGAGGTGGTGCGGTAGTGAACACGATAATACCGAGGGGTGTAACATGCGTCGATCTCTAGGTGGTGAAACGTGTGACGGACAGGGTTGCCTGATATCGTCGGCCGAGGTAATTGCGATGCACGAAAACAAAGGTTTGATCCAGATACCTGCGTCCTCTCGAGAAAAAGAGCACCGTTTACCTTCGCATTCCACGGATAACTGGCGTGGAACACGACCACCGAGAAAGGACATTAGCGCCTGCGCTTTCCTGACGAGGGGGTGAAACTACCAAACCAGCAGCACCGTCGCGTCGCTCCGACGACCCGTATCCTACTTCTCCCTTCCTCTTTCTCTCTCCCTCCCTCCCTCTCACTCCCCTTTTTCTCAATCTCTCTTTATCTCTCGTCTTTCTATTTTCTCCGTTCTCCTCTCGTTTGAGAGGACACTCTGCTCATGCTTTTCTTCGCCGTGCATTTCCTTGCCCGATCCTCGAACGGCGAGAACGCTAACAACGCGACGACGACGACCACCGTGCGACTCGCAACTGCGCGAGAGGAGGCTTGGCCGGAATTGCGAAACGTTAACAACGATTAAAGAATGTAGCAACACGCTAATTGCTCGTCGCCCCGGGCGAAACGGAGATCGTACCCGTGGAACACGCTCGAACGGTCGCGTCTCTGGACACGTTCTCGTTTCTTAATCGTCCATTTGATTCGCATCGCGTTCTGCTGCGAAAATTTGTTGTTTAATCGAACGGACACTGGCCGAAGCCGTCGTCCGCGCGAATCGATCGATTTGTCGTATCGTGGCCATGCAGTCGTCAACAATGCGGGAAACGGTTTCGATACATTCGAATTCTCCGGCGCCAGGATTGGCCTGTAGAACACAGAATGTAGAACACGAATTGCAAACGCGATCGATGTAGAAAATTGTAAAATGCTAAATGAAGAACATTAAAAAAGTGGTGAATAGCAATTGGGAAAACGGCGAATTCACGTGTATAAAGTTTTGTATGTATCGCGTATCGGTGGCAAATTATTGAACCTTGCGAATCTATACAACACCTGCGCAGATACGCAACCCTTTCCTAGATGCTATTACCGTTCACCCCGTTCATTTGTGTCCTACATTTCATCTTCCACCGTTCTACTTCTTTTTAGTCTCGCATCGTTCGCTCCGAATCGAACCTGTACGCACACGAGCGTACCAATAATTCGATAGTCTCTCTCGAAATTGGCTCGCTCCCCTGACACACTTTGCGACCAGGTTGAATTTCCCGAGCGAAACCAATTAGTCGAGAGTGAGTCTTTTTCCTTTCTTTCTCTCTATATCTCTCTCTATTTCTAGAAAGAGAAGAGAGCAGAGAAGGACACGAAAAGCGTGCACGGAAAAGTATGTACGGCGATTCGTGCTTGTGTTGTACTCGCTCCGACTTGCATACCTAAATACCGTTTAACGCGGATTCGATGCACGCCCTCGAGTTCACTGTTGGCATACCAGTTGATCGACCGCTTTGTCAAAACAGCACGCCTATCGATCCACCGTATCCACGTGGCTTCCCTTCCACATTTTACCGTCGCGTTTGCAATCAAACTTCTCTGTATGCGCGACAAGGCACAATTTCGACGATCGTTATGCAAGGCTGTTCGCGTATTTAGGAGACGACAGCGAGGTCCCGGAGAGAAATTCAACGTTGCAAATTAATCAAACAACGCCCAGTAGCCGACCGACAAACTCCGCAACAAACTGTACGCGTTTTAAATGCCAGTCGTTCGGTCCAACAAGGGATGCCCGCGGTCGATACAACGCAGGAACTTGAAAAACCATTCAACGTTTGTTTACAATAGTTTTTTTAGCAGGGAAGTTGCGGCTGTATGTATTAGGTCACACAGTAAATCGTGTTGTTTCTTATCGCGCTTCGCCATGTGTAGACCGTCGCCGGACTTTGTTTATGCGATGTTTTCATAGAAACTTTTTCCTATGCCTTGTGATACTTTCCCGTACGATGACACCGACGCAAACACTGCATGTGTAAATTCTCTTTACGTCGAAAGCTCCATTCACTCGTTAAAGAAAAGAAAAAAGCGCGAGAGATGCATAAGGCCAGAGTACTTGCATGAAATGTGCGAAGTGTTTCGAACGGTATTTTCTATTTTCAAGAGTCAACGAACGAACGAGTTGAAAAGCACAATGCAGTTGAAGATGTCATTGAAAGTATTTGCGATAGCATGCGAAGGACACTTATCGAGTACAACAAAATTTCAAAGGTCGTATCCCAAGGTTAAAAACTAATTTTTCTATCTTTCCGATAAATCAGTTCGAGTCGACCAACGAGGATAGATACCGACGGATTGGAGACCCTAACTGAAACTGTAAAAGTTTCTTTAATAAGGAATCGAGAAGCTAATTGAGAGTTGGAAGGACTTCGTTGAAAACGATGGTAAAGATATCGATGATTAAAAGCGTCAAAGAAAGACATGAGTCGTGAATTCTTTTTAGCGATCTCCGAGACGAAAATCTTGGTCAATGTGAAAAAACATTGCTAAACAAGGAAACGCATTTTTGGCCAGTTTCGAGAGAATTCAATGGCATCCGTTGCGAGAATGTTCGCGCGGAGTGTGTGGCGGGATGTATCGCATGGATGTCTGAGCAACGACGTTTTCTGTACATGAATGTGTATTTTGTCATATTCAAAATATAATAATAAACGTTACACACAGTGTAGCTTTTACTTATGGGTCACAACATTTGATCCATGGTTCTGGTGAATCGCAAACACCGACACCAGCTTTAGACTTGTCCACCGAGTTGTTCGATCGAGTAAAGAGGCCCTGTCGGTTCACGGTCCGATGTGTTGATCGACAGTGAACCGGTAGCGCGACGTCGATCGTTTATCGTTTCCGTGGGGAGAAGCAATTTCGGCGAACTGTTGACAACAAAATCTCGATGCTGCGTCGCGCATCCCGGCAGCGAATTCCGAATTGCGAATCGCGAACGGGGCTCGCTGGCTTCGCCGGTTTAGGAACGATGAGAAACAGTCGGACTGTACGATCACTTTTCGAAACGAGGCTCGCCGCCGTGTCTCGGTTAACACAGGTTCGCTTTCTCCCTGGTGAATTTCGCGCATCGATCGATCATCGCGGCGATCGATCTCACGCGTTTCGTTGCGTACGCTTGACCGTCGAGGCCAACAGCGCACGGGGTGTATATTCTTAAACGCTACTATTTTTATTCCGAATCGTACGCCATCTCTATCTCCGAGAGAGATCGTCTTTGTCGTTATCGTCGGCAATCGTCGTTATGATCGTCGTTGTTGCGTTAACATCACAATAGTTAAAGAAACAATAGAGTATCGCGAGTACGCGCACGAGAGTGCACGTATTTCTCTTCTTTTTTTTTTCGTTTTCGTTATTTTCTCTGTATTTTAGTCACACGCTTCATTACGCACGCACTCCAGGCTTGGAAACACGCACCCATTATACAAAATGTACAAAAGCGCACACGCGTACATGTACAGTTACACATTGTAAAAATTGTTGTTCGTGGTCAGTTACGTTTTACGCGCGCACGACTACTCGCAACCCTCCGCGTGTCTACGCGTCTCTCCCTTCTCTAGCGTGCGTGTCGCTGTATATGAATATGCTCCGGAAACGTATAGATATTTTTCGAGACATTTTTATCCATCGATCCAGTTTTCCCACTATGTTGGAAATAGAGGAGAACGTCAAAGTAATCAATGAATAATTTCTTTGTTTTTGTTCTCGTTTCTAAAATGGATCCTATTTCGGTGATAGAATGGATTAACGATCGAAAGTTTAGACTTTCAGAAATTCGAGGAGATGTTTTCAATCAGCTACTAATAGTTCCAAAAGTTCAGTTTCTCACCTTAAAGCAGCCTATAATCGAATTTTCTTATAGGGGTCGTAGAATTAAAAGAAAATTAAATCGATTCAAAGCGACATTGTGTATAAGAAGAGACGATAGGCAGTTGTTAATTAGATGCTTGTCGGTCTCGTGCAAACGCCCGCGAAACGACATATATAACAAAGCACAAAGTATAATAATTCTTCTTAATGATCGATGATGAAGTTCTTCATCAATTACAAAATTTATTTCAACCACGAAATTAATTAAAAAATCCAAAGGCATTGTTACATTCCCCAACGAAATAACTCCGATGACACACCTAGTTGCAGCGTGCGTGATCAGTGGAAATAACAAAATGTACAATTCGTATTTATAGCGGAACACAATTTCATTTTCCCTTCACGAAAACAAGAAGTATTTTCAATGAGCTTTGTATGTAAAACAAGGCAAATATTACATTTGCGTCTGGTTTCTGCGAAGACGGGAATATTTGACGTAATTATGATTATCTATAGTGCCCTCCTTTTTTGATTTCACTATCTTGGAAATACCGGGGAGTTTCGACTAGGGGCTGCACACCCCTTCTCGGAGCATGTCCATAATTAGCGACACGCACCTTCATCCCCCCAGAGACGTTCGTTATTACTTGACACATGTGACGCGGATCTGTCGCCAGGAACATCTACTCTGAAAAAATGACAACGTGCATAGTATTTTAACTCTTAAGATTAGTACGCGCAAGACGCGGGCAGTCGTTTTGTAAGAAAATGTGAAACAAAATGCAAACGTCCTTCCGCTCGTTGAGAATCGCGTGTACCAAGTAACTGGCTGGCAGAGACGCAGAGACGCATAGAAACGTGCTCTCTCTTTCTCTCTCTCACTCTCTCGTTCTTATTCGTCGAAAGAAAATTCCTAATGGACGCGGCCCACGGTAGTCTCTTATCAAAATTGTATCCGAGTGGATATCGGGGAACAAAGTGAATGTGTATAAAAAACAGGCAGGCTTAGGTAGCGTGTACAGTGGGGAGGAAACAATCTGATCGGCCGAATGTGGCGAGGGGTTCTCCGGAGGAGAAGCAAGTCTGAGAATGTCTGAACGAACGGGAATCGAACCAGGAACGATGATGGCTTTATGCGTATAAAAATAAAAATTTATCTCCGTCTTAAAAGTTCCTCTATCCTATGGATATTAGACCGACGCGCGTCAGCTTCGTTTCACCTCTGACAATTTTCGCTACGAACTAAAGTGCTGCGAGTGCGACGAGGTTTATGGACGCGCTACGTTTTCCATAGGATCTAACACGATCCGCTTGGCGTTTTTGAATTTTTAAACGAATCAGATCGCTGTTCGACAACCACTGGATAAAGTACTCGCTCCAAGAATGATCGAAATATGATTCCGTTCATTATTATAGTCGGTTAATCCGAGGTAGGATATCGGCGAGACAATGCAAAGACAAAACTATCGTTCTCTAGTTATTTCTTCGCAAAACCTTCGCCAAGGTACTTACGAGATTTTTCGGATTAAAATGAGATTCGAGTTATGTCTGAACTCGTTTCGATCAGAAAAGTTTCACAAGCATGTTGGCAAGAGAGTCTATTTGCATTACAATAGTAATCGATTCAGCAGACTTTTAAAGTGTGCCAGCTGCATTCGGTTTTTCTCTACGTTCTAAATAACGTAGTTCTCTACTGTGATCATTAGACTGCTTATCATTACGCATCTATCGAATTTGAAATGTTTAAAATACTAGAAAATAGTTAAAATGATAGACGTCAATGGCATCTCAACTTCATTCTTGTGACAGAGTATTTTCGTGACTGAAATAAATGTTAGCCTTATTCTTGTTTCTATGAAATAATTCATGAAAATCAGAATTTACATAAAGATTCGCAATCTAGCGATCATTTTCAGTCCCGAGTTCACTCTCGGAGCGAGTACTGTACTCGAGTAGTGTACTCGATCTCCTGGTTGGATTTGGTCTAGTTTCGCTTTGCGGGCGAAGGCCATTACGCGAAACGACCGAGCGTAATCGCATTTATTCGTGTCGTTCCCCTTGCATCAGTCTAATTGATGATTGCGTGAATCTGTAGCGCGCTTCGATGATCCGTCGCGATCGTTTATAGTGAAAAATCTTATACTCTTTAAAAACAGTCTTTATACAGTGCTTAAATTATTATGTACAACGTGTAGTCGATTAAAAAGTAAAAAAAAGGACTCTCTTATTGTAATTGTTACGCGTTAGTCAAACGAAACCTTTAGTCATAGAATCATACGGATCTCACCCGCGATCGATCGAACGTGGTCTTGATTCGTTATACCCTGCTTGTATCTACAGAAGCCACGGGTGTCCGATAGTCTGCTGATTCTTACTCTTGTCTCCCAGACTCTCTCTCTCTTTCTTCGTCTTTAGAAACTCGCAAGCTCTCTTGAATAATCGTAACGTCTCGTTGCTCGCATTCTCTTAAATTAACGTCTGTGGTACCTCTCGGTGCGACAGAGATCGCCTTGCTCTCGACACGCGTTCGAAAAACGATACAAAACGTAGAAAACTTGTAAATGCACGGGATAGAAATGTCATAAAAAAATTCTCTATTGTCGCTCGGAACGGACGGTCCTCGCGTATAAAATCTAAGTACGTTTTTAAAGTATGCAAAGCAGCAGGACCGTGACGAAAAAATACGTCCAATTAACAAAGGCTAAAATGTGGTTTCGGCACGGTCGTGCATCGAGCGGTGTGTTTAAACACCAACAAGCAATCAGAAAAATCGAGGGATGGGCTAAAGCGGACAGAATGAACAGAACGAATGTATGTGGAATAGAAGAAGCGGATCGAAAAGAAAGAAATGATAATTATCTATAAGCTGCCGTTGAACCAGATTGAAAATGAAAGTGAAAAGAAGAATGAGAAATGATGGAACGCGTGATCCGTCAACGGCACAGTCGAGGTTCGCGGCTTTTTTCAACGATTCGCGTCGCTCGATCTGAACCGTTCTTGCTTATCACTCTTGGTCTCGACCTCTTCGAGAAGAGGAACACGAAAGCTCGAAGGGGTTTGCCGACCTTTTTCTTCACTCGTTTTGTACAAGAGTTCGGGGGAACGGTACCGTCTCGAGCATCGCTTCTGTTTCACTTCAAACACGCATATCATCTCAACAGATACTTGTAGGCCGCGCAATTCCCAGCAATTATAATAAATAAGATTTTCGATAGAGGAAGGAGTGGCGCTAAACTGGAAGCTGCCTTCGTTGCGTCCTCGCAAACACCTACAACAAAGAAAGCAGCCAACTATGATGCGAGAAGCACGATAATGATTCGGAAAAGACAAAATACCATCGATTCACGTGCAACGTACCTTGATTCACGAGGCTGTGGGTCCACACATCGTCTGCAGGTTCCCTGTGACAAACACAGTCCAATCTTGTAACCCAGTGCTCTTGTTCGGGCAGTTTAGATTTACTACTTGTTCCCGTTGACGATTTTCCCGCGTTGCTTTTCAAACGCATAGACAAACAATACGTCTGCCCCAGTCCGGGAGAGGTCTGGCTGGTTTGTCGAGACACTATTGTGTACCAGGCACCCCTTTCTTCCCAGCTTCCATGGCAATAGTACGCTGCGAGAAATGATTAATGCACCAAAATGATTAACACTAGTGGCATCCTTCTGCGGGGTCTCGCGCGAAACCAGAAATTAAAGTAAACGATGTGAGATAGAGATTTGCAGAAAGAAAAGGCGGTAATGTTCTGAATCGTGACACTTACTCGTTTCTTCTCTGTCACACGATTTTCTAGTAATAATTTCACTCTGATCCGGCGAACTGCATCCTATTTCAACGTCGGTGTTGCTGCACTCGTCTCCGTATTGTTCTTGTTGCTGTTGCTGTTCCCCTCCATGTTGATGGTGGTGATGATGATGATGGTGTGGCTGCTGTTGCTGATGTTGTCGTTGCAGCTGATCGTGCGTCTTCGCCTGCTGCGGATCTTCGTTCCACGTTCTTCTTTTAACGATCCTAGATGAACGCTTTTCGTTGCGACGCTGTCGACGGGTCGGCGTACCGGCCAGGTGGAACGGAGTAAATTCGAGCATGGTATATCTCCCATGGTTTGGACACTTCCTCTGACGTAGCGACGAGCCTGCGTCAACGAGCGATCGATTACGATCGGCACTGGCTTCGTGAACATCGCGGTCATTGCTACCCCGAAGGTCTCTGACAATATTCAACTACATCACTTACTGATCAGCGTGGTGTACGGCATCGTGGATGTGTCCGAGAGTGAGCACGCTTCGTCCGGCATTATGGCCTTTTGATCTGCAGGCGATCATTGGTCAGAAACATGGGTACAAAGTGCGCCAAGTCGCACAAGTGCTCGAAAAATACTCACCCGACTGCTGCAGCTCTATAATGTGGTGATCCCGTTTGTGGAATATCATGCAAACGTAACCGATATCGCTGCAACCACCGTAATGTCATTAGGCTCTGCTTGAAAGCCCACTCCGATTCGAGGTAACGCATTTACTTACCAGCCACTGGTTACATGGGCAATTAATTGCACTTTGTGACCTTGCGTGCTGTCGGCGGACTGGAATTTTTCCAAATTGTGGCAAACAATTTTCTCGTCATGGAACGTGTCCCCTTCGGTGTTCTGTACTCGTACTTTCAGCGTCGCGTTTCTATTCGTGAAGTGGTAGACCTTGGTACCATCCAACGAATGCCAGTCGTGATGTTCGATGATCCACGAGGGATATTTACATTTGTTGTGCTCCTTATCGACTGTGCATACCAACAAGAAGAACAATTGGAACAAATGAAACGGGAAAAACGGCTACCAGAACAAAAACATTAATCAAGACAAGTTTCCTACTTTTTGTCAACTTGATCGTAGGCGATCCCTCGGAAACTGTGGTTAGGCCGTTGCAAGTGGGTTCGCCGGATTGAGCTAGCAGGTAAACTACCTTTCCCTGATGATGCGGTTTCTCTTCGTACAAGAAACATCTATGTAAAACAAACATCACGGTGTTTATTAAAAAGCGAGAGACGATAGCACCATAGTAGAATCACTGCATGCGCGAAAGCGAGCGTACCTGTAGGTTTTCTCAGCACCCGAGACGCTTCTACCCTTCAAGGTTCCAACTAGGTACTTGTTACGACCGTCGTTCCACACAGCGAGACATTGCAGTTCTTCCGCTAAAATTTCAAACAATTTATGACAACTGTTCAATTGAATTGAGACACACCAGTACCGATTCTTAGTATATCTTGAGATGAACTCACTGTTGCTTTCGCTCGTAATGTCCGGGCAAGCTTGGTATTTCAGGAGCAATTTACTCTCGTCGGTGCACTTTTCTCCGAGGCTGACAGGAGACAGACACTCGCCATAACCCTTGTCGTACGAAAACGTGAACGACGACCCACTGAAAGGACAGAGTATCGGCTTGGAATTCACGCGGAACATCGAGTAAAGGGTATCGTCCGATTTGATGGTCGAGCACATTTCTTCCAACGAAGTTTGTACTGGGTGACAATATCCTGCAACAGGAAAAGATCGATTAGCGTAAAATCGGATGAATTTTTTCGTACGGAAAACTTTTAGTCGCTTCTTACCCTCGCGAAACTGTATTACATTCTCGTGCCTGTCGTTGACGATTAGGCAGTAATAGCAATTGTCTCCGCTAAAACAAAGAATCAATGTAAACTCTACTTTACAAAGAGGCTCCAGGCATTAAGTTTACTTACTAGGTGATGTACGAATCGCCAGATCGCTCCACACACGTCCTTTCACCCAGTGAGGTCGCGTTTACGGTAACCGATACCACTTTGCTGTACTCGTACCATTCACCGGCCCAACTCGCCGGGAACTCGCAGGAACCTAGGACAGTTTCATTCACTGTACTCTTATCGTTCTTATTGATGAAATGCACTGGTTATATTACATTTTAATGAGCCCGCGGGACCTTGCGAACGAACTGAAGCAAACCGGTTGGTAGATTATCAATTCGTTGGAATAATCATGAATGAGTAAAGCAAATACGGCAATGTCTCTGTACACAGTGATTCGATGATCAAATACCCTTGAGAACAGAAGAATCTTCTTTTTACCGAGACCCTACTATTTGAACTTTTTTGTGAAGCTAGAAGTTGTGTGGTAGTGCATAGTAATAAAAGACTAGAGTCGTTTCTCAAAGAAATCTTTCATTTTGTTGATATAGTTAACGCAATTTTCGAAAAGCCTCGACGAAACTAATTTGTGTTTCAAATCGGATTGATTTCAAATCATTCGATGGCCGCTATCTTGACGTACGCTTCTTCTATTGGCCGGCACACGGAGAAGAGGGGGGAGTGGGAGGGATGGTAGTGCCACCAGTGGCTGTACATTGCATGCTCACCTTTCATGGAAGGTAGGTCGCTTAAGGATAGAATTAAAAGCATCAGCATCGTCACAGGACCAAGATTCCCTTCTCGGTGCGGAAAGGAAGGGTCCAGCATCCTGAAATCAGAAAACCAAAGAAAATACGAAAATGAACGGTCTACGCGCGACACTCGATCGCGCACAGCGGAAACGTCAAAAACATCGTTATCGCTCTCCTGCTTACGTAGCAGTTCGAAGTTGACAGTTTAGATCGCGGTATTTAAAATATGTTAATCGCACGTACGTGACCGACGATAATCAGTTGGCCCCGGATACTCAAATTACGTTCCGTCGAATTCCGCGGAGGAAATTGATCAGCGAAGTGACATCGAACCACTGAAATACGATCGCGCTTATCGTTTGTTGGCTGGCCGGAATATCGATGTCGTTTCCTTCGTTATCGTCGTTATCGCGGATTTGTTTGCCCGAAACGCAATCAGCAGACGCCTGTCATTCGGCGTTCCGACTAGCCGCGGCGTAACGGAACCACCGAAAGTGAAAAAAAGTCTCGTTGCGGTCGGTGTCGTCCGTGGCTGTGCACTACTGCCAGAGACAGCCAGAAAATGCAGCTACGTACAAAACCTGCGAGACGGATGCATTATTCAACAAGGTACACGTGTTTCTTTCCGTATCGTTCCACTCGTGCTCCCTTTTCCGCAAGCCTCCTACATATCTACTACCCTTTCGTGCGCGACCGATGCGCGAACAGTCGCATCCACTTCTGCGCATCCGCTTCTCAAGGGGTTAGAATACCAAAGTCGGAAAAATTTGCCGATTTTTCCATAGAAATCATAAAAACAGGTGAACAAAGTTTTAGCACTTCGCTCACCTATAATCTTGGCTTGATCCTTTTGCATTTTATCTTCGACGGTTCGAACTGGCATTCGACACATTGCCTACCCGTGGTTATTTATAAACCTTTTTAAAAATTAACGACACATTGCCAATCTTTTAGTTTCTCAATCGATTCTTCAGAAATACTAAATTTATTAATAAGGACTATTACTGCAAAGAGAACAGTGGAGGATCTTTAGATATAACAACCATTGAAAAGCCTTTCGGGAGGTTTCCGGAAGTTGTACAGTACGTTAACCCCTTAAGTCCCAATCCTCTGACCTTGATCTCCGTCGTTACTGTTCGAGGATGAATGAATATTCTCGTGGAACTAACCTTTGCGTGTTTTGAGATCCGAAACGCTGTGGCGAGGAAGGGGCGCAGAGTTCCAACAGACGAAGTATCACATAATGTTCTCAGGTAAATGCAAGCGCGAGTCGAGCAGCAGACAAAGCTTCGCCGTGATTCGAGTCGTTGAGAGATCACAGATTCACAGAATATTCGGTTGGGAACACATTTTTTAGCGAGGAAGCTTTCCGAGACGAATTCTCAACGGAACGTCGTAGATTCGCGCACAGCACGGTATTGTTCATCACCACTGTTATTTTCTTCGAGACTGCGAACGTAATCCGGTCAAGGGAACGACCAAATTGCGTCCGATCTCTTCGGCGAAGCTGCATCGGCAGCGTCGTAGCACACGGGAGAGCAACGCTCCACGCTTTCTATCATGCCGTACGCCGTGACCGTCACTGTCCGAAACGGCCACATTAGTTAGGGGAGAAATACCGAAACGGTCTCGTCCCTCGATCAAACCGCACTAAACAACTCCTGCAACCCTTAGTCGCCGATTTGCCCCTCGGAGGATCGAGACAATAAACCGCACTCGAACGTGCGGAACGCAGACGCTTTTCATAGTTCGCCTCTCGAACCGGTTTTCAATTCTCAGGTATCTTTTGTACGCCCTGCTGGCCGTGTGTCGTTCTCCGTCTTCTCGTTTGCTCGTTCCTCGCCGTTCTCTTCTTCGTTTTCACACTCGTATGCTCGATTGCTCGCCCATGCAAACAATGGCGGCGACAACGACCGATGGATGCCGACCGATACGCCACTCGACTACTTGTACGATAACGTGACACACTGCGGAACGCCGCGATGCACGCCTCCATTCATCGATCCTGAGACTGTGTTCGTATTATATAATGTAGATTGGGCACGTTAACGATTATAATTTTGCTACCTTTTTTCGTAAGTACCTCTCCGCTCTCCCCCCTTCTTTCAATGTTCGTGTTCCTCGCATTCGTCTCGAAGCGTCCGACTACTCAGGGTCGCGTAACTCTATACATTTTTCTGTTAACGCGATAGTGTCTCCCCATTACGGCATTTCTTACCACTAGCACGCGGGGAAATTAAAATTTTTTTTTATGTATCCCCTCCTTGTTTAGAAGTATCGTTCGATTGAGATACAATTTATTGAACGAATATTGAAAAAAACGTTTAGGGAATTTAACAGTGGATTTATCGAGGTCTCTGTGGAATAGAAAATACTCTTATCTTATCTACTATTTATAATAAAATACCCTTCATCTTCCTACGAAAGGCATTAAGCGCCATCTACGATAAAACGGCGAAGCTACTTGACAATAACGGTATCGCATTCTTGTCGCAGGATGGCGACACACTACTTTTAAATATGGCGGACGTTTTTAAACTTGACAGGAAGACTAACATAATAGACACAAGATTGTCTCGAGTTTTTTCACTTGTACTGTTGCGTCGCAATTTGATGGGATTAGGAAATTTATGTAGGTTCGGGTGCCATTTTTCTATACTTGCTACACTTAGGAACTAGATTACCGATGAGTTAGCAACATATCCTCTATTTCTCAATCCCAATCAGATCGTAAAGAATCTAGTGATTTTTATTCTGTCTTTCTATTGGTTCATGGTGGACTATTGGACTTCAATGTAGAGTGGGGGAACCGCCACAAAGAGCACTGTACTCGAAGTTTTCTTTTGGACGACAACTGGTGCTATTTTAAATTGAGATCACGGTTTAATTGTGTTTTGTTACAGATTCTCAATTTCGTTTGATTTATTCCTACGTATTTTGAAAAACGATAATGGGACGCCACGGAGTGTGAGACAGCCTTTGACTATTTGGCGCCAACAGGTTTGTGAAACATTCTACTCGGAATATTTTTAAAAAAATTAGCCATTTTATATATTACATTCATTATCATTTTTTAAAAAAGTGTATATAGTCACATTGCGATTCTCTCTTTTCTCCGCTTCAACACTTTTTTTGGTATCCTTTCATTGTTAGATTTTTTCGTCGTCGAAAAAAAATGACGTTACACTGTTTATTCGTCTGAATTTCTTTAATTTTCCACACACCGATGCTTTATAGGTCACAGTGTTGTGACAAATAGTTGCACCGAGTTAAAACCTTCACAATTTCTCACAACATTTTGACTTAATCAAAGTAATTATGCTTTTTCCTTGACTTTCGTTGAGCGTCGGTCAGCAAATTCATCCGCTATTGTCTCGTCCGACCTTGAATCAGCGAACACAGACTCGCGTCACACACTATAAAAATTCACTACGCAGAGTTAGCGACCTCTATGGGGTTCCTATATGAGCTATTCAATTTCGCGTATCCTCTGTCGGTAACAATATTTTGTTAAACCATAAAACACGATTCTCTGAATTCGCTGGCGAATAATAAATCAGGTAGCGCGCTCCTCAACCCTTTAGAATTTACTCTGATGATAATAGCTACGATACAGAGTCGCGTCTCAGGAATTGTACTCCGGAACGAGTTGATACCAACTCGATTCGATTCCTTTCCACCGAGTGCTTCGCCTTTATTGATTTCCGCTTGCACAACCGCGACCGATTTCTCCGAAGAATAGAGAATAAAATAACTGAGCGTAATCGATGCTTTATATAGATCACTGTACGTAGGATCGTCGCAGGTACGCAGAAAAAAAACATGCATTTTAAAAATAGTCGTATCGCGAATGTGGATCAACAGATTCGCATCGGACGGACAGTAAAAAACGTGAATAGACATTCTGCGCAATAAATTCGCTTCCCAAGAATCCGCGAACACGCGAGAACGTGCTGGAGAGATGCATAAATTGTAGTATTTTCAGTCGTGCATATAGGGGAGTAGGCTAAATCGAACTTAATTGGTTCAGGAACCTCGTTTCGTGTAGCACCTGTTCCTCTTGACATACCAAGAAGTATTTAGGGGTGATTTAAACCTTTGTCATGTGATATTCTTCACAGCTTAAATATTCAGCTTAAATATTTATCCTGTCGCAATAAATTCTTAAAGGAAGAACAGAATTTATATTTATTTCGTGTGCATGATTTCTCTTCAACGCTATTTTCACCGCAAGCTTATGTATACTTATTTCGACATATTTTTTTACTACCGATCATTTTATATATTCAAAGAAATAGATTTATTGATTTATTTGCAGTGTCAATACATTTTTATTTAAAATTCCAAAAGATCTCGACACCTTTGGTAGAAATAGTGCTAAATATCATTAACATATTGACTGCCAACTACGAGTAGTTTTTATATGATTTTATATGAGATTAAATTGGTTTCTTACACCGGAATCCTGAGAAGTACCGTGGCAGTCAACGTGTTAACAAGGAATAGTGTTAACAATAGAATATAATTAAATAGCAATTATTAAGATTTAGTTGATGTCTGTTTGAAATCTTCATCACGAGTCTGATTTGTTTTTGTTGTTAAAAGTTGTTTGAAATGTTCACGATATAGTGGAGCGTTGCCATTTTTTACGTAGTGAAAACGATAAAAAATACTCAATCCCTTTTGCAAGGACACGAGGCATCGAAGTCTAAACGCGGCGGGAGACAATCGGACTAATACATGCGTGAATTGCTAATTAAAAGCACGCCAAGTATTCCGTATTGATTTCCTTCCGAAGGAACGCCGATACCAGTAAACAGTAGATACACCAAATAAAACAGTTGAAGTTGTTTAACGAGGGAAATTGGAATGTAGGAAAATGTTCGTGGGATCGTGGTTGAAAGTCGAAATTTATCTAGGACACAGCAAGCTCTTGAGCGCAAGTCCGTCGTAGCAAACGTGACTTTTCGATCGACACCATGTAGTCGTTCCGCAAGGTACGTCGATAGGTAAGTCAACAGTCGCAACGGCTGGAGCGACGTTCGCATTGCGAATGCTCGCTATCCAGTTTCTTTTAGAGGTACGTTTTTACCGAGCCACGAATTTCTTATCGCAATTGTGCATGTTCTACGACAACAACCGTCAGGTTCTGTCTTCCATCCGCTTCTTTTTTGTTCTCCATCTTTGCGTTTCGATTCACGCGATTTCTTCGACAAACTTGCTTCGAATCGGGAGATCCAGCAAGCAGATTTACATGTATTAGATCATCCTACCATTAGTCGTGTCGTGTTTTGACGCTTCAAAAGTAAAGTTTGAATAATTGCATCGTTTCCGGATAAACATGCTTCTGCCTCGCTTAAAGTTTCCAAACGTTTAATATCGAGCGAAGTTGGCGATCTTGCTCCAGAAAACAACATTTGTCACTTTCTTGCACTCGAAACATGTTTTCCCTGTGCGTCACAATCGTTTTTGAAGGCGTGTTTAACTCTCTTGTTCGTTTTAAATTCGTACAGCACGCGATGCTAGAAATGAATTTTTTAACACCCGTCCTTTGATTTTTTCTAGATAGTAAACATCTTTCTACTTGCTTCGAATATACATTTTACGACGACGAGAGGATTCTTGTAGACATAGAAGTTTCTATAAAAATATAGCCTAAGCAAAATAGCGATCAGAAACGACACAAAACTTATGGCTTGACTTAATATTTCCGAAGCAATCGAATCAGGTGGAACAACTTCATTTTTTAATCGTGTTCGGTCGAACTTAATTCTTCGGGAAGATAGTTTTATATTTTAAAGTGTAAGAAAATTGTTGCTGACATGGTCCATTTACTTTTCTTCGACGAGATCTCGAATGTATATCTGTGTCGACGATCTCGGCAGGATGAACAAGTGTTTGTAGAAAGTAGACTGTTGATAGGTTCGAGGAACTTGTTTAATCCCTTGCACATCAAAATTGACTAAATATGCACTGTATTCATTTCTGTCGAACTGCAATAATATTGTATTCTTTGTTACCGATATATTTACAAGGAATGATCCCTAAAACCGAAATTCAAAAAACTACCAAAACTTTAGGAATATATATTACACGATATTTTTACTATCTAAATTCATTTTTCGGGTGAAATCGACCCTTGAAAATTCGGATATTTTTCGAATTTCAGACAAAAATTTTTTTTACAAGGATTATCCTCGGAAACATTTGTCGATTTTTCAACGCCGAAAAATATCCGAATTTTCAAGGGTCACTTTCACTCGCTTGAACTGAACTTGGGCAGTAAAAAGATATCGCGTGACACGTACCTACATATGCGCTGCGTATCCCCAAAGTTTTATAATCTTTTGAATTTCCTGATCATTCTTTGTTAGTCGATACAGACAATATTCTTCTAAAAAATTTTGAACGGGAAAGAAGTTCCAATCGCCGTAGTTGAAAAAAAGAGAGCAAAGGATTGACATTCGCTTTGCGAAATAAAGAACATTTTCGTTCTAGCGGATCCGTAGGGATGTCGTTCTTCGGCTGGAAGGGTAGCAGTCGTTCCGAAAGTTCCGAGCACACGGGCCGCAACTTGCAGGATGGTCTCTTTCAGATCGCCTCCCAAGCTTGCCACATCTTGGTACAAGTAAGCTTCTCGCGAGTTTTACTGTGCTTATACCCAATTGATACCCAATGGATAGTTTCAAATCGTTGAGAGACAACGACGAAGTCGTGCCTGAATGGCGGGAATGGACGGCCTCGGTATTCCTACTGATTGCACGATATTCGATTCCCAAGGTGAACAACACGCACAACGTTTCGTACGGTGGGAATAACAACGTGAGAAACATCGCGTATTCGAAATGCTCCGTAAGGGACGAGGACTCGATAAATCCCGCGAACGCTACCGTCTCCAAGGGAGCTTCCTCCACGGTGAAATCCTACACGAAGTATACGAAGGAAGCTGCCAAGGATCAGGATGTGGTCGTCTTGCTGCCGCATCGCAGGAACAAGACCGCTTTCGTCAAACATAAACTCTCTGTACGTACCAGGACGTGTCTTGTTCGTTTCTACTGCGAAATGCGATTCACCCCTTGCCCTATCATATCGTGTTCGACTCAAAATGTCAAACAGAAATGACAGAAACCCATTCCTTTTAAATCGAAATGAAATTAGACGCAGCTCTGAAAAAGATCGTAAAGGGGTTCCGATGATATTTTAACCCTTCGAGGACAAGGTCTATGTTCTAGATTCTGGTACGGTTACAAAATCGATCAAACAAGGTCCAATTGTTCAGCACAGTTCTAAAATCAAAGATAGTTATAGACGGATATAGCGGATCTTTATGCAACATAAAAATGTTCTGCATCTAAAAAATTTGTTCCTTTCCTTACTAATTTTAATACATTGATATTAGTATATCGATACTTTTGAATTCCTCTTATCTTCCTACTGTTTCATGATCCATCTACTCTCAGTCTAGTTGGAAAGAGATATCGCAATGTTTAAATCGTCGACAGTTTATGATGACGCCCCGCGTGAGTCGAGAGGAAATGAAATTTCACTTCGACTCCAATTTTCGACTCGCAGCTTTTCGTCTTGGCGCGTTAGCTAATTTTCTGTCACCTCAGCTAATTTGTTCGACTAATTGCCGTCTCGCGTTGCAGACGGTGTCCGAGAACGTGAGATTAGAGACGAATCCCTCGAGTTGCATCACCGGCGGCAGCGGGGTTGGCAGTGGCGGTGCGGTTGTTCACAACAGCAGCCTAGTGCCCGACGACGATTACGATTTATGGGACCAGTCCGGCTTCATGCTGCGGAACGACGTCGACGATTCCCTGACGAACGGCAAGTTAGTAACCGTTTTATCTATCGTAGCGATCGTACGCGTTTCCAATTGCTCACGGCGAGTCTGATGCTCGGTGGAGAGAGTAAGAGAGAGAGAGCGATATTAATCACGGGCCTCGATTGTTTGCGCTTTTGGCGATGATAGATGGGGAGGAGCGCAAGGATGGTGCAGACCCAGTTGCATACCAATCACCATCATCTTAATTTTGATAGTGTTGGTCGTTTTATTGCCGTTGTTGGATCACACGGCGGACAAGTACGCCTCGAACAGCACTCGTTTCGGTTTCGATTCAAGTTGCATGGACGGCTGCAATCTGTCGTTCGTCGAGAGCATACCACTCGGTATGAATTACACCGGTGACACTACGTTCCAGCGAAGTACCTATGACTCGTGGGCGGAATTGATCTCGCTGGCAAGAGATAGAATAGAGATAGCCTCGTACTATTGGACTTTGAAGAGGGAGGATGTGTACCCGGATGACAGCGCGAAACAGGTAACTCGGACGAACCGACAAGGTGACTTAATCGAGAATCGCTCTTTAGAAAAGAGTATCTAAGTCTTGTACTATCAGATTCTTTCATAAATTGTGTCGTTCCTTCTTGCGCGCTTCGCATACGCGAACGTCAATATTTTGGTCAGGCTATTTGGGTATTTGTATAGACACTTCTGTCTGTGTTGTTAAGAACCCTCTTGTGCCAGTCTGAAATGTTTCTAAAGCGTTCGGAATGATATTTTCTGTTTAAACAAATCGAGGAACGAATGTTGACGAGATTCGTTATTCTCGGCAAATACTGTACGAATTAAACAGGCAACAGTTTCAAACGCCGTTTAGCACTGAAAGAGCCAAAAGTTAGCGCCTAAAAACGACGAGTTACGGGATGGCGAAACTTTGTAGTTATTCTTACGCAATAGAAGACTGTGGATCTTTACAAATAGCCAAATACAATCGTCTTCTAAGTCTTCTTCGAATCGTCTTTTAAGAAGTTTATAGAGTAGGAAGTAATATGTTGACGTTCTGGAAATTGTGTAATCTTATTATTGTTTTGAAGTTTACTTACATATTTATTACTTTCATAAATGCGTGAAAATCGCAGGGCAATCGTTAGTATTTTTGAATATGTAAACTACAAGATTTGCATACTCGTTTCGGGGAAGCGATTTTTGGTACTGTGGCTTTCGCATACGATTCGAGTCGATCGTTTTCCAGGGCGAGGAAATATTTCGTTTGCTCCTCGAAGCGGGGAAAGACCGCAACATCGCGTTGCGGATCGCGCAGAACATGCCGTCCCAGGTCAGCCCAAATATCGATACCGAGATTCTAGCGAAGAAAGCAAATGCCAAGGTAAACGTTCGCTCACACTTTTTGGAAAAACGCGTTCGTTTGCACATAAAGCGAACGAAAGTGAAGAGATATCCGGAAAGTTCATGAGAATTGAAACAGGTGAAGAGTCTGAACTTGGTGGCGCTGTTCGGATCAGGAGTGCTACACACGAAGCTCTGGCTGATCGATAGAACGCACGTGTACGTCGGCTCGGCGAACATGGATTGGCGATCGCTCACCCAAGTGAAGGAACTCGGTCTGCTAGCTTTGAACTGTAGCTGCCTGGCAAATGATTATGCTAAGATATTTGACGTAAGTCAGTTTTCCGCTGTCGAGAAAGTTTACGAAGTACTTACAAGGCCACAATCTTCGAGACCCGACGTGACATTTCCTGTTACGCTCATCCTGCCTTGATGCTACCAGGCTGTATTATCATTTCTCGTTATTCGAATTCGATGAAATCGCAAGTTAATATTTCTCAGGTTTACTGGATGATAGCGGAAGATGGTAAAGTGCCGCCAGTCTGGCCAGACTCAGTCACCACCCACATCAATCAAAACACGCCGATCGATTTTACGTACAGAGACGATAGGTATCGAACGTTCATATCGGTAAGTACGGTCAATCAATCGTAGATTGTATGTAGGAGGCTGGTTCTCTAGAAACTGAAAACGATTTCGACACTACATATGTTTTAGAGCGCGCCCCCGCCTTTCTCGCCAAATGGTAGGACCGAGGATGTTGACGCTATTCTTCATTGCATCGAGAGAGCGGAGAAATTTATCTACATAGCGGTGATGGACTATTTCCCTTTGACGATATACACCACTAGACTGAGGTACGTAATGAAAGAATATTCAGATGATGGGGCATGAGAGGCTTTACTGTATCACGTTATTTGAGCAGGTATTGGCCAAGGATAGACGACGCTCTGCGAGCCGCAGCTGTCGAGCGGAAAATCCAAGTGCGGCTGTTGATCTCCTCGTGGAAGCATTCGCGAAAATCGGAGATCCCGTTTCTGAAGTCGCTGGTAGAATTGACCGGCAGCTACCCGGGAGTGAAAATCGAAGTGGTTGGTATCGTAGGCAGCTTGGGAGATGGCACAGCCTGTGGTTGCCCAAATACCGAAGACGGTCTCCGTCGCAAACACATAGAAAGAAATCTATACCTCTCTTATTGACCAAACATCGAAGGCATATCTCGCTTATCTTTCAGTCTATAAGGAAGAACATTGTGAAACGTAGGACTACCTTCCATATTTTTCTACCGCCTCTGTGCCAATGCTTCCAGCTTCCAATGTGAATGTGACGCAACGAGTGACGTCTTATCTATTCAACACTCGCATTCTTTTTTGTTTCAGAGGAGATTCGTGGTACCCACCAACTCCCGGTTCGACAAGATCCCGTTCGCTAGGGTGAACCATAACAAGTACATGGTGACGGACACCGCGGCGTACGTGGGCACCAGCAACTGGTCCGGCGATTACTTCACAACCACCGCCGGTGAGTAAACCTCTTGTTCTCTGAATTTTCCTCCTACTGTTTACTTTGCGATGACCATCGACTTTGCGCCGTAGGTGTGGGTACGGTGTTCGAGACGGTCGGGGACCAGACGCCAGACAATCTCCGCCAGCAATTGGAGAAGATTTTTCTCCGTGATTGGTCCTCCCAGTACGCCTACGCTCTGAACAGCAGCCTGTTGGACACGAGAGGTCCGACAGGTGCCATTGGGGACGACTACTACTCGCGCTCGTCAAGCTACATGTTAGCGTGACAGCGTGGCTTCGTTAATAAGGGATCGGCCAATCGGAAAAACGAGGATCATTTCTGGCTGGTTAGCATCCCGACACGGAGCTCTTAAATGTCAACTCTCTCGTCATTCGCAAACTTCTTCTCCCCCCATTTTTTTTCTCTCCTCGTTCTACGAAACACTCGGTTACGGTTGTCCGAACTCTGCAAATATCGCCTTCGAGCGGACGTTCTGTTTGTTCCGCGTGCGTCGCGCACACTGATACGTGCACGCTTGTCTTCCTTTCGATGATTCCTTTATCTCCGTTTTTCCTTTATTTTTTCTTCGGCAGACAGTTTCTCTCCTTTCCTCTCCTCTCCCCTCGACAAGCTCGTGTATCCCTTCCTCCCTCGCATCGTGTTTCCCCTCCTCGACCGTCGTCTCCGCTCGTCGATCGCGCGAGAGACGCACACAATTGAAATTTTAAACATACAAGTATAATCTTACATAACGTAACCGCCCGTGTGCCTTGGCTCAAGTGCCCTTGCAAATGTTTTCTAAGAGAGATCGGCTCGAGAGACGAGAGTACATCATTGTCCGGCGCGCACGTAAGCGCCGGACAATAATCATAATCACGACAGCGATGTTTAAAGATAACGAAGGATTCTGCGATGCTCGCCGCCGCAAAAACTCTGAACCCGGCGACCCGTGCGAACGGTGATGTTCACGCCTTCTCGTAATTTCAAAAAGATCTCTCCGTTATTTTTGGAACGTAAATTTTCCGATGGCAAACCGATCCAGTCATCACCACGTCACATTGTGTTTGCTACGAGCAAAAATCCACAATATATATACATATGCAGCGGCCCGACACCACAGCTCGCAGTTTCAATCGTAAACATAAAGACAATTTGCGTGTGTCTCCGCAAAAAACCTGCCTCGAGTGTCTTGGCGTTACGTAAATTGCATGGAAGACTGCGTGACTTTTTGCTCCGAAAAAAGTTTACAACCGCAACATTAATGTAATGACCGCTTGTTTGCGTGAAATATTGATTTGTAAAACATGACGTACCCACTGCACGGAGATACTTTCGATTGATTTCGTTCTGCGGATCGTTGGTTCCGAACAATTTCTTAATACATATACAATATCTCGCAATCTCTCCAGGCTACGGATCGCGGAGATTCGAACCTGAATAAGCGATCTTCGCGTATTTCCGAGCGATTCTCGTGCCGACAAAAATTTTATTACCGATTCGAGACGTCGTAAAATTATCCGAACGGTTTTACGATTTTTTTTTTAAGAAAATAAACGATATTTTGAACACGAGATGGGAACGGTTAATCGAGATCACGCACCCGACGTAAAGTGTATCACTAATTCTATTCGCAGCGCGCGTGTCAGCGAGATATCCCGAACAGTCAATTCGTAGAAACGCAAGTCAGTACTTTGAAAAATCGAGGATCTTAGATGAAGATAACTCGGAGCAATCATATAACATTGACGCCGACGCCAATCCGAAACGCGTCGAATCCCGATACGTTACGCTACCGTCTTCTGTTTCGTTCGTTTCTTTTCCATTTTCCGCCGATTTTACCAATCGGCTAGTTTTAGTATCCTGTTTATTACCGCATAACCAGTTATTACGTCCGGCCTTTGTGTTTTATTTGTGCTTCCCTTCCACGACCGCCTACTCGCATCGATACACTTATTTCCGCGTAATAAATGTAATAAGCGCGTATTGGTATAGCAATCCGGATTCACGTAACGAAACGCGCGAATTTCGCTGCGACACACAGTGATCTCAAATCAGGATTTAGCAGTTCAGGATCGGTATAAATATTCAATAATAATATTAGCAGCCATGGTTCAACCATGATTGATAAAAGATATAAAATAAAACAAATTACTAACGAAGTAGAATATAAAATCAAAGAATACAGATTTAAAGTACTCGGTAGCACAGATTTGCTTTTTAATGGTAATTCTATTTTTAATTATATCATAGTACTTTACTATTATTATGAATGATAGAGTTACAACCGATAATTGTTACTTTATTCCTTATTCTGTTATACATCGGAAAACGATCTAGTTAAAAACATATTCCATAAGTAGTCGAATCGTTTTATATTCTCTGCGTTACAATTAATGGATATGTTAAAACGTTTCTAACAAGAGTTACCACTCTAAATTATCATTTAAACATAATGAACATCATCCATATTCAGGAACCTCATTTGTCCTCAAATTAATTCCGTTTAATTTATTTCTGTGTACAAATGAGGCTCTTCAACTGATAAAACGATGTTGTGGACCGCTGTGCGACTATGTCAGTGGAACTGCTTCGGCCCCGTATTCGTTCGATCGATGAATTATTCGGTCTAAATCATCGCGATGGCGCAACCTAATGAAGCACGCCTAATGGTCGATCTGCCTAGCAGTCGGTGGCATTTTCAATGTTTTCGGTTGAGAAAAATCCCGTTTGGGAAGGTTTCAAGTTTCGTTGGGACATCATCGCACATTTGACATAAATCAACGCAGAAATACTGACTGTAAAATTGTTTACTGAACCAGGAAAATGTAGCTTTAGGACAGTGATGCGGGTTACAACCTTTTACCGATGGAAAAAATCCGCGTTTTTATCAGTCGCTGAGTGGCTTAATTATCTTCGTCGTCGCAGTTCTTACATTTATAAGTCTGTCGGGTGCGATCCATCATGAATACATACGCACACACGCCGGATGAATTTGTATGGCTGATTGAAGGAATAAATAAAAATTAATCAGCAATGAAAACGTTATGATGAGCGGACAGACTCCTCGTTTGCATTCCGGTGTCATTATGTCGACAAGTTGCGCACTATTTCTTTTACTTTTCTCATTATTTAAATCTCTTATGAGATTTATTGCGCACTATTCCCGTGAAAGAATTGATAAGTGCTCCATGTCGAACGTGATCATCTCGAACGATTACTAAACGGTTCGCTCTGTAATAAACTGAAATTTGAATAATGTCGAGTGGCACGACTCGTTATGCGCGTGACTATTTTGTGGGTTCGAGGTCTTCTTGATTTTTTAACATGGTGTGACCTACATTTTATATTATGAATCTGGGTATATGTATATGTAAATATGTATTAATCATTGAGTGTTCCAAATGTCTCCAGGTAACAAAATGATTTTTAAAACATACTTGCTGCCTGGAAGCTAAAGTAGCTAGGTAAGACGTCGGTTGGAGCACCTACTTTAGTTTGCAGGCAGCGTATTAAAAATGATTTCATTGTGTGAAGATGTTTTGGACACGCGAAGGTCAATACATTTTTCCTCAGAATTCGATGCTATATCGATTTGTAATACAGAAAGTAGGTCAGTCCATTTAAAATAAACTGACCGCAAAATCTCTGAAACGCCTCTACCTACACAAGATGTGCTCTTCAACACCATTTAAGTTCCATGTTATGCTCCATAACGTCAGCCGAGACTCTTGTCCTATCTTCACAATTTTTACCATTATCCGCAACTAACGGGCGATCGGTATTTCATACTACCAACCGCATTACTATTACAACGAGATGGAAACGTCGAACAAGTCCCCGAAAAAAAGTCGCGTGATATCGAAAACGAGGCGTCGCTGCGACACGTCGGTGACGAAACGGTAGAAATTGCATAAAGAGAGACAAATACAAAACCACAGGGAATTTCTGTGTCGGTAATTTTTGCTGACATTGCGAGTGCGATTCGTGTTCGATCGTCGGACGAACGGAAGCGAGCTCCATCAATCGTTCATTGGTAGACAACACGAATTCCAGGAGCGCGAATTGCGACAATGGCAAAGGTTTGATTGTAGCTGAACCTCGAGATGCGGGGAGTGGTATAGAGTACTAGAGTATAGTGTACGGTCGTCGCAGAAGCGGCGGTACATGTATAGTTGCCAGCGCAAATGACGCTTCTTCGACAACTGCCGGATAGACTCAGGTAGACTTGGAACGTTGCGCGCGTCCACGTTTCGTTAGAACTCGCCCAGTCGAAAACTTGTCTTTTCAGTGAGCGTTTCGGCCGTTTCGCCTCTCGCGCGTGGTCCTACACTCTGTCAAATACGACGTCGCTTCGTCCATCGTCATTGATCGCCCATCGTTTTACACGCACCTCGCAAATATCGGTAAGGCCGTGCTCGTTTCTCAAGGTGCGAATACACTAGCAAGTAACTTGCGACATTTTATTTCAAGAACAACTTGCGGAGGTGTGTACACTTGTTAAAAGTAAAATATTGTTTACACATTGTTCCGCTCTCTGACAGCAACTGTCGCAAATAAATTCAACTTGCTGGCCGTTATCTCAGAGGCGTTTACACATGTCGCTCTCGCGAACAATGTCGTAAGTTACTTGCTAGTATATTGGCATCTTTACAGTTTTGTCATAAAGAGGAAAAAGACAGCAACGGTTTCTAAGTTGTATCTTATTCAAACTAAAAGATACAAATTCAAAGAATGTGTCCATTTCTTGTGAAGAATATACTAACGTTGGGATGAACGAAGGGAGACTGATGTCTTATAAAAAGAAATTCATTTCCGACGTAACGCATCGTGAACAGGACGTGTAATTTTGGGCATTTTTCGCCGTGTTTCCTCTCCTCTCCTTTCTCAGGGGGAAGAGAAATGCTAACAAAAGAAAGGTCGACCGAGCAGATAAAAATCGAAAGTGCGAGGTGCGATAAAAGGATAAAATGGTAGAAGGTGGCGAATGAGAATTAGAAGAGGAACAAGAAGAAGAAGAAGCGTGCGGAAGGGAGGCATCGACTGGGGGATCGAACGGGATCAGGCTGACCAGGAAGGGGAAGGAGAGTCAGAGGGTAAAGAGAAGGGGCAGCACGGTAAGGAGAGTAGAAGGAGGAGAAAGGAAAAGCGAGAGCAACGACGGCACGAGTGACAATTCCGAGGTGTATCGCTTGCAAAAGACTCGTGCAAGGTGGCATAAGAGGAAGATCGGTAAATTTGCGCGAGGAGAAAGTTTCCAAGGTATCTGGTGTGCGATCGTTCGTTCGTTCGTTCGTTCGTTCGTTCGAACGGTGTGTTTGTTGATTGTTCGCGTCGCCCGTTTGTTTTCGTCCGTTTAATCGACGACTTGACGATTTAGCTTTTCCCTTCGTTACGGGAAGGTCATATGGATGATCCGTTGAACGGTATTCGCTCGATCGGCAGTTTTATTGACTACTAGGAGTGTCGCGCCGGGCACTCGTTGCACAGAACAGATAAGGTCAGTGAAATTGTAAACATTTTTCATTTGTCGGATCGTCACTCGAACACCAATCTGCGCGAGGTTCGTGAGAGGAGCTGTCGAGGATTTCGTATCGGAAAGTTTTGCGAAACAGGCGAAGGACACGCTGCCGTTTGGTTTCTTCCCTTAACCGCGCGAGGCCTTCCGGTTCCCAGAAGTCGACGAATGCTCGCGTTTCGACAGCACCGAGTAAAACCGTTCTCAAGTTGAATCGCGCGGAAAGAAAATAAACGTCCGCACGGTGCACGACGGATCGTGTAATTTTTTAGTCGGGAACACGTCCGGTCCCAGCGATTCGCTTCGTTAGCGATTCACCCCGTGTTTGCCCGTTGAACTTCTTGCCAAAGAAAAGGAAAGGCAAAAGAGCAACGGACGGGAACAGACGAAAAGAGAGAAATCGCTGGAAATTTTGTTATTCGCGTCCACGGCTATCCGATGAAGGATACGAACCCGCTCCCGTCCGACCGTTGATCGTTGCTGTGTCAGGAGATAACGGCTGTTCGTGAAATACCTATCAGATTCCGTACAGTTACGCATAGTCGTAGTTTCAGTTTTCGTCGTGTTCTATTCCGGGCCAACCAAAATTCTTCATTCGAATATTTAATGGTGTATACCGTTAACTGGATAACGTGTTCGTCCAGCATCCGTACCGTTACTTCAAGGTTTGACCCGAGTCGGGTCTAGGGCAGCTAAACATACACTGCGCCATAAATATTCCATTCGAAAGACTGCTCGCGGCTGACGGTTGCCTCATCGGGGCTCGTTTTTCGAAATAACAGACCTGGGATGCGCCGAACGTCGCGATACCCGTGCAACGCGCTCCCAACACCCGAATGTCAATCTAAAGAGACTCTGGTGGGAGGCAGACGCTCCTGCTAGACCGCGGAGCCTTGTGCAATCGTCTGCAAATCTTCGAAAAATGTTCTGCGCAATAACAGTCGTCAGACCGTGCTACCGTTTCGCTTTGTTTCTCCTTCCATTTGCCCAATTAAATCGCGAGCCTTTCGCAATCTCAGCTTCTCGAAATTTGTCAGCGAATTTGCGCGCAACCAGCGCAGCGGGTCGAGCTTCAGAGTCACTTTTCGGACAACAGGCAATCTGTAATGAACAAGCAGCGCCACGCGACCTTTGCACCTGTTCCGCACAACTTCCTAGATCCAGCGAGCGAGACCTATCGATCGTAAAAAGCCTCGAGTAAGAACGGCTATCGGTGGGGGGGGGGGGGGGGGGAGGAGCGTTATGTCATAGTCGATCAGAGGGCAGAGACGCTTCCTCCTCTGATTTGAGATCGACGACGGAATGTTCCTCTGAACCGTGCTGAACGCAAGGACACAAGTTGACTTTCATGCGGAAATAGAGGCGCTACGCTTTTTTTTCTCCCGCTCTCTTTCTCTCTCCCTGTCGAGCGCGCGCGACACTTCGGCTCGGCACAGCCGGCATCTATCAAATGGATTTTTCGATTCGAGACACGAGAGACGCACGGACGAAGTTCACTATCTACTTTCACTCTGCGACGGTACGCGGTTTCTCTCCGGTTAACTATCGCGAGAGCACGGAGCGGTGCGGCGCGGCGGAACGACTGGCAGGTTTGAAATCGGTACGTGCTTCGGCGCGTGTAAACGTTCCGTCCCGATCTTTTTTCCAGTTGTTAGCAACGAGCGTTAATTGTTCGCAAGCAAACGTCAGCCGACCGTCAGCGACCGAGGAACAAAGCGATGGTGGAGGTCTTGCTGGAGTCCTGCGGCCAGGACGTGGCCGTGCCCGAGAACGGATGCAACCTGAACGAGAATACGACGGAATGCACCACCAGGCAGGAGCGTGACATTCATTTGACATCGGAGGAGACTAACCTCACGCCGATACAGAAGTTCTACTATGGACAGAGCATCTTCGTCACCGGGGGCACCGGGTTTATGGGTAAACTGCTGATCGAGAAGCTGCTCAGGGAGTGCCCCGGGATCTCGTTCATCTACATTTTGGTGCGCCCTAAGAAGGGGAAGGATGTGCACCAGCGCGTCGAGGAGCTCTTCGACGATCCGGTAAGAACGACTTTACTACCCTCTGTGATCAATTTATCCTGTCGTTTGAATCTACCCGCGATTTCTCGCAGTTTCGAGCCTGGTCTATTTCTAGTCGTAACAACGTCCACTTCGACTCGCGATAATACTACGAACCGAAGAAACTGCACCAACTTTCTCTCGACGTATCGAGCGTCCACCGATGTCGATCGCCGCTCCTTCCATTCCTTGTTCGGCGTCGCCACTCTTTTCCTCTGTCGTGTTATCCACTTTGCTGCAAACTTCCTTTTCAACTTGTTCCAATCGGGCGATACGTTCGTTATGAGCATAAGAAGCTAGGTTGTTGGGTTCGATTATTCAAATAGAACAAGTTCGCGGGAATGTGCTTTTATTTAATCGACTGGTCTTCACTCTTACAAGTCTCCAGAGAGACTTTTTTTATATTAAATTTGCAAGGCGTATCCTAAACTCTAAACTGCACTGATTGGCCAGTTGATGACAATTGCTGCCAATCAGGGAGTTTTCTCGTTTAGGGCACTCCCACCATTCTTTGCGCTCGAGGCGCGCTTTTTTGGGGATGCTGAAAGTGACTGTGAGAGTTTTTATGATATAGCGGGATTTTCCTCCAGGTCCGCCAGATACTTATCGTGGCCTTGTATGGGCCCCTCGGACCTCGGTCGGTGCGACCCTTCGGGGGTTTACAATACTAGCATTTGCTATTGAGGCCGGTAACGAAAGATTCTACAGAACGGGACGTGCATTGTCTACAATATCTAAATTGTACGTTAAATGGGCCTTCTCAAAAATAGTTTTATCGCAAACCATCCCGACCATTTGCACGTCAGATGTTTTATTGTACGTGCCGATGGCCGCTACAGACCCATTGACCTAACCGCGCTCCCGACGGGCCTGCTCGACCCATAGCTAAGTTTCTCCGAACCCGAAAACTATACCATGTTTTATTTACCGATATAAATCTTTGGCGGTAGGGAGGAGAGCAGCTAAATTTAGACTGACACCTATGCAGGTTTCTGAAAATAATTATTCCGATGTCGTTAATCATGTTGACTGGCTATTTTATTTTGGGTTCGGATTTAGCTGTGCATCTTGGAAAAGAGAAGTATAAATAGCGTGATTTTTCGGAGTCGATAAAGTAGTCTACGTCATCTCAAATTCTTCAGATACGCGAATACTGGTTCTGGCTTCGTATACGTCGTTATTTAAAATTTTTTTCCCAGTTACCTAAATCATTCTTAATTTTTTGTATTCGCACGCATTTGAATATCAATGGCAGTGTTCAGCTACGGACTTTTGGAAATTATATGTGACATTTAGCTGTCAGAGTTACTTGACTATGAATTGCAAATTAGGTCTAATTGGTATTTCAAATTCGGCTGCTTTCCATAACAGGGAGGAAGATAAAGGATCGTTTAAGGTAAATGCCTGATCGCGTGTGTATGATCTTGCTCGTCTGTTTCTCCAGGTGTTTTGCAAACTGAAGGAAATGCAGCCAAAGTTTAGACATCAGACCGTCGCGGTAGCCGGAGACTGCAGTCTGCCAGGGTTGGGCATCTCTCCAACGGACAGAGTCATAATAACACGAGAGGTTTCGATCGTTATGCACGTTGCGGCGACCGTCAGGTTCGATGAAAAGATGAACCTGGCTGTACCTATCAACGTGCGAAGTCCCAAGGCTGTGATCGATCTTTGCAAAGAGATGCCGGGCTTGAAGGCAAGTGAACGATACATGACGCGACGTGAAAACACTTTCTCGGCAGCGGTACGTGCCGGTAATTACGAAAGTGTTCTCATTGTCGGTTGAAAAGCGTCTGAAAAATCATCGAATACAACCGAATACACCGAAACAAAAAACGCGGCTGACGTTTCGCCTTGTAATCGTGCATGCAGATGCTAAGAAAACAATTGGATGATTTCAGTCGTTCGTGCACGTGTCCACGGCTTATGCTAATTGTCCGATGCCAGTGATCGAGGAAAAAGTATACGACCCGCCGATGGACGCGGACAAATTGATGACTCTGATTGAGTGCGTGGACGAGAAGCTCCTCGAGGAGATAACTCCCCGGTAAAAACGTTTTCTGAACTTTCGCAGCGGAAAGTCGCACGTAAACGCTTTTTTTCACGCGCGCATAAACTATTTCTTCGAATGTTACAGATTGTTGGGTATCTGGCCGAACACGTACACTTTCACGAAAGCGGTGGCCGAGAGCGTCGTGAAGAAAGAGGCGGGCGATCTACCAGTCGGAATATTTCGTCCCGCTATCGGTTGGTATTTCCACGACGATTTCGTTTCTTCGAATAACTCCCGCCCCGCCTCCCTTTCCTTCCTTTTGTATTTTTTCTGTATACCGTTTGTCGCCGCGTCGCAACCTCTACGAAAAAAGCGGTCGGCCGAATGTTAACGAGACAGTCATGCTGAAAACTGCAATTTTAGTGATCTCGACCTACCGAGAACCGTTGCGAGGATGGATCGATAATTTGTACGGGCCGATTGGTGTCGCGGCTGGAGCAGGAACCGGGATCCTTCGATCGATCCACTGCGACGGAACGAAGCTGGCTAACGTGGTGCCCGGAGATTTAACCGTGAACGCTCTGATCGCTTGCGCCTGGGACGTAGCGAACCGCTACAAGTACGTCACTCGATCGTGTTTCTATCGTCGACGCGAATTCCATCTTCGTCCGATTATTACTTTGATCGACCTTTACGCGTAATTGCAGGTCTACGACTACCAAAGAAGAAAAGAAGAACGACATCCCGATCTACAATTACGTTTCGAAGGACAATCCCATCACCTACAACGAGCTGAAGACCATGTCCGAGAAGTACGGACTCGAGTTCCCGACCGAGAAGGCGATATGGTACTACAGTTTCCGCAACACCAAGTACAAGATACTGCACTACTTCTACGTCTACTTCATGCATCTACTTCCGGCTCTGCTGATCGATACCGTCACGCTTTGCGTGGGCAAACAACCCAGGTGATTTCTTTGGCTCTTTCTTTCGCGATTTTAAAAATTTTGTTCAACATTTCTCTCTACGGTGTCGTAACGTTTCGTGTCTGTTTTCCCGGTGAAAGGATGCTCAAGCTCTACAAGAAGATACACAAGTTCATGGACGTGCTGAATTACTTCACGACGAGACAGTGGGCATTCACGAATAACACATTCAAATCGGTCCTCAATAAAATGAGTCCCGAGGACCGCGACAATTTTTTCTGCGACATCACCAGGATCGATTGGGACCAGTACTTCCGAACATACATGCGGGGAATTCGGATCTACTTGATCAAAGATCCGTTGGAAACTCTTCCGTCGGCGCGAGTCAAGTGGCACAGGTAATTCTATACACGGATCCACTCGTCTGATTTTCATTGGTGGAAAGACGCGGATTGACCGACTTTCTTTTCCAGATTGTATTGGATTCATTTGGCGCTGAAACTTATCTTCGGGTACGCTATGCTGAGAATATCCTGGCTGGCGTTGTTCCATCTGTTTCGGTTAGGCGCGTCGCAATTTGCGTAGCATCGATGTACACGTTTCTCAATACAAATACTTAAAATTAAGCATGCGTATGTGCGTGGTCGCATGCGCGAACGCGAATATTCAGCTTCGCGTGGATTCGTTTTATCGAAGCGAGACAAAGTTTCTCGTCGAGCGAAACTAATGGCCTCCGGAGGCCTGCCTATTGACGTCCTGAATAGTTCCAAAGCGGGAAAGGAGAAGAAAAGGAAGAAAAGAAACGAGGCGATTGACCAGAATGTTCACGGTTATCTGCATGCGTCGCGTTTACTTTCGTTTAAACAGCATCGCCGGAACAACGTAAAATCAACAGGACGAACCCGTTCCCGGTTCGCCGATTCTTTTCCTTGCTCTACTTCATGCTTCCACGAGTATTCTCATAGGACAATTTTTTTACCGCGCGAACTGCGCTCGACTTCCGTCGCGCTTGTACGCGTACATTTGTTATACTATACGCTTGCATTTTTAATAAAGGTCTACTCTTTTTGTACAGAAAATTGTTGTTTGATCCCTTCTATTGAAATCTTTTTAAGTAAAGCAATTCATGCGTTCGATTGATGGGCATATTCCAAAATATTCGGAAATGGTGCCAGAAAACGTAATGGTAACATGTTTGGACAAATAGTTCCAGCGATCTCTGTTAGATGGCGCTACCCATCCTTGTCGAAGTTGTGGTCAAGTAGGTTTCAGCTTTCTTCCGCTAGATGGAGCCGTATACAAATTGCTGTGCGCCATACTTCGTCGTGACACAAACGAGATTTATACAGGGTGTTCGACTACAGATGGGAGAATATTTAAGGGGTGGTTCTCCATGACAATATAAGTCGAAAATGAAGAATAAAAAAATTGCGATTTCGGCTTCGTTATTTAGTTATTAACAATTAAATATCCGCCTAAAATGTGGCAACCCACCAACAATTGCATTTATACATAATAAAGAGGGGTCGTGCGGCGGATCGGTGCGGTGGTGGGGACCCGAAAACCTATAGTCGCCGTACCGGGCAGAGCATTCGTTATTCGATCTGTCAGTCTGTCGCACGTATTGTCCATCTGTCGGGGTTGAAGTTGTCGGAGCGCGTTAGTTGTAAAATAATAGACCTGTTCGAAGCCTATCTGCGTATGTTTTTTGTCAGCTATAACATCCTTTTCTTAAATTAGTAGTAAACTAATTGCTCTAGCTTCCAAAGAAAAGTTCAAATCTTATAGTAATATTAAAAAAGTTATCGTGTTTTTTACAGTGTCCGAATATTAAATCCGGCCACTATAACAACCAGTTTTTAGAAAATAAAATACGCATGTTTTTAAGGGAAATTTTCAAGCTAATTATAATATGCATTCTTATTGGAGTTTTCGAATGTTTGAGTGCTCGAATTAAAGGTGGAGGATTGCACTTTATGATAGGAACATTTGGGTTTAAAAGAAAGACGAGAGGATATGGAAATACGAATGAAACTCGGCCGTTAGCTTGAACAAAATCGACTCGATTTTGATAGAGTTATTCGAGACAATTTTACGATGTTTCGAGTAAAAATTTTGATAACTGTGAGGGCAAAGAGTATATCTCTGCTTGAGGGCTTTCTGCTAAATTAAAGTCGATTTAAATAGTAGCGCCATTTGTGGAAAAATTGAGAAGCTTCTTCATGCCTCCGTACAGCGCCAATTCATGCAGTGGCAAAACGCTCGAATTAGTCCAATTTACCTACAGATGATTCTAAGTTTGGTCGCTAGGTGGCGCTTACCAACACATTAGCTTCTATCGGTAACTTTGGCTATTAGTTTGAGGGTTTTGCCGCTGCATGAAATGGCGCTATACGGACATTTGGACAGACCAAAGGAATCTTGCCGGAGTTTACATTGTATCTTATGACAAAAATGGCAAGAATCATTTGCGGCTATGCTGACAATCGTGAGACATTGTAAGGAATTACAAATTTTACAATAATGTACGAATGAATTCCAACAACATTGCGTCTAGCAATAGAGATAGGTTTGAAGAGCCTTTTCAGATTATACTATTTTCTATATCTTTATCCAGGATCAAGAAAATCATATGTAATTGCTCGATAGACAAGTTCTCATTATAATCCTAATTTCCTGTTAGATTTACCGCAAAAGTATGATGCATTTTAATATATCTTTCCAGATTGATCCAGATCAATTTTTACTCTTGCAAATGATACCTGTACGTATATTCGGTAAAATAAATGATCGTCAAGTACATTATCATTCGTTTGAAGACAATCATTGTTTGGCAGAGGCACCCTACTCGATCAATGGGGGATTAAAAATTGTGAAAAATCCACGAGGACAGCGACAGATGCATCTCGATCGAATAATTCAGAATAAAGTTACAGAACTAATTGGCAAATGTTTGGTCGTTCGAAAGGACGGAGAGCGTGTATTCGCGGGGAGCGAAAAGAAATGCGGCGGTAGTCGGCAATTACAGCATTCACGGCGCTCATCGGTATCTTTTAGAAGCGGAGGACCGTGACGAAGAATCGGCGGGGCCCACGAAACTTATAAACGTCATTACCACGGAGAAAGGGGGGCCCCAGTGATTACGTTAGAACGACGAGAGAGGCAGCTCGTAGAAGGGTGTGGGTAGAACGGTGGCTCGAGGAGAAGGTCGGGGATTGTCTCTTCGTCTCGTTTCCTCCTTGGTCTTTCTCGTGCGCCACAGAGCCGGTTCGTGGCGAAGCCGGGTTTTAACGATCGGTCATTAAGTCGCGAAGAAAATTGAGACGTCCACCTCTCGGTGAGCTCATACCCAATTGAGTAGCGGCCTTAATACCCCTTATGTATTATCCGGTAGGCGAAGCACCTTGTTAAACGGACCCGCCATTTCTTCTTCTCACTTCGTGTTTTTCCACGCGGGATCAAGCTCGATCGAAAACTCGACACTACCGTAACAGCCTCTCGTTCTTCTTTTTTCTCCCCCACCCCACCCCCAACGATTTTTGTTCTTCACGGAATTCTCCATGCCCCTTGATATTCGACTTACATTTCGTCGCTGTCCTCCAGCGAAATGCTCTCGTCATTGTATTTCGCGGTGGAGCTTTCTACGTTAACCAAAATATCAATGTGAATTACTGTTCTACAAACTTTTCATTTACAATAGTTTACAATCCTTCTGCGACTTATAGAGCAATTGTCGGTTGATTCGTCAGTTACCCCTTTCTTTTACGATTTCGCAGGCGTTTGAATGTTGTTCGAATGATCGGCTTCAGATGTTTTATTTCAAAATTGTTGAAATTATAAAGACTCATTCATAGGAAACGACTCCATAAACTGTCTTTCATAAAAATGGCGAAAGAGCTGAATTTAAACGTTATAATTCTTCTAAATCAACAGACACTCAGTCATTGCAATATTGCAATTGCAGCGTTAACTCTCCGAATTTCGCGTCGAAACGAGAGACAAAGTGACCCAAATGATTTCACGAACGGGGCCGTTTTGCGCTGTACGAGTTTCTCCGGTTGGAGAGAACACAGTGGCCATTTCCGATTCGGTGTCTCTCGTTAGGTCAACGAGAAATTCAGCTGGCCGTGACATGCGTTTAATCGGCACGTGACGCATATTTTCCCCGGCGTGTCGGATCTTTGAGTAATGGGGCCCGAGTATGCAGCCGTCGATCCTGATTACGGATCCTGATTGTGGGCATTAGTGCGCGCGCCGGTTATCGACCATCGGCCGTCATGTAGAGCCGCGAATCCGGCATAAATACGCCACGAAAGACAGTCGAGATGCCGGTAGATCCGCGAGAGGGATTTCGATACACGTCAATCGATAGACCGCCGCCTAATCTGGCCAGCTCTCTCACCGGCTCGCCATTATTCCCAAGGCTCCCTTCGCCGACGCTCTGGGAAAAATTGTTTCCGAAACGCTTCGGCTGGCTCGTGACCGCTGGGAACACTATCGTTTTTCGCGATTGGACGGCCTGCGATTCGTGTCGGGAAATATATCGGTTCGCTAAACAGAGAAATGGACGCGATATCCGATATTGCCGCTCTTTGCCATTCCTGATTGATCGGATGGCAGTCGTCTTTGAAATCTGCTCGAAGCTGAAGGTGAGCAGTTTCTGTGAAGCTTCCTTACAGTTAGAAGTTACCAGCAATTTTTTAATAAATGCACAGAAACAGTTTAGCAGAAGATATGCTATGCTCTATGACCTTCAATACACTAGTGGATGAAATTAATGCAACTATCTTTGAGTAAATTGCAGGATATAGAGTTCAGAATTATTCAGCCTCCCACACACGCGTGTCTTGAACAAAATATTCTTGCTACCTGTAGCACCTTCCCTTCCACAGATGTGAATTCAGATCGCATAAATGCAGTGGTACTTTTCAATCTAGCTGACCTCTCTATAATCCTGCTTTTCGGAACTATCAATTCATTGATAATGCAGATTCCGGTAGGCTCGACAGAAGTAAATGTGTTATGGCGGCGCACAAGATTAGGGGTTGCAAGGTGAAGTAGGCATTCTGATTGTGGGAGCGAGGATCGCGGGGTGGGTCGTTTCGAATTGTGCAGTTTGCAATATTGGAGCAGAAAGTGGCCCAATGTCGTGTTCGAACACGCCGGTGGACGTATAACGAATTCAGAAGCGTAAAAGCGTCTCGCGAGCAAGGCACATTAGCGAGGGGGCATCCGTTATCGGCGATCGGGGAGCCTGGAACAGAGTGAAACCGGTATAAATATGCCGTCAAAGGACAGGTAAGATGACAGCTGCCGTACATACGTAATATTTCATCGCTAACAAGCGGACAACGCGCGCGACTCGGACCTCGGTTATGCCATCCATTGTCGAAGATTACATCGTTATTTCATTGTTTTACCGACCGATTCAAATTCGCTTTTTGCTCGCGCCGGCTCGTGCGGCGTACATGAATCAATATGTTCCGTAATAATCGAGTTATCGCGGGACTCTACGCTCTCCTCTCACTCTCTCTCTTTCTCTCTCTCTCTCACCCTCTGAAAAGAAAGGAGAAAGAAATTGAGAAAGAGAGAGACTTCGCGGGAACGAGTTATTTCGCTTTTGAGTTTCTACTCGAATAATTTTCAGCAGCTTTTATCGATCTAGTTTCGAAACTGGTTCAAGAAATTAAGGAAGATATTGTTCGAGAGTCGGCCTCCGCGTCACAAATCGCCGCCGATAGCAGCGGAGGTGACTCTCGTTTTAATTAATTCTAATTCGGGCTAACTGGAGGCCTTCGAATAGGCTTCGACCAGCAGCAGGATCAACTACCCAATAAAGAGGTTCCGGATGTTGATTATTGCGAGTTATAAATAGTATAAATTCTGCATAAATCCGGGTAATTGGATTGAACCAACAACGTGCATCCATTGGCGGATATACTGTTATACCGAATTCGAAGACTGTGTCTTTCTAGTTCTCCGATAAATATAATTTAAATATCGGAGCCGATTTCTTTTTGTACCATAGTGGAAGAAAAATAGTAAGTACTCTCGTTAAAGAGATTTGAAAATAGAGTATATTTTATTTGAATTATTAGCGTAATACATAATGTGTTTAGAAATAATAATGCTCTAATGATACAATAAAATATCAGTTTATAGAGCTGTTTCTCTATTACACCGATCGTATCAAAACTAGATTGCAAATTTGACGCATTATTCATGAGAAAAATAAGTAGATTAAGTAAGAAGTCAATCATACGATATAGATACTAAATAGACTTCTTGCGATGAGGTGGAGGAAAATTTTGCAGAAGAATATGTAAAACATGCAGTTATTAGTTTACTGCTGTTTCAATTTTAATCAGTTCAGTTCTCTTGCTTGGGAGTGCGTTTCGCAGTTCGTAGCTAATTTCTTGTTCGCAGGATAATTGAGGACAATCGGTTTGGTGTCCTGGCGGGTCCAGGAGCTTGTCCGAGTAGAACAAGTAGCGGGATACCCGAGGATCGAATCGGTAGCGGCGTTTCACAGCGAGCGGGGCGTTCAATTTTCTGGGAACGGCCGCGAGTCGAAATTAATTAGGTCCTTCGCAGGAAGAGAGCTCGCTGCGAAGGATATCGAGCGTCGGAGGGTGGCGGGGACGAGGCCAATCGTGCGCCTTCATTGCCCTCGACGCGTTTCAGGCCGTGAGCGTTAATTGGCCGGACCAATTAATTCCAACAAGTTCGCTCGGTGCGATTAGTGCGCGTACGTGGTGGTGATGGCGCTGTGTGCTCGCACATACACACACACATATACACACACACACACACACACACACACACACGTACGGACACCCTGCTTCTCTCTCTCTCTCGATCTCTGTTTCTCTCCGTCCGTTTTATCGTGCGATTTTCTCCGATGTGCACACTGTTCGCTCGCAACGCGGTAACAAGCGTAGAGTCTGCGGACGCCGATCTGCCCCCGGAAAACGAAGAACCTGTTCCACACTCTCCGCGCTCTCCACACACCACAATCCACACTCCACAGTGTAGAACTCCGCACACCACACAGCGCACCACGCGGCGGAGGTTTCTCGCATTCTCGGCTGCTCCCGCGACACCAGATACCGTCGTCGTTGTCCGCCGTGCGCGCTTCGGGGAACAGGAATCGGACGCAATAACGAAAACACAAATTACGGGAGCACCGAGGAGAGCCACTGATCGTCTCGCCGCGATAATCTTACCCGGGCTCACGGTGGTCGACAGCTGATTATTAAAACCCTCTCGCCCGGCCAATCGATCCCCGATTACGATTACCGATCCCTTCGCCTAAAGCTGCGACCTCACCGAACCAACCACCACTATCCTCCTCTTGTCTCTCTTGCTCCGAAACGCTTCCAACAAACATTTTATACACCACGAAGCAATGATGAACTAACTTCTTCTCACCTCTAGTTGTTGCATGTTCCAAAACGTTTCCGATAAACACTAATTTCCAGAAAAATTTCAGTCATATCGAACCAACAAACGAAGTGGAATTTGGAGGATGTTTTCGGGATGTTTTTACATCCCGAAGGAACATATTGTGAGGAATACTCGAAGTCTTCTACAGTTTCATAGTTACAGTTAGTTATACTAGAAGAAGATTTGCTCTTTGAGACCGTAGAAAAAAGGAAGCAGAGTCGGTGTTTACTTATTGAAGAGTCTAAATTGCTTTTAGTGTTTTAACATTGATCATATGAACGAATAGAATTACCTATCCTAACCTAAAATTGTGATTAAAATCTTCATCACGAGTCTGGCTATACAATACTACGATAAGCGGTTGAACAAACAACTGAAATTGTAAGACTACAATAGGAAAACGATAGATTTGACGGTGCCTGAAACAGAAGACTGGCGAATACTCGAGGGTTGAGGGTCGAGAGACGAACAAAGAGGAGGACGATGGGTAGAATAAATCGATCGGAGGAGTTTAATCAAAATCCGGTGGTATGTAGAAGGTTTTCGTAATAATTTACGAGCCGATAAGAGGGATCCATGGCTGCGGCAACGATCGAAGGACAGCGTAGCGGTTGGATCCTGGATCGCGGCGCGGCGGCGTGCACGGTCTCGTCGGTCTCGGTGCCTTTTAATCTTGTTTCCCCGAGCGTCAGGCATTTTTCTGAGAACGGTTTCGAGGCGGAGGGCAGCCGGCTGTCTATTTTCGCCCCCGGCGACGACGACGACGAACACGCTAAACGTTAAACGGCCCCAACACGTTGCAGCGGTGACAAACGCCACGGAGAGCGAGATAGAGGCGGCTCGCGACTCGACTCGAACGGATGCTTGTACCATTAACCGCAGACCACAGATTGGGATAGATCCGAGAGAGGCCTAATGGAGTCGTTGCAACCAGCCAAGACAGAACGGGGGAGGCCAGCCAAAACAGAAAAAAAATTTCGAATGAGGTCTCGTATCTCGTGTCAAACAAATATCCCTATTCCCACGATGCTCCCGGAGCGGAGGAGTATCGTTGTTTTTCTTTGAAACTCGCGGTTAAAACGCCGAGTGACCGAATCTCGGACCGCTCGGATTGGGATCGCGAAAATCTCGTCTTTGACTCCCGGTCGCTTTGCTCCGAGTCGAGGTGTTTTGCTCTTAATTGTATAACCCAATTAAATATGCTTTTTGGTGTTTCTGACCGGAACGTCTCTACGTCGAGCACACTGTATAAATAAATTAGAAGATCGAATAGTTGTTTTGTTTCTAAGCTTGCGTTTATCGTTCTATAATTGTTGCAAGAATGTGTACAAATTGTTCAAGAAGTAGAAACTGTTACCCAGGAAAGAAAACGCGCATACATTTTCAGGATTCTTCTGATCCAAGCTTCTGCAATTCGAAGTACTTCAACTGGATGCTTCACATTCCATTTGTCCAGTAACAAAATTGTTGTAGACGTCCACTTTCTTGAGGAGTTATAAATTGATTTACATTCGAGGAATAAGATTATGTGCGACGACCATAAATTGTAGCTATTACAATGTTATTGAAAATCGTAGAAAATTTTGGGTTCATGATACGAGGATTTATAGGAACAGTATAGGGTATGAGGGCACCAGAGATTACCCCGGCCATTTTGATCGCGAGGCGATTTTGATTCGCCGTCGAAGGGTCCGAGACAGGCTATTCCTTTTTGAAGGATCGCATAGCTACGGCACTGCCCTCTCTCTATCTCTTTCTCTGTTCCTCTCGTTCTCTGTTTCTCCGGCGACGTTTTAACCCGTGCGCGGGTCTTCGCCAGGATATCATCTGGAAGGTGAGACGCACCACAGAAGCGCACCCGGTACGGTGGACTAATTGGCCGATAAATCAACCTCCGGCTTACCTCCTCTCCACCGTGCCTCCGCTGGACCTTTTAGGCTCATAGCTGGACTTTCCGAGTACGTAGGGATACACGCGCGACCTGAACCTAATTTTGAACCGGTCATTCCAATAGACTCGATCGTTTCCGACTGCCTCTACAATCACAAACCTCCTCTAGTATCGCCCAGTAATATTTTTTATCAACTTTCTTCACTCCTTAAACTTTCAACCTTACATGGAACGCGTGACTAACATTTAAACTATACAGTAAAATTATATATTATATACTACATAACTATTACTATTACTATATACAGTAAAAGTAAGCCCGACAGAGATGGTCGATCTTAGTCCGTTCGCCTACCCCCTCTACTGGGGGGAATACCCAATGTCGCCAGAATGTACCAAAACTGGTCGATTTTTCCTCTCCTCCTTTTCCCCTTCTACTATCCCATTCCAGCACCATGAACATACTCCAACATCCCCCACTAAGGCCATAGACTGGTCACGTATTAATCTGGTTATCAGAGAGGGGTTAAACTGTATTCTCCTCGATTTCCTCGATCTGGCGACACTGGGAATACCCCACGAGAGGACAAGAAGCTCGAGCTGCCTCGGTCGCCGAGCAGTGTAAAGGGTTAACATGCCACGTAATCCGATACGGAGTCCGGTATATCGGCGTCTATTTTCTAATAAATCTAATACTAATTCAATTGCAAAACTTGTGGCGTTTCTTTTTATTAAAATTTAACTCTTGTGAAATCTGGTCGTCTCATAAAATTTTTATTTTGCATAAAGGTCCACAGTCTAAGAATGATTAAATCAGCTGAAGCTTTTCTGCGTCTATTATCAAATGTACTGATATTAGTGATTATAATCTCAGCAAAGAAACACGACTACTATTCTTAGCTTCTGTCTCGGCGAAAATCAGGACTCTCCTCATTCTCAGGAACGGGCATAAATTCGCCAAAGAGTTTCCCCGAGGGAATGATTGCCGGTGGTTCGTGACATGAAATATTTGTTCTGGTCGCCGATATCGGTTTCGGAGCGGGGTGATTAATTTTATTCGCGCGATCTCGCCACAAGCGGAGCGCACATATTCGCCGACTTTACGCGCCTCTTCTCTCATGATCCCGAGCCGGAGCTACGCATACGTTCGCGTATTTAATGCACCAATCAAGTCCCGGACAGAACGACGAGAGAGCCTCGAGCATACGAGAACGACGACGAAGATATTTTATCAGCAAGCATCGAGATCACCGGCGATAGGGCCGAGATGCGACCAGAACGACGGACGGAGAACCGAGAGCCGCATAGTGAGCTGGATCGAACAATTTTCAGCGAGATTTTCTCGAAAAGTGAATTTTCTCAAATCGATATCTGCTTTCCGAGGGATATGGACCGCAAAAATGAATCGAATAAATATTTTGGCTAAAAGTTGAACGTTTTTGACAGAAGACAGAAAAGTTTAAACTAAAAGTTGAACGTTTTTGACAGAAGACAGAATTATTTGTCCAAAGTACATCAATTTTGAGGTTGACAAGAAGGTTGAGAGTGTACCTTCAGTATTACACATTTAACCTTGACATTTTTATTTCGCCAAATAAATTACTTTTATTTCATGGAATTTTTGAAGATGCTGTGCTGGCAGTCACAGTGAAATATGTATAATTCCAATTAATATATTTTCTCTCGATGCTATGATTTTTTGTAGGTCTTTGAATTTGTTTTTTTCACGCTGTATAAGAATATTTAGCTACTCCCATTTTTAAATGCTATTTTTTAGAGTAACAAAATTAAAAAAGAACACAGTTATTGTGGAAACATAAAATGTATTACGTACATATATGTGTAAAGCAATCATAGTGAGAATTTGATTTCGAAGTTCCTCACAGTTCGGAGGTTCTAGCAAAATGTCACTAAATTCTTGGATTCGGATCACCGTGCGCCGCCTCGCCACGATAAATTCTCAGTGGCCGAGCCGGTCGATTCGTATTTTCGTGAAAATTGTCGGTTCCTTTGTGTCGCGCGCCACCGACACTCGTAAATACGCCGCGGAATCGGCCGCTCGGCTTCTACTTTCAACGCGTGAATCCGCTCCAGCACCCCGCCGGAATTAACGGCCGCGTGGGCGTCTGAAACTTGACCCCAAAATCGGTTTTCGAAATACATCCTACCACTTCGTCGCGCCACGAACGATCTCCGCCAATTATTTTCGTATAAACTCGCTAATAGACTGCGGATCTTTACGCGAGCTATTTACGAGCTGATTCATAACAATTTGAAAGGAACCATTTGTTTCACGAGTTCCATTAGGTCGCAGGCCAGAAGAGAATCTTATTAATAGACTGTCGATCTTTATGCAAAATGATTAACCATCGAGGTAGACAATTATGATTTCGCATAAAGATCCACAGTCTGCTACAGTTCCCTGTAAAAACAATCTGTTTTCGATCTACTCCCAACCCCTGTTTCTTATCTTCCGATCGGATTGGTTCTTTCACCAAGATGGTAACTTGTCGCGCGTTGAATATTTATTCAAGAATGTTTAACCATACTTTTATTTCAATTGAAGTCAGACAGGGTCACATTAAAGTTTCCTGTCCTTCGACTTCGCACCGGTTCGGTGTCTCCCGATGTTAATGCAAATTTCTTTCGGGCCGATAGATCCTGCTTTCACGGCAGATATCGAGGAAAGAGGTTTTCGATCGAGAATAGAGGAATTAATACGAACGAATCTTTATTCAAGCGTTTCAGTTCGCTTCCGCTGACCAAAACGTATGAAAATGCAAATTGTGAGAATCGCGGGAAAAGCGAGACCCTTGGCCTACTCGTTTCTATCGCGACTTTATTATGCCCGATTTCGCTGCGGTTCCGTTTATATTGTGGAAATGAAAAATGCGCGGCGTTTCGCGTCATCGCGAACAGACCGGATATTATGCGAAATATATTCGTCAGCGTGGGAAACAATTACGTCGAATTCGCGAGCCGCCGCGCCGCAGATTTCCACGCAGAACAGCTCTCTTCGCTCCCGGCAATCCTGATAACGATATTTCATTTTAAGGACTTCCCCTCTCTCCCTCTGTTCTCCCCTCTAGCTACCGGTGTAACCCTCTTTACGTTCGAAACACTTTAAGAGAGCCGTGAATCAACCGAGTCGGGAATACGAGTAGCCATCTCGAAACTCTTCCCTCTCGGAACTTCTCGTGGCAGTATCGTTAACAACTCGCGGTTTGATAAATCGCGTCGCTGCTTACCCTTTGTGCTTAAATGTCCAGGCGTTAATTGATGGACGACTATTACCCACTCGGTGATTCCTCGTCTCTACTCGCCGATGAAATTTACGAGTGTACGTCGGCCAATCAATTAGAACAAGCTTTTCGTCTCCTCAGGTACCGCTGGCAACGATCCGCACCTGTATACCGCACTCATGTCCTCGTTTTTGAAGCCTCCTCTTCGTTCATTCCAGTCTCGTAGGCTCCGTCATTTTTTTCCTAGGCTGCACAATTTTTTCGAAGGCTACATTGTTTTTCCTCAGGCTCCCGAATTCCTGTGTTCTACACACAATTTTCTTACAGGTTCTAGAATTTATTTCTTGGTCCCCAAAAATTTTTTAAGGAATCTAGATTATTTTTATTGATCTCTAGAACCTTGTTCTAGGCTTCACGATTTTTTAGTGGGCTTTACGATCTTGTTCCTAACTTCCAAAATTTTTTGGAGTTTCTACAATTTTCCCTAGAATCCAGAGTTCTCTTGGGGGCTCTAGAATTTTTCTCCAGATTCTAGAATCTGTTTCTTGGCTTCTCTAGAAAGGCCCCTTTTGATTTCATTCACTGCTACTGTTTGATCCCGCACAGAATAATATTCGATCGCGCGTATTGCTTGATTTCCACTAGTGTAGGGTCGCAGCAGCGATTTTCAACGGTTCCTTTCTTTCTCCTCGAATGCCAAAAGCATCGACAAATCGCCTAAACGACCAAAATGGTTGCAGGGTCGTTGCACACATGAATCGCGTTCCCAGTGATTTCTTTTCGCGAATTCCTCGCGTGTCGCCGCGGCGCGCCGGTTCGATCCGCAGCGCGATGACACGCGCGGTAGCTAATGCTCGCAATACGACACGGGTTCTTTCGCGTGTTCTCTCTTGCAATTTCCATTCCGTTCTCCATAGTCCCAGTAACGGTGGCCTCCTTGGCCCGGCAACCCGTTCCCTTCCCGTGAACGTGATGACTTGCCACCGCCGCCATTAGATCTGCCGACTCGAATTTCAGTTGCACCGCTGAGAAATGCGCCTTTTTTCGTTCCACGCTCGAACCCAAACTGTATTGAGCTTCTCCAGTTCTGCAGGGAACCATTCTATTTCTGGGTTACGTTTGATATTCGTTCTTATCCTTGAATCCAGAAATCCTGCACCCCCCCCCATTTTAATTTGACGCGGGTTCAGTATGTTACAATGCGTTGCTCCAATTAATTTACCGATCTTTAACAGAATCTAAGATTTTCATGAGAAGTTCAAGATTGTCATGTCAGTTCAAGAGAGAGAGAGAGTTCAAGATACTATAATAAAGTCGCGTTTACTGGCCAACAGCCTGTGTTCTGCACGGACAGTGATCGCATACCGACATTATCTTTTTATGACTGCGTCTATCGCGCCGAGAGTTCAAAAGAAAGCCGAATGTAGAGAAGGACATCATGATAGTGGAGTGGGTAGGCACTGGACAGTGATCGCGGACAGTAAACCCGACTTTACTGTATTACATTAATATTTTGCACATTAATCCTTTGCAGTCGAAGCAATTTTAATTCCAAAATCAAGACATTTCTTTCAAGCTAGAACATTTTCCTTCTATGTAATCTGTTTTATATTGTGCACATGAAAATAAACTTGTTTTCTTGTATGGCAATTTTTACTGGCGCCTCAAAGTCATCATTTGAGTGCAAAGGGCGAACACTCGGATAAAGAAAGGTTTTGGCGATTGTGTAATTGTTCGTGGCAAATTGCTGTACGCAAGGATTTGAAGGGATGCGTTAAATCCATCTAAATTGTCGAAACAGGCTGTTGGACGCGCGAATCAAGCGGAGGAAAGAATTCGCGTGCAGATCCGCTCGCGGCCGCCATATTGCCGCCGATTTATACGACACCATCGGAGGCTCGTAGCCGCGGATAAGCGTCGGCAAGAGGTTTACGATTTTAGTTTATTGCGAGGACGATGCATTGTCAAAATGTGTTATGGCCGCGGTGTATAGTGCCTAGTTTAATATCCTGTCTGCATTTAATCGTGCCGGTATTAGAGCACGGCTACGGGTGGTCCCATTAACTGTCCGCCATGGCGAACCAGCTTTACTTTACTTCACCGGCCATATATCCGACCTGCATTTGCGTTATTAGTTCGCGGTAACATCGTCAACATTTCTTTTTCATCCCTCTTGTTCCCTCTGTTCGGCTCGACCCGCGAAATTGCCGATTAACGCGTCGAAGCCATGAGCCACCACGCCGGGCCAACGAAATTAAGGGAGACAACGAGGCGAAGCAATCTCGTGTATTAGCTGTGTAATTCCGTTTTCGCGCAAACATCGCGACATCTTCGGCGGAAATCGCGTTTCCTCAACCGCGTGTTTCTGCCAACCTTTGCCCCCCTAGAATCACTATAATCGCCTTTATGCCCTTCCGATGGACGATGCTAACAGTCTTATTCGCTCATGTCACTAGCAGGTGTGTCAAGATTGTTTATTAAGAGACGCTTGCAGAATTTGTCTCTCTTCTTCAAGAGGGAAGCTTCTTTAAGCTGAACCGGACTCAGAGCATAATCCAGAGTCGATTAATATCACTAGACTGCAAACTTTTATGCAAAATAAAAATCGCCTGTTCTTTTTTTTTCATTGTAATGAGTAGGAAATAATGCAACAGTACTTTCATGGCCTTCAAAGACGGACATTGTTTTCCATTTAGATGACCCATTTATTAGATAAGTTCATTATATCCGCGCTATGAATATTAATCTTTCCCAAGGTACGCAATAGTTCGTTTTCATTACGAGTGTTATTCGATTTTACAGAGCGGTCAAAGGGGTCAATACAAGTTAATTAAAAAGATTATACCATCGTCATCAGCTTCAATAATTACATAGGCAATATTTTTTAAGCTCAAAGCGACTAGCTTCATGGATTTTGGGACACAGTAATCGCGTTTAAATTTAATTGCTCGGCATCAGAGTGCATAAATGGAGAGCACGTGTCTTTAGACTTTAGAGCGAACGGATTCTTCCCGAAGAATTTTCGAACAGATTTCGGCCGATCTTTCGTCGCTCTACATTTCGAGCGTCATCCCATAGAGACACCGTTGCAAGGGACTCCCGGTGGCGGCGGTTGCATTTTTATTCGGTAACACACGACTAAACTCTGCTTCACACTTCGTAAATACCGTACACAGTGTTCTGAACTGCGAGGTGCTCGCAGCACGGCGTGGAAGGTGCACCAGATGCGGGCTGGAACACTATGTCTCGCTCGTAAAACGCGTGCCGCGGTTAAATTTGTATTTGTAGAGTGTTGTAACTTTTCCCGGTGCCATTCGCCGTCCACCGTGTGACTGAGGGACGCGTTTACTCTTTCCTTGACACACGATCGTGTTCAAACACTGCCAAGTTTCGGGATAGTAATTGTCCGATTACGAGCCGGGCCCGTCAGTCTGCCAGAAATGCGTGCTCATAGCTGCGGGAACAAGTGTAGAAAGTTTAATTATCTTCGGTAATATTTTTATTTCCATTGGACCCCGAAATATCGCGCTCGAGACTCCACTGAGCCTCCAATTAGAAAAATTATTGGGTCGTTCGGGAAATCATTTCGTTTTCTTAAGAGAAAATGAAAGCCAATTTTTTATCATTTAGAATAAGTTTTATGACGTTTTGTTCTATGGTCTCTTGCGACTTTTCAGGCAACTTAAAGATCCCATGCTCGTAGAATTTCTGTTTTTTATTAGCAAAATATTGAGTTATATGACTTTTCACGACTTTATTTGAAATTAAATTTACACCGCATAAAAAATGTTGAAAAAAGCGACAATAATAGTAATCGATGGTACATCCTCTCTTTAAACAGCGCACAACTTTTTCTTTCGTACACTACACCGCGGTAATAAAACAGCAAAAGGTGATGGAAATGCGTACTCTGATTTTGCATATTTGATGTGATGATAAAAACATACTTGAAAGATTAGAAAGCACTACAAGATAGGAAATTACGTCCGAAATGTCAGCTGTCAAGATATACCACGATTTCGCGATTTAAAATAAGATTAGTAATAACAAATGGAAACAATGCCATCTCTACACAAAAAACGGAATGACTTTCCGAACGAACCAATAAAAATATCTTCTTTTGTCTAGACCTTCGACCCTCATTTTTCTGATGATAATCCGTAGTATCTTTTAGTGATAACAGCCTGATGAAATGAAAAATCGGAAACGGTAAAAAAAATAAACGATTCAATGTGCCTACAGAAGCAGCGACAAATAAGTGTGTCCATGGAGGGTTAAGCTAAAGAATTGGGCTACAGTGTCGGACCAAATTCATGCCATTCGGACAATAAATCGTGTCGCACACGGCTCCGACGCGTTTGGAGGTGTCCTACTGTCCAACTATAATTATGATCTCGCCGGGAGTTTATGTCAGTTTCACGCTGCGTCTCGCACAAAGCAGCTACCAGCGTGTAAAAATATAGCGCCTAATTCGACAGGAAAATAATGGCAGCTATCGCTTTCTCCTCGGCTGGATTACTTGAATGACGATCTCCGAAGAGTGTATCGGCTCATCGGGGACCGTTTGTGCGCTTCGGACGCACAAATGTCCACTCGAGCTGTACAGTCGATCCTCTCGAGATCATAGCCGCGGCCATTCACGGCGAGAGACTGCCGTGAATGAATCCGACCCGTGAAATCGCGGACAAAGAGTACCCTCTCGACCTAGCAACTTCATCCCGAAATGATTTTCCAAAACCGTCGACTAGCTGAAAGGGAAGGAACGCATTCACATCATAGAAGTCCTCAGAGCTGTTCATTCTTGCGGCCGCAGTTAATGAACTCGTCGTTAAAAACGCGTTGTCATCGCTTTCAAAACGCGCTGGTAACTCTTTCTTCCATGCTGAATGAACGCGCGTCCCTTTATTTTCCTTCCGGGCTGAGTGAATGAATTCTAGAAAATTCGGCAGAAATTCGTACACTGCACTCGAGATTATGATGTTCATTGAAGAAGATTCGTTCATGCTTGACTCCATTACGTCGGGGATCTCTTGGGAGTTGTATGAAGCGTTGGCAAGCGTCGCTTTTCTATCGTCCGCTGGACAAGAGGATCAATTTCTTAGGAGTGAGAGAAGATTCCTTCTTTAATCTACTTTATTTTAAACTATTAAATTTGATAAAACCTAATCGAGACTGCAGAGGAGACATATGTAGATTGTCATGTGGAGCACTGCTCTGGCTACCCGAGAGCAAGAAAACCATGCCCACTCGGAGCTAGCTTTGGTAATATTAAAGTATTAGGTCAGTGCAAAAGTTCGTGCTTGATCTCTGTTGTATTTCTTGTACTTCTTGTATTTGTATTTCAATTTCTTCTTGATTTTTCAAGGAAAGATCTCCGAACGTTTGGCCCCAGGGGCAATCCAGAGCGCTTCAAGGGCCACGGGCCAGAAGAAATTTCGAGTTGAGAAGTTCGTCTCTTTCCCCCTCGGTACATTACCTACGCATTACTCCTCATAAAGCGATCATTAGGATCGAATCGTTGGATCGAGATCGACAGGGAGGCGTCGCCGTAGCGGGGTCTCGGCGAAAAATGAAACATCCTCACGGGCCAGTGAGCTTTCGAGCCATTTCGGCCGTTTATAAATCCGACATAATACGGCCCGGACGAGATTATTTCACGATTTATCACCAGGGTCCGCTGAATGCGTAGGGTGGTCTATTAGGTATCGGGAGGGTGGCCGGCAAAATGGCGGCCGGCTGCCGGCGAACAATCGCGCCGTGGACCGATGACAAATGACGCGGGAACCGTCTGCCGTCTTTGACTTACGACTTTTCCTTTGTGCCGACCTCGCTCGATACCACCAAACCGGCTCAGGTGTTTTCTTCGAGGGGGGATTTTTCACGGGCAACGACCGTGAATCCCTCCGCCCATACCGCGAACCCCTGCTCCTCTCTATAAGGGTGGATTCCCACGAATTCCCGCTCAATTTTTACCTTTATTTGCCTACTTTCCTCCCCCTAATCCGTTTCCTTGGAGATCGTCGTTCTCGAAGTTGCTACGCTTCTAAGAAATTTTGAACTAATTGCTTAAAATTTTGGGGAAAAATATTATTAATCATTTAAGGGGATTCGGTATTTTATGGAAAACCAGGAAAAAAATTATTTTCTCCTTTTTAGTGCATTTTAATATAAGCGTGGTCTTTAAAAAGTTTTTTTTATATATCTTTTTATCATGAGCCCATTGCGACGATAAAATGACGGACAAGGTAACAACTTCGCGTGGCTTGACAAGCATATGCAAAGCGATTACGAATTACATTAGCATCGATGAACAAGCAATAATTCCGATAAATATTTTTCGCGGTATTGCGTTCCGGTGGCGTCAGCCATTGGGGTTGGGATCGGCGCGTAACCAAACAGCGCGCGGTTACTTAATTCTGTGCTGGAAAGAATAGCTAAGCGTTTCATAAAAGTTTATTCGTTTTATTCAAAGAAGATTGCTGTCCATAATTGACAACGATCGAAGTTCTCATTTAGCGTCCGTCTTCTGATATGGAAAACAGCCTCGGCTTCAATTTACACGATTTCGATACTCGTTTTCCCGACCGCGAACGCGTAATACTTCCGGCGATTGTCAATCGATTACCGATTCGATTAGAATCACGGTATAATGAATATAATTGAAATACAATCACTTAACCGCGGGCCGAGGGTCAATGCTTTCGACCGGCACGGGGCAGGCATTGACATTTGACGCGACACAAACGAATGCGTCAATCGGTAGAAGGACATGAACTGTTGCGACTCAGTATTATCCGATTTGGATGGCGTCAGAACAAAACGGAATCAACCACCTTATTTACCCGTTTAATTTCTCCGATTGCCATCTCTGCATTTTTCGCATCCAAAGCGATGAAAATGTTCGATTCAACTCGATGAAAATGTACAGGCCTGTTCTACAACAGACAAAGACCTTACTGCTCATACATTCCTCAGAGCGAATATTCGCCCACTTCCTGTTTTTAGGTATCGGATACTCGGTTTCCTGTTCGTGTTATAAAATGTATTTCTTTGTGGAATTATAAATATGTAAAACATAATTTGTTGATCAGGTACGAGACATGATTTGATGCTGTGTCAACCTAGCATCTTTTGTGCAATTTTAGAGGAGCGTAGAACAATATTGTGCTGTTGAAAGATCTATTAAAAATTCCTTAGCCATGGACCATAGATTTAAAAAAATTACGATATAATCGCTGGCTAACAGGCTTTTCTAAATATTTTCGAACGTGCTTCTTCAAAATCTGCTTCGACCCTTTTATCAGACCAAATAATTTGACTGCGGATATTAAGCATTTACGATGAAAATGAGATCAAATTCAAAACAGTGTAAATATTAAAAAAATTAATATTCAAAATAATGAAGAAAAGAAATAAATGTATATATAGTTTCCGTATCTTGCAACGGATGTAGGCAATTTTTATTTTGCATAAAAATCCGCAGTATACTGATAATATTGCAAACACCTTCAGTTATAAGATGACACGTTCGACGACGAACCCGCAACACTGGATGGACACACTATGAAGTCCCCAAGCTCCCCAATGAAAGAGAAGCCACTTCTTCCACCCCGGAATGAATTACCCAATTAACTTGTAGAAAAACATACAGGCGCTGGTGAAAAGATGTTAGATTCGTCACGCGAGGGGTGAAATAGAGGATGCGGGGTAGGCAAGGCTGAGTCCAGCGAGAGGAGAGCGTTCTTGATGTGGGGATCGAATGATAGTCGAAAAAACCATGCCGAGTCGAATTTGCCGTGGTTGTGTCGACAGTGGTCGCACGATCGCGCGGCAAGATGGACGAGCGCATCCATTTCTTGTTGCTCGTTGCACCCCCTTACTGAGAGGGAGTGAGGGAGAACGAAGAAAGAGAGAAAGAGGGTGGCTAACAGAAGAGGATGGAGGAGGATCGGAGGAACCATGGAGAAAAAAGACCGCGAGGAGGAGGTGGTAGCAGGAGACAGGCGATATCGCGAGAGGACGAGAGCTCGCCTCGAAACGAAACAGAACGAAACGATACGAACGGAGAGCTGGCAACGAGCGAACACGAGCCAGGTGCAAAGTGACTCTGGTAGAGCTCCCTGAAGACAGAGGAAGAGCCTTGTCCCGTGGAGCTGGCCCGAGGAGGAAGGAGAGAACGCCGAACAGAGTCCTCGTATGTCGGCCAGAAGTTTCTCGGAACACAATCGCATATAATACATATGCAATAGTCGCCGCGGAGAGTCCGGTGGCAAGTCGGCCCGAGTCCTGAACGAGTGTCCAGAATGGACACCGAACCTGGGACGTCGTCGTCGGATCGTGCAACATGGCCGCCGCAAACCGAGCCAGGCCGAGCCGCGCTCGATAATTGAAGGGCTGCCCCCTGAATCCTCCCCTGTCTTCGGCCCTCCGGCTCCGTTCCCTTCTTCTTCTTCTTCTTCTTCTCCTCTTCTGTGCTGGTTCCTCTTCCTTCTCCCCCTTCCCCAACCCCTCTCTTCGTCACTCTTCTCTTTTTGATCCTCCTTTTTCGGTTTCGTTTTGCTAGCCACGGAGTATAGCGGTAGCGCTGGAATTATGAGTCCCTGGGATAATGTCGCTTGTTATTACGGTCCCTATCGACGTTTCCTAATCTACGGTCAGCTGGACCACCTTAGACCGGGGCTAATTAAGATCGTGGATCGCGGGACGCCGGTCTAATTGAACCTGCAGCCTCGGACCGGGCTCTACTCTCGCTCCCGGATAGCCTGCGCTCGTTCTTTGCTACCCGAGCTTCGGCCTGCGAACGCTCCGCTACCAAGGCTACACTCGCTTCATCCAGTGCTGGGACAAAGGGACACTCTTGCTAGGCCTCGAAAGTTGTGGATTCATCGATTTTAAACTCCCGAAGAATGTGTCGATATAATTTAATTATATTCCTAGATGTAGATTTGCTAGCTTGTGTGAAATAGCTCAGAAATACTACAGTTGTAGTATTACTGTAGTAAATACTAATGTAAGTAAAATAAGTAACTTGGTGTAAAAGTGTGGAGTCTGGCTCGACATAGGACCGCAAAGGGTTAAGAATCTATCAAGTGGGCAATTAAGGTTGGTTCGGTTGATATGCTCCAGAGGAGCTAACAAAGACAGTTCCATAGACTGCGTGGTTTATTAACTGGATAACAAGAGATTCATCTTGGATAGAGGATTCAGGCTTCAATGAATAGTAAAGATTGCTCGAACTACCTACTTTGGTTCGTCGTTTAAATATCAGGAGAACCATCTTGCTTTAGGTTCGTCTAGCAAGGAGTTGGGAAGCCGGTAGCAACGATTGACAATTCGCACGGCGAGGAAAGGGGTCAGAGTTTCAATTTCTCTGAACAGCAGACTGTTCCGAAGTATTTATCGCTTCGCTGTGGATCTCTCGAAAGTGTATCGCTCGGGCTGTCACGTTTCGCAAAAGGAAGACATCGGGATCGAATGACGCCGACGAGATCCACTCAACAAACAACGCTTAGTCACCGATCGAATCACGATAGCGATTCCGATTTTCTCGCGCACGCGGCCGTCAGCGAGAACGACGCGACGCGGGAGACGCCGGGACGCCCCCTCGGATCGCTTATCTCCCGACTTATCGTCAGATACAATAATGGCCCGGGAAAATGTCCCCGGCACACAATAATGGCCTGTTAAAAGAGCCACTTTCTCTTTCTCTCTTCCTCCCCCGCCACGTGTGCACCTTTCTATCCACCTCTCTTCTTCAGCCTTCATCTTGACATCCCCTAGATCGCCGGAAGCAATGGCGTAGCCCGGGAATTTGTGCTGATTGATATCCGATTAACGATATCGATCCCGTGGAGACTCGGACTTCTTCTTTTTTATGATTACTAATAAAATCCTCGAAGAGCTACCAAATTATCCGATGCTATTCAAGCTCCGGTGCAATCGAACACTGCACTTTCCTATTTCAATTCAGATCCCGGAAACTTCGCATCGATGCTCAGATTACGCTTTCTGCAAAATACTAAATGCGGATTCAGAGCGGTTCTAGTTGATCAATTTTTATCAGGTCGTCCCATAAGTCGTTCCATCTATTACACATACAGTCTCTTTATTAAATGAAAACATGTCTGCCTGAATTAGAACTTGTCGTTTTTCGAAATTACGAGCGCGACTCTGTAGCATTCATTCTTTAACATTTTTATTTTAGTAAATATTGTTTCAAACGTTTAAGTATAATTGTGGTAAACTATAATCCAGGAAATATGAGGAAGGCGGTTGTCAAATAGGAACTCGAAATTCCTGGGAAACGAAACGACAGTGGAACTCCCTCCCAAAAAACCCACATATTCGCCGCCACATTCATCCCCATAGTCAATGGAGCCGTCTACGACGCTGCAGACATTATACGCGTGCGCGTGTACGCACACAAAGCCCCTGGAAACGCAGTTTCACGCGCCTCGTGTGCGAGAAGGAGAGAATGAGGGAGTAAGAGAGAGAGAGAGAGAGATGGGGGATGAAACAGAGGGGTTGAAGAACTGCATCCTGCCGGGGGGCTGATTCGTATTACTCGTGTTTGCCGAAGGGATTTGGAGGGGTTCGGCGCGAGGGGGAAAAATAATTAAAAACGTTTATCTTGCGTAATCCTAGGCACGAGCAGCCAGAAAGCACGGGGGTGTGCGGGGGTGGATGAAGGGCGCACGCACCTGCAATTTCGAGACGGAATATGATGGATCGCCGCAGCGAGTCATCGGAAATAAGCAGCCGCGATTTATGTTCCAGAAATGAATTCTCCATTGTCGTGGATTTTTTTCTTGCTGCTCGTCGGCTGATCGTTAGGCTGGGAAAATGAACAAGTATTTATTGATATTGGAACCGTGGAGCAACACCGACTACAAATAAGAATATATTGGATGTATATGCATATTTATTTATAATTTCGCGAAGAAGGCTCATTTTAAAGCTTTCTCGAAAATTACAAATTCAGACGTCTCTGGAAACATTCAAAAATCTTTTTCCTGACTGAATCTGATATGAATTTGGAGATCGAAGCTTCGTCTTTGCAAGAACTCCTTAAAACCTGCACTACGATTTTTGTTTGCTATTTTATGGAACTGAAGCGACGAACAAATTCAGTCATGTAAACGATAAAAAAAACTGAAACACACTAAGATCGTATAAGTGTAATTATTATAGTTTAGAATATTTATACTTGTCTGGGACATCATGTTTAAACAGAAGATTGTCCAAAGAAATGAAATTGACTAATTCTACGCAGATGTTTCCTCACGGTAAACGTGAATTCATATATTGAGACCTATAGTTCCAGCATGAAAATTCATTGTTCATTGACACACGAAGGATATTCCGTGTGTTCCTGGTGCGGTGCGTTTAACGAATCGGAACTTATTGAGAAATTTATTGGCATTTGTTGCGTGCATCATAAACGGACTGGTTCTTTCCGTTTCCAGCCGTGACGGTAATAAAATTGAGCATCGACGACTATGCTCGAATCAATGGTGATATTATTCGGGGGCTGACCGCGCAATTAACACGCTAATGCGGTACGCGCGGCCATATCAATCCGGGCGAACGTGTTTGGTTCAAATTTAGGGTCTAACGATTGCCAAGCACTTCCCCCGATGAATATTTATTAAATTTACCGATCGTTGTCTGGACAGGTACGACGACGCAGCTCGTCGTTTTTCTCTCGACCGGTGTTGCTCGCGTCCTCCATGCATATGCATAGCCTGCGCGCGTTGGTTTAGAAAACAATATCGTCGCTATTTGTCTCTTTCCATAGAACCACCGAGTGCGGCGAGTTCACAGTTTAATAAATTCTTCTACGTTGAATGCGATTTCCATCGGTTATCGACGGAATTAAAATTGGTAATTCCCATTGTTCCCGCGAGCGTCTCCCTTCGCCCGCGCCTCCCCTTTCTGTATTTCTTTTTTCAAATATCTTCTCTCCCTCAAATGGTAGTCCGTCGCTGACAATTAAGTAGGCCACATTTCTCTTTGGTTCCCGCGGTATCGAGAACGTTGTGCAACTCATCGCTGTTATTACCAAATGGCTTCATTCGCTAAATGGAGGAGTTCGTGATCAACCACCTTAGGCTAAATTCAGCTAGCAATGCGAGCAGTTTTGTAAAACATTCATACATTCATAGATACACTGTACTTAACATTAAAGGAACAAAAGAAAGAACAACTTCTACATGTTGAAAATTTGTAAAACTCTTAATCTGTTCGAAGCCTACAATGAACATGGAGTACTATTTTCAACGATATCGTACATTAAAAAATAAAGTCTCAAATTTGATTGTTGTTTCACAAAATACACATTAATAAAGCTATCGGACAAATTTCATACAAATAGAGAAATTATACTATTTTATATGGAACGATTCCCGCAAAAATACATAAATGTGCTCGACTCGATAATCTAAGAAAATGAAGAAATCATCCGAGAAGTCATTCACTTTATGCGTTCACAATGCACAAACATCCACTGCAAAGGCTTATCAGTAGGGATAGGATCAAGTTCAATACAATACTCACGAATCCGAGTCAATTTCAATAACCAAGTTCCATTTAATGGATTTCGATTACTACTTAAAAACAATTATGTTTCAATGATTATATTTGAAAAGTATGCATTTTATGCAAACTGATATCGAACCTCGGAATGAGTACTTACAGGTTTCGAAAAGATACTTATAAATACTTCGATGTTGAAAGGAATCGAATCTTTCACAAGTTTCACTTTCACTTGGAAATCAGAACTGCATAGTGGGTTTTAAGCACTTTATTTATTAAATTCGTATCTATTTCAGAATAGTATTTCATTTACAATACTTAGTTTCAGCCTATTTCTGTTTTTATCCATGATATTTCCTGCTTTTGAAAACATTCTTTCTGAAGGTACAGAAGTGGCCATTATATACAAAGATATTCACGTGCAATTTTTGATAAAATGTTGGATTAAATTATGCATTAGAGGACAGCATAATTGATTTTAAAAGTAAAAAAAATAATGATTAGTAAAATCAGAGAATTTCTGGTACGATATTTATAAAAATTTCGAATCTGTTCGACCAAGATTCGAATATACTTGCAAGTATTCCATTTACCAAAGTTCTTGTAAAAGGTTCGAAACTATCTGGCATACATTCGAAATACTTATAGAGAGCTCGAATTCAATCAATCAAAGTTCGAACCTGTTTGCGAGGTACTTGATCACATCTCTACTTATCAGACACGGTGTAAAGGAATTTTTCTTGATGTGCGGGGTCGTTGAAGCTGGTGTGAGGAGCACACGGAATCAATATTCGATGTTTGTTACGATTCCCATTCACGGTATTACCGTCGAAGTGTCTCTCGACTCATTTGAGGAAAAAATATGAGTAACAGCCCCTGGTAATGGCCTCGTAAAGAGGGCTTTACAGTATCGTAACTTTCGAATCGCGCAGCTCGTGCGGCCGAGCCGTAAAAAGCCTATTATCTAAGGGCTCGCGGCGCAGCGCCCGGAGTTTGATAATAAATCTGATATAATTATTTCGCTCGCGTCGCGAACTTTACTGTCCGCGCTTAAATTAACTTCTTTCTTCCTCTCGTTACGCCCGCGTAGAATAGAACGATTCCCGGGGCGAATCGAAGAGGGAAACGCTCCTTCGCCCGATTCTTTCCTTCCTCCGCTTCCTTAATTAAAAATAAGGGGCTGCCCGCCGCTCGGATACTGCGGGAAATACATGGAGTGCCGGGACACTCACCGAAAATCGAGCACATTGGCGTTCAATCGATTTGTACTGGCGAATTATTACTTTCCAAATAAAAGATAAAATTCATGGAATTTAGTGGTTACAAAATAGGGTCGATTTGTAACATCCGAAACATTATTAAGGGATGAAAGAAATTGTTATTTGCCTCTAGTTTGTTGTAAATGATGCAAACAATTTTAATTTTGCATAAAGATCAGTCTATTCACGAGATTCTTTTAAGTACATTGACCCTACCAAATACAAAAAAAGAAAATGATGCCTAACATCTATGTTTAATAAATTCTTCATCAGATCGACGTGACGATCGAGTAAAAAATGAGGAAATAATCCTTTCGAACTGTAAGGATCATTGTGCCGCGTAAAATCAATTACAGTACGATTATGGAATCTTTTCAATAAGGGTTGCTCCATATCAGCGGCGTTCGGCGGGCGCCATTCGTCTCGTGCGCTATGAAAAATGAAAAACTGTGGAGAGGCAAAGAGAGGTGTGAGTGAAACGAAAAATAGAGGAGGAAGAAAAATGTCCGTGGAACACGGTCGGACCAGCGGCCATGCCGATATCCGGCCGGCCGCGCAATGGAATAAGCGAAAAGCGTTTTACAGAGACAGAACTCGAGGGGATGGCCTCGCCGAGATTTCGCTCGAAAATAGCACAATAGCTCATCTCCCGGCGTTGATACGGAGCCCTCCTATGCTACTCTCTGACTTATCGAGTGAGGCATATTTAATTTCCGTTCAACGCTGGCGCACCATCCACACCATCCAACGCCATCCACACCCCCGCACCGACACAAACCCCTCGAGGCTCGTTGGTGAGGCCACCCACACCAACCTGCTCGCACGCTCATTCACACCTACCCTCCACCCACCCCTTATCTACCCTTTTCCAATAAGGCTTCCTACTGCGGAATTACCCCTTTTGCTACACGGCACAATATTCGCTTTCTGCGGCGCATTACGCCCTCCGTGTCTTTTCCCTGTGTGCACTTTATCATCAACCGTCGAACTCCGCGTTCCGCGCTGCCTTTTGTCGGCTGCCTACCATTCTGATTCGTTTCGGGCGACCAAACCACTCCAGAACGCTGGAAAATCGTTTTTGGGCTATTTCAACATAGTCCGCAATCACCGTTCTTTTTTTCGTGGCGTGTCCAATCGCTGCGAACAGATTCTTTTAATGCAGGGATTTGCTCGATTTGGACCAGCCCCTTGGGTGGACCTAATTTATGTACAAATCATAGTCGACTGTTGCCATTAAAATATTTCCACCGTACTTCTTCTGTAAGATAGATGAGTCGGCTTCAATGCATAGTTGATAATCAATTGACCCCTTTTACGTCAACCACTTTATGTGTAGACATTATTACCTATAGATAAATTGCAGTACAACAGTATTTTTCTTTCTTAAGATGCTATGGGGTGCATCCTAGATGCTGACACCAACTACTTTTCCTTACAGCTGTTTGAAGACCACATTTATTTTCTGTACAAAGTGGAGACTGAGGGGTAGTTGCAGGCCGGACCGGTTCCTTTCAGTTCCTTTCGAGCAAATCACGTTTGTAATTCTCTTCTTCGTCCGTGTTTAGACATTGTATCGTGGAAAGGACTATCCGCTGGATCTTTTCCGCGCGCGGATTTATTAGAATCAATAAATCGGAGAAAGTTTGAAACGTTGAATATCACGGCGGGAATTTTCTGAAGCGTCGAGGCCGTCTGCAACGTTTAAAAAAAGAGTCGACTTTAAACGGCGATAATTGAATACCACGTGCAGACGCGCTTGAATTTCCCCGAGTCTCGCCGAGACTTTTTAACAGTCCTCGAACGTTTTACCTTGTCTCTCTCGCTCTCACTCGCTCTCGTTCTCTGTCTCTCTTTCTCATCTTCTCTCTCCTACCAGCGGTCTCGATTGTCCCGTAATGAATAAAAGCACGCATAATGGAGACCTGGGTAAACGTAGATACGTTCGCAGCTCATTTCCGTCTCGCCGGGAATATTCCTCATTAGTTGTTGCGCGTTTAAATGTCACAGTCCCTGACGTATGCGCTTTTTCACACGGCCACGATAAGAAAGCGTTTAGCGTGAGAGTTGCACGTTGACTCTACCGCGCGTGACTGCTCTTCGACGCTTGACAGCGGTCACTTTCGGCTTCTAGACAATTGGCCTCCCGTCTGCAATCCGAGACAGGGAAATGTAATCGGTATAGCTGTCCTTCAATCTCGACGATTTTCCGATAAACGAGGATCTTAAAATTTCAGATCCACTAGCTACCTCTTCATTATAATTTCAGATCGTAATCCTTCGACTACGAAAATGGACCGTAAGGACGAAATTAAATCAAGCAGAAGCGAAGTAAAATCGAACCGATCGAAATTAAAGTAAGATCAAACGGGAAAAGCAACGTCGAATCTAAAACAAAATCAACCCCATCGAAATCAAAGCAAAATCGACCTCGTTAAAATCGAAGGAAAATCAAACTCGACAAAATCAATCTAAGCAAAATCGAACTGATGGAGATCAGAATGAAATCAAACTAGACGGAATCGCATTGAGGAAAATCAACTTGGTTAAAATAAATCCTGAATTGGATCAAGTGAAACCGCAGTCTGCGAAGGAAGTCTGCACGACGAAGTGTTTTATCGTGAGAAAAATATTACTCCAGGATTCCATTCGAGGGAGGGAAAGGATCATTGGGGGAGGGTGGAAATCCGCCCCTGTCTCCTGATATCCATTTCCCGATACATCACACTTAATCACAGTCATAAGTCCCTCCGGGTTGAGCCCCGTCCCCGGCAACCAGATTTCCCCTGGTTAAACCATGGTAAACCATACATAATAGGCAAACAGAGAACGTATGGGGTCCATCGTCGCGGCGCTTGACTTTTCGTATGTAATGCTAGCTTTTATGGGGTGCATAAACGGCCGAGAAACTTCTGTCCCGCATCTGGCACTACGGCGAAGTACAATCGAGTCGGTGGAAGCGGACAATAGTTCTCCGTGGATTTCACCCCTAAGGATCTTGTCCACAGATCGTTGGGCGGCCGAGATTCAATTTAGGAGCGCGCAACATTAAACGCTTATTTATATCGTCGACCAGTTTTTATGGACCCTCCTGTATCTACGAATTGAAATGTCTTCTCGGAGGGGTTGGTGTTATCGGCGAGTATAGTATCTTCCTGATCAGCCACCCCCGCGTTTTTCAAGTGGCCTCGGCCGTGCTCGTTGTTTTTATCACCTCCGCGACACCCTCTTTATCTCGTTACCGGTTTATTCTTCCTCGCAACCGATTTTAAACGTGTGATCACTCTGCCTTCAAGATTCTCGATCTTTCTTGTTTGGTTGACGCTCGAATTTGAGAGTTGTATCGCGAAGTTAACGTTAAGAGGGAAACGCTTGTGTAGTTGTTTTCTGAGAGAGGCGACCGCGTTCCCGTTCCATTGTGCGACGATTCCTGGAGCACCTCCTTTTTCCTTTGTCTCCGAGCAGCAGCCGGCGCGGGGGATCCTTTCTCGCCGTGGAACAAGTTAGTAATTAATTTTTGCGAATTACTCGGCAGTCGACGTGCTGCCACCGGTATACGTGCAACTGGAGCGCTATCTCTCCTTGTTCCCGCGGCTGGTCTCTTAAATAGCGATGGCCTCGAGGAGCTGTCGCATGTCGAACACGATCCACACCCCCCTGGACAAACCACCCCATCGAAATCCATTTTCGGTCAAATTAACACTGTCTTGGCTAGACTGCAGACCTTCATACAAAATAGAAAATGTTTGCATCAACACATAACAGCTAAATACAAATTTGTTTCATCCTTCAATAATGTTCATAGTTTGTTAAATCTGTCTACTTGTTCACAAATTGCACCTGCTCATTTTTGCCACAACTGCATAAAATCCGCTGCCTATTTGCAACGAATATTTCAAGCATTGCAAGACGTACGATCTTTCACTGAGCAAACGATAAATGTCTTTCGAAAGAACTTAATTTGTCCACGTAATAACGTCTTTGCCGGAAATTACGAACGGCAAAGAAACAGCAATTGCAGTGGGCACGTTCGAGAGATTGCCGAGCAAGGGGTTAAAGGGAAAGTAGATTGATGTTATTTGTTCGTGCGTGGGGTTGGTTCTTGTCCATCGCGAGCGCGGCTCGTTGAGTCGTCCGCCCGCGTCTCCACCGCCCTTTCCGCCCTTTCCGCCCTTCCGCCCTTGCGCGGCCGTGTAGAGAGAGGGCCGCCCCTTTCCCCGTTTCAGCACAACTCAATTTCTCGTTTCATTCTCCAAGCACGGTGCTATCTCGTTCGCCCGCCTGAGTTCCCCCGACGGCCGCGTATAATACGCCACCTACCCAGTTATAATAATGGGCACGGAGGGGTTGGCACCGACACCACCGACGCCGCCACTGCCGACGCCGACGCCGACGCCGACACCGCCGTCGCGTCGCGTCGCGTCGGCTTGCCGCGGCATAGCGCTGCCAGAGAGCACGCTGGTATTGGTTGATATTTCCAACAGTTATGTAATTTCCTGGGTATTGTCGGGGGCTCCAGAGAGAGCTCGTAGCTACTCGACTCTGCTCCCTTCTGGCTCCATCGTCCTGTTCGCTCTTCGGAAAGGGAAGGAGAACACCAAGAGGAAGAGAGAATGAGAGACAGAGGGAACGGAAACGCCGGAATAGAAAGAGAGACGGGGAAATAGAGACAGAGAAGGATTCCTGTTTGATAGAGAGAGAGAGAGAAAGAGAGAGAGAGAGGGAAACTCGGTGGAGAACGAGAGGCGAATACGAACGAAGCCAAGCCTGCGGCGTCGAGAGAAACGAGACAGAAGCTGGGAGAGAGGAAGAGCCACGAAGATGCTGGGGCGGCTACGAGCTAGCGACCTCTCAACGGTCCCCAGCCTCCTCCGCAGGAGCGGACCGTGCACAGGACGACTCTCTTCGAGTTCGCCACTCGAGATCGCACGGACAGCCATCCCGTGGCTGTCACGGCCACCGAAGGATCGCAGATAGGAATGTACGGACCGACGAGTGGTTACTCGGTATCACGGTGATCATGGATACTGTCAGCGGCCGCTGCTAATTTGCACGAATGTCGCGGATCCGGATTCTTCGAGCGTTCCGACGCGCAACGCGGTTCGAAGAAACAGCCCCCGGGCACATCGCTCTGACTGATCCTCCGATGGATTCCCCGCGATTTTACCACCAAGCGCTATTCTCTGACCCTCTTCGCGTCCACTCGATCAGACGAACCCTTGCGGTAGCTTTCTAAATCTTCTACAAGACCTTCACACTCGAACTACCGAGCCCTAAACGAGACTGATGTACATTCCTTTGTAATAATAGCAGGATTTAATTTGTTCAGATCTCATAGGATTTTCATGATAACACGTACTCGAATAAAAAGTATACTAAAACAATTTCTCAAGAAAATGTTTCTGTAACACCAAGACGTTGGATATTTCATATGCATTAACCTGATACAAGTTTACACGGTCGTACACCATTGTAAAACGGAATCTGCGGTAGTTACTGTAGACAATAGGACACTTTTGAGTAGAATGTTAAATTACAAAAATTTGTCAAGATGGACATTCCCACCCATGGATACATTGCGGTGTATATTGTGCATGACAAAATGTTGTCCATATTCTGTTGTACTTCATTGATTATATCGAATGAGTTACAAAAAAATATTTAATATCTGCAAGCAGTGTACGAGGGATGAAATTACCAGGCTTTGTATGCTTATTGGATGTTTGATGGCTCAGGTATTAATTTAGTGAAATTAAATCTAATTATTGGTCCGCTTCCAATAATGTTATCGAATCCTGGCTATGCTCCTAAAACCCACAAGACTATTATCCAGTGTCTAATAAGTCCAATCACCCTGGTCGTAAAGCCAACAATTGTGCCAAGCAATATTATGTATATGAATGTATGTATATAGTTCTAATCACTAGACGAAATACAAAACTGTGAAAACGTTTGACGAATCTAAAAATCTCGCTGTATTACTTTCAGCACATTTTAATTATTGGAAAAATAAAGAAATGTCTATATGGATGCTGGGTCCTGCGATAGAAGCAGACAATTTTTATTTTGCCTGAACACCCGCGGTGTACTGAACACCGTGGCTGTGGAGGAAATCGTAGAGCAAGTAGTAAAAATACAAGGATATCGAAAGAAAAGATATCGCCATGGTTCTAGTATGTTTTTTTCGTGACGGAAGCTGGAAGGATCCTTTCACTGGGAAACGAGGGGAATCCTGACGCGTGAAAGAAGAAGGTGCCCCGTGTAACAAGAAACCGTATATTAGGCGGCAAGATCGCGATGTCCGTCCTAATTCTCACGATCGGGCGTCCCAATGCTCCTTAAGCGACCCATAAAACGCAGGAAATTACCGGGTAGGTACGTCGTGACGTTCTTCCCGATACGGACGTTATCGTCGGCGAGGTGGCATCGCCTTCTCCACAGCTCGGGATCGGCACCAGGGACGAGAACAGAACCGAGAAACCGCTTCGAGCGTGGAAGAACGTCTTTCCTCGCCGAGGAAAGGGGAAGAAGAGAAGAGAGGTCGAAGAGAGGCGCGAGATAGAGGGTAGTTTCTTCGGGGGCCTTTCAGCGAACCATCTCACGTGCAACGATTCTCTATTGTGTGTCGCGGCGGCTAAGGCGGCTTTTTCTTGCCCCGGGAATCCTCGGGCTCCTAATTTCGGAGTCAGGCGATGGAAAGAAATATCGCGGCGTCCACTGGATATAAAAGGACGCCGTAAACTTGGTCCGAACGATTCCTAACTTCCCTTCTAGCTGGCTGAGACTCGACCTTTTTAAACGTGGACGACCACTCCGAGTTTTCCGGCCCGCGAAATCGATACCGAGGAACCACTGTCCTCTGGATGGGGCGCAAACGCCCGCAAACGCCCGTAAATCGTGTCGCGAATTTGCTCGCTATCCCTTTATTAACCCCCGTGACATGGTACCTGGTCCATCCAGCTCAACTATATGTATTACATGCTAAATATGATCGTGTGCCATATCAACAAGGAATTTTCTTAATAGTGTTTCTATGATTTTTCGGAAGCTTGCAAGTATGCGAAGATTGCCAGTAGAGTAGCGAATGCCAATCAGACAGGATCAAAAACGAGCGAAACACGATGATAAATATCAGAATTTTGGCAGTGAATGGAACGTTGCCAGTCGGCAGGGAGAAGCTTGAGTCGAGGGTGTATAAAAGTGGGCAACAGCATTGTCGCGTCGCTGGGAAGGGCTCGTTAATTCGCTTTGGTAATTAAACTGCCGCGTGATTAACGACGGCTCGATGAAACGCGTCTGGCTCTGCGCGAGTCCGCGGGCAGAAAACCATAGGCGGAGAAAATATGAGCGTGCGAGCATGCGAGCAAGCGAGTGAGCGAGTAACATGCCGCAGTTATCGGTAGCACGGAGAGAGAGTTCTGTAGCAATGGCGCGGCGACGCGTAGTTTAATTAACAATGAGCACGTCCCCGCGACGTCAAGCTGAATCCCGGACAATGAGAAGTTGTCAGCGCCGGCTCCGGGTGGGGGCTCCACCGGAGGAAGGGGTTGCTATTCGTTGAACACGGCTATAGCTGTGCACGATAACGCCCCGGCGACGTTTTGTCCCCGCAGCACCGTGCTTTTCGCCAGCCGCGAGACTATTATTGACCAATTATTTGCGACATCGAGCAAACCCCTTCTCACCCCTCCATTCCACCCTTCACCTGTCAATCTGCATTTTTTTGTTAGTTATCTAAGTTGCTGATTTTTCTCCTTGCTATTCCTCTCTCGCAATCTTTGCTTATCTGCGTTTTTTGGATTTTTAGAAAGCTGTTGATCTTCTTTCTAGTTTTCCTTTGTAATATTGTTGTAGCAGTTGATCCCTATATTAGCAAAAACTGTGAAATATTCAGTCATTGATTTCGTTACTATTTTTGGTCTTCTACGAGGTTGTTTAGAAACACCGGATCTCGTCGCAATCCTCCCCTCGATTTCGACTGTGCAACATCAAATATTGTTTTCAACCCCTTACGCTTCCTTCTACCTTTGTATTTTCTGTCTGTTTGTATTACTGACAGAGTATGCAACCGCAAATTCTGTCTTTCGACGATATTAAATAGGAGGGTTCGAAAAGAATATTACAAGGATAATCGGTTTGATGATTTACGTCGAAATTGGTAGTTTTTCGATGGAATGGCAGGATGGCGCGATTTGGCGCAATAAAATCTATTTGGTGCGGATTTTTACGGTGACACCGAAGCCTCGGGGCTGACTCGTCGGTTAATATTGACTGGCAGCGGTTACGCGTGCGCCAAAGTGGTTGCTTGCCCGAACAACCCTCCCATTTTAACTGGCATCCCCTGAAACCTCGGCCACCCCACCAGGCCGTGGCGGAGCTCGGAATGCTCATGGCGCGTGTGCTTTTCCACCTTCTATCGGAATCGTTTCTGCGATACGTGTTTTCCCTGTGATTTACCTTCCAGCCCGCCCCTTATCTGCCCAATGAATTCTATAAATATCAATTTAATCGAATCCCGGAACAGCTCGGAATTCCATTGTTCATCCGTTCCGCGATGGTCTTATAATTCCCCGATCCGCGGGAATGAGCAGGTCTATTAATTGCAAAATTATAAGTGCGTCTATCGCGTAGCTTGCCTCAGTTAGCTTCTAATTTGTCCGACGCCAGCCACCGATCAATACATCAATTTATGGTACACCGAGCCGCACAATTATACGACGCTCCTGACGTCATATCTATCCGGTTTTCCGGGCGAAGACGAAGTTACTATTCTCGACGGCACAATTAACCGGCAATGTGCAAGTGTTCGGCAAAGTAACAGCATGTCTAAACAATCCTGTTATCTTAGCACGTCCCCGTTCCGAACTCGGCCAGGCTCTCCGCGCGGCGAACGTTCGCGAAGTTCAAATGGCAGAGGAACCTGCACAGTAGTTAATGTCACGATAAGCACCGGAACAATTGCGATAACTGCCGACGAGGCACGTTCGCGTCGACGAGCCCCAAAATCGCCCGAACGCCAACGAAAAATTAATTTTTTCCTTCCACGGTCGTTATCAATCGTCTCTACCGTAATTACAACTCGACCCGAACGTCTAATCTTTCAAAGCTGCTAAATTTTTTTACTTTTATTAGGTGCATTCTTGTTACTGAAATTTATAACAAAAAATGAGTAAATGGTCTATTGACAACAGAAATCACTTTTGGGTCACATTAACTTATTGGTAACACACAAGGCTACGTAACACTATCGTCAACAGAGGTTTCCGTTAGGGTCACATTGACATTGCACAAGCAGTAAAATACCGCATGCAATTATTTCGGTGCGATCAATTTAGTTGCTAATTGGCAGGCAGTAGAAAACAGTATTATATTCAAATTATTAAGGCCATTAAGGAAAATAGGCAACTTGAGAATTTCTACTGTTTCGCGTAATCGATGCTGACAATTTTTGTTTCGCATGGAGATCCACAGTCTAGTAATTAGTTTTCTTCGTTCTACCGATTTCCCAAGGGTTTTGGGTTAATTTGGCTCACAGACCTCGTTGTAGTCGATGATGGGTGAGTTAGTGAACCGTTCGTTGAACTCATCGTGGCCCCGTATATGGGTCCGGAGATCGTGTTAACGGCGATCCCCGGGTTTTATTTCATCTTGCAGTAAATAATCGCTGCACGACTCCGTGGCGGTCGCGACTAGCGGGGAGCACACGTCGAAGAATAAATTCTCATTACTTTGCATTGTTTCGCCGCGGGGTCGGACCACGGGCAATCAGAAACAGATAGGCACGCGGCAGATAAAAGTAAGTTTGAGGCAGCGCTCGGGCATTTGTAGCCGGGATAGCTACGTGTCGGGCAAATACAACGATATTCGAAATGTCAGGAGTGCAGTCACGTTTGCGCGCTCGCCTTAAACGTGAGATATGGTCGGGCTAATGTGAGATTAAGTTGCTCTCTTATTTCGAAAGGCAACATTTGTACGGCGAAAAGGCAATGGCTGTAAAATGGCACCCCGGGAAAAATCGGCGGCGAGCTGCTTCTCCCCGTCTGCGACTCGATCCGTGGTCTTTAGATCCCGATGGATCCACTGGCGCGCCGGTTTCGGATCGCTCGCGAAAAACATGCGGAGTCCTGCTCGAACAATCGACTGCGGAATTAAACAATAATTCCGAAAATCTCGACGCAGAACCATCTGTTTCTCACCTGCATTCAGATAATTGATTGCAATTAATTCGGGAACGCATCAGATCGTGAAGCAGGAGGTCGAGGATATTGATCTTGCCTATTTTCTCTGGCAATGTCTAGTAAACTCAGTCAACAAAATGGTAAAATCATGCTGGGACCTCAAGTCCCAATTCTTAACTTTTTGAAACAACTATTAGAATATTTTGACTGGTTTTACGAGTTAATCATGTCGCTGAAGAATTTAGATTCCAGTTTTGCTTATATTGCCCTTGTTCTTTAGAACTTATTGAAATTGAGAACATTCAAGAACAAAATACCTAATGTTTTCTGCTGCCGTACCATTTTTACGGAAAGCGATTCAGCGAGAATAAATTCTTTTTTATATAAAGACTCAAGGGATAGCACAGGAAACTGTCGAGGAATAGCAAAGGTAATTGCGAACAACAATGTGTGTAATGATAGACCGACTGTCGCTAATTTATTCAGGGAGCAGAATCGGTCAACTAATTGTTCGCGGAGGTCATTCAATTATCCGGACGGGGGTCGAAAAAAGCGGGGACGGTAGAATGCGGCGACAGGCTGGTTCGCGGGGCCAATTAGAAGGCAACTGTAGCTAATCAAGTTTTCCGCGCGCAATTGTCACGTCGTTTCGCCACCCGCGTCCGACGAGGTGGCCCGAAATTCTCTGCTCTGCCCTCTCGGCGAGGTATTCGCATTCAACTGTCGTCCTTTCGTAATAATTGCTACCGATTCCCAACCGCCATGCTGCATTTCCAGCTTTTTACCTCGGCGATCCCCTTCTCCTGCGCCTCTCCCACCCGTTGACTTCTCTCTCTCCTGTTCGCGCGTACTTTCCCCTGATCCTCTCCTTCTCTCTTTCTCCCTCTCTCTCCCTCCTTGCGTTCTTCATCCTCGTCCTTGTTCTCCCCTCTTCTCGTTCCGCTCTAACCAGCGCTCCTCTTTCGCTCACCCCTTCGGCTAGGTGTACGGTCGTTTCCTTTTCACCGGGATCTGTCCTTTTCTTCAACAGGGAACATCTTCTATTTACCTCCATCTTCCAGGCTGCCTCAGGCCCCCACCATGGGAACAGCGTCCTCGTCTAATGCACATCCCCTACGCCAGACCACCTGTCTCCGTCGGTAGCATCGCTCGATCCGATGCATCGTCCTTGTCAGAAGCGCACACAGGCTTCTACACACAAGTGCATCGATGCGCTTGTGCGCGAACCGTACACGTGGTGAACGATTCCTCTCCCTCCCCTCCGAACATCTTCCCTCCTCGTTGCACCCCCGGGCTAGGTAACATGGCCGCTTCAGTGGCGCAATTAGAGGAAGCCTGCGCGTGTGCAAGCCGACTACAATATCATTAAGATACGGGTCCCTCCCCTCGCGCTCTCTCTCTCCCTTTCACTCACTCATTCTTTCTCTCTCCTACTCTCTTGCTCTCTCTTTCTCTTCTGCCACTCCTGAGGTTCGTTTTTCCCCTTTTGCACCACCGGTTCGTCTTTCCTCCCGCTTCCGTTCGCTCCTCGTCCAACACTTTCCCTCTTGTCGCATTCTCCTCGCTCGCTCCCTCGCAACAGCATCGGGATGGGGCGAGAGGAACGACCACTGCAGCGACACACCGACCAAGATAATTGCTTAATTGTCAACCCCCGGTCCCGGTCCACTCGTTTCGCGAATCACGCTTCGCGCACCGTCGCGTCTACTTGCATCCCCGCCACCCCCTCTTATCCGGTTCATTTCTGCGGATTAATTAATTGTTCGAGCCGATAGAGGGACGGGCGATCTCCGGGCCAGGAATTTCGAGCAGCAGCCGCCGCCGCCTCTTCAAACCGGCAGAAAAATTTCGTTGCTGGTTTTACTCTTTCAATTTGACTAGACTGCGTTACGGAATCATTAGACAATCAGAAACAGTGTCCTTTACTTCCTCAGTACGCTTACACTCATTTTCAACCACAACTAAAATACCGTAGGACATCGAGAATCTTCGACATCTTCCAGTGGCTATAAAGCATCACCCCCAAAAATCCCCTACAATCGAATCAATGTAATCTTCGAAATTAAAACTGGAGAATTCAAGCTTAATCGTATAAATCGTAATGAAGTTCGTTCACGCAGCAGTATTACGAACAAAATGAATTTTTGAAGATAGACGAAGAATTGTGTGACCCACATATGATGGACGTATCAGCCAGCGTGTTAAAATAATGTGGGATGGTTGAAAGCTAGGTTTCTGGCGAATCTTCGACGTCTCCGAGCGAATCGACGAGATCCTTCGTCTGCAGTGCTCCCGATCGACTAATGAAGATCTCGAGATACCGGGTAGCCGAAACCGCGATTAATCGAGGCCCTGCTGCATTTCGAAATCGTCCTTATTACCAAAAACCCGAAAAGCCCTGGCTAACGACGTGGAGGCCGGCTCGCCTTTTGTCGGAGTGTCCTCTCTCCGGTTCCCCCCCCCCCCTGGTTCCGAAGCTTTATTCTCCCTTTTCCCGGGGCCGTTCTCGTCGATCCTCCAACGATCCTCCGAGCGATCCTCCGCCACGAGAGGACCACCCCTTTGGTAAAACGTTGGCCTCGACGTTGCCCAGAAGGCCGAAGGGGGAGGACGCAGCGTATCTGCGGGTCGCTGGTATAAATCCTTATAAATTGACAAAAAAGCGGGGATATCAGCTGGCGAGATCTCGTGGTAACCCGCTACCAGGGCTCCCTTTAGCTCCCCATGCTAAAACAAAAGGCGACCCACCTCGCGGCACATACTCCGGGGCACACGCACGCGCCCCCGTGCAAACACAGGCATACATGCCGAGCGGATACGTATACACTGTACACACACGGTATACGGTGTATTTCGTGTTCGAGAAACACGTGTGCACGCGCTCGTTTCCAGCGTTTCGTGCGCGACTCGCGAACAAAAGTTTTCGGTACGCCACGCTGCTGCCGGCCCGAATCTGGATTTAGCTGCAGAGAATCGATCGTATAGCGACCGGCAATAACTGAACCGATGAACCATTTTCTAAGACAATCGTTATTTGTATATTCATTTCAATATTTATTTCAACTTGAAGCATAATGAATGTTTTATCTGTTACATCCAGTTTATTCCTGACTCGATTTTGCATGAAAACACGTAACGTGTCAAATGTGTCAAATTGAAGGATAACTAATGAGGATCAGTGAGGGTTAACGAACATTGAGAACACATCAAGTTACCATTATCTAAAAGAAAAAAATTCGCGCGTACCAATAACCTACCACCCACGCAAGTTGCCAGAAGCACGACGTTCGTCGATTTCCATCTAGAACAGAGTGAAACATGGACTCCCAGATGGAAAAACAATTCCAGTGGACGCGGCCGCGTGATAACAGAATAACGAAACTCACGGGACCGAGACAAGGCGATCCTCTTTCCCAGATGCAACCTGCAGCTCTGCACAAGACTCGTCCCCTTTTTTCCACAAGGACCTTTTTTCTTCCCCTATTAGCATGATACGCGTTCAGCGTTCGCCGGGATTTTTCCTCGGGAGTTAACGAACCTCGAACAATTAACGAGTTTTCGTGGTGGAGTGAACTAGGAGCGAACGGGCAGCCGAAGCACAGAGCTTTGCTGGCCGATTATAGAGTTCGCCTGTGCTGTGTACGGTCGTGGTGAAAGGTCCGCGTTATTAAGTAAGATATCACCGATGCTTTTGGTAGATAGCGGGGCCGTCGTCGGGGGAATATTATGATCGATATGTTTCCGGGGCAGACGAAAGAGAGAGAGAGAGAGAGAGAGAGGGAGAGATTTCACGGAGGCACACGTATTACAGACAAGGCGATGTTTTCATTTCGCTGATCGTTCCACGCCGGAGTTGCTTAAACGGGAATACGGGGAGCAACAGAAGCTCTTTTCTTGTAATAAGCGTCGTTACTCGACGTTCCACGCTGATAGCAGACAGGCTACCAGTTACACGATAAATCCTGCTTTCCTCAATTTATGCGACGAAACGCCTGCACTTCTTATGGACTTCTCGAGGATTCAATTTGAATCGCTGGGACTCTCGCAACCAGGAAAAATTGAGAAGCTATAAGTAGTGCTCGGTTACATTTAAATCAGTACAGGAGCCGGTAATTAACGCGTTCGCTACCACCATTTAGGAGGTAGAATTTTTAATTAAATGTAACGTACCACCTCTATGAAATATCTAGTCAATTTAGCGGAGGAAAGTCATGAACTCTCTGAACATTATGACACTCAGTGACTCGTGTGAATTTAACCCAGCAGATTTTAGTTAAATTTAACTGAGCAGATTTTAGCTAAATTTAACGCTGCTCTGCTGCAGTGGGAGCGCAGATGTCTCAGATAGAGAGGAGTGTATAGGGGGGGACTCAGTGGTACGGCCCTGAACGGGCCCGAAGAAGGGAACCGATCGGGGGACCGAGCGGTTCTTGCTGGTAGCGGTGAGTGCCGGGCGTACGAGCGCTCGCGCGGAGAGTAAGACAGTGGCCACGAAATAAGAAACCGGTTGGGACCCAATTTACTTAACAACGGCCGAGAATCCAACACTTACGGATGTCCACGTGTGCGCTCTCCGCGCTCGCGCTCGCGCGACCTCGTTCCCCCGTCGTTGGGGGTAGATTTGTGTGGGTTCGGCCAGCGCCATTACCACCGAGATTACAACCACCAGCACGGCCGATCGTTGCTCGCTACCGACGTCGCCTGTAACTGTTATTACCCCGCTATTAACAATGCGGTCTCGCGTCGCTGCTCCACCGTAGCATTGTTCGCCTGTCCTGGAACCGCGATCAACGCTCGAATTAGGGGCATAATTTACCGATCGATACGCCCACACATTCTTAACCACCAAGCCATCCCCGTTCCCGGAAAAAACTACCGAAAAATAGCAATTCAACCAGGACATGCTGCTAAGTCGTTGGTTCCAATCCTGTGAAACCACCGAGTCGTTTTAACCCGTTATAAGTCTGACCTCCATGACAGTCTGGGTTAAGTCAGACTTTGTTATATTACATTACGATCGCTCATATACATATGCATCTTTTGATCAATTATTATTATCCTACACTACCCTACTGTTTTCCTACCTTCCTCAATTATTACTCCACTGACCTTAAGCCGATGTTATACAATGAGTGATAGAAGATGAATAGTGTAAACCAAGATCCCCATTTCTTGAGGTCGAAATTAAATAAATATACATTTTCTAGCCGTATGTTTTCATAAATGTATAAAGATCCCGTAACGAAAATAGAGAAATGATCGCAACTCCAAAACTCGAGGTAGATATTCATGGCAAAATAATTGAAACGAAACATTTGGACATGCCCTGTTTCGTTTTAAATTTTGAAAAGGTAGCTTGTATGGATTGCGAGCGACAAAATCTTGATTCGGGTCCAGTGTGCAAGGAGCGGTGTGCCGGCATGGCAGCGCGACTTGACACTACCACCGAGCGGCATCACCAATACTCACCAGCACAGCCAAGGAGAAAGAAAGAGAGAGAGAGAGGGGGGGGGGGGGGGGGGGGGGGAGGGGGGGGGGGCGGGACCGTGTACGGTAGCCAGCTACTAATTTCGACTTCATCGGCCGAGATAAGGCCGGAATTTTTGCCACTGCGGCCCCGAGGGGACCGGCGCTAACACGGTCCCCAGGACTCCTTAATTTTCTGCCTCAGGAGAAACCGTGTAGCCGCTCCGATCCCGGTAATTAGTAGATTCTATTTTTGTATCATATCGGATCGAGCATTCGGCCCGAGCGAGAACCAATAAAGTTATTAAAACAGTTCCCCGGCGTTCTTCGGGCCTCGTTTCGTCGGCTCCGCCGCTTGCTTTATCGCCAAATTAGTTTGCCTCCGACGGAAGCCTAACAAGCACCGCTGATACGCTTATGAAAATTTAAGGTAACGCAGCTTGTTAACGAGCCGACGATACAATTAACACCGGGACTACCCGAACGGATCTCTCTTACCGCCTCTTTCAATTCACTCGCGATTTCATAGTTCGTTCGCTGTCGACGCTAACGCTCGGTACTGCTGGTTACATTTCTCATTGACTCTGAAAAGTACTGCATCCTACACGTACTCGGTTAGTGTACAGTGTATAAATATCTTCCTTCTTTCCCAAAGTTAAGGAAGAACGATTAATGTAATCGTTAGACTGCGATTTAATTAATTTCCTGACGGCAGGGCTTCTATGTCTCTCAATACTTAACAATAAATTTACTTTGCTGAAACTAACATTTCTCCTCTTCTGGCAGGTTAAAATGAATTTTTCGACACGTATAGATCAGAGGTGTCCCAGCGGCCACCCCTGGGTCAATTAACGTTCCCGAAATTATTCTTCGTGCTCGAGAGACGAAGACCAGGCTTCTCGGGCAATAGATTTTCAAGAAGAGCGAGCTGCTATTGAAAATTTTAGTGGGACCGTTAACGAGGCGGCGACAGCATTGGGATTCCTGGGCGAGAGTAAAAATTAATATCGGTTGGGACCGTTAACCTTTCGACGATCAGTCGCGAGAAAGAGAGAGGGAGAGAGAGACAAAGATCTTGATCGAGCGTGGGACGCTTGGTGGCTAATTGACATCCTCGAGATTTTTATTCGCTACGGATCGAACGAAGGGCGGAGACGAGTCTTTCGCGCGATTCGTTTTGTCAACAGGCCTAACTAGCTATAATTTAAACGGCTCGGTTCGCGGGCACGGACAAAAAATAAATGAACGTATTAAATTTGATTATTTTATCACCCCGCCACCGGGCCCATTTCACCGCTGAGGTATCCCCTCTAATTGCGAGCATAATTTCCGGTTTTTATTTGGCCAGGCCCGCGGAGCCCGCGCGCTACTAATTTCGATCCCATCGATGGAGATAAGCCCCGGCATTTTTGTCAGACGGGCCTGACAGCCGCCTTCGAATCGCGGACTTCTTCATTTTCGCGGCGATCCGCCGCGGCGGAGAATTCCACCGGCTCGAGTCATTAGGCGAGGTCTCGATGATGCTACCTCGTCCCAATGGCGAGGCGCTCGCATAAGGCTGCGGTTATACTAGATGCGATTCTCAATCCCGTACTCTGTCGTTCCTGGAGCACATTGTCTTTTTATCAGTTCACAAATGTAACTCCTTGCAGCACTATTGATTTTACGGTGGCAGTGATTGGAACTTCTTTATCGTTCAGAATTTGTTAGAAAGAGAAGGAAGCTTATGTTCACTGCATGCATCTCTTTTCTAATGGCTATGTATCGACAACAACAAAATTCATAACAAAAATGAGCTACTGCAGTTTAAAATTGTACAAAGATTCAAAGAATATAAGAACGTTAATATATTATCTTTAACTTCTCAAGATTATTAAAGACGGAAAGAATCTTCGGTATGTTTACTATCTCTTACAATTGATATAGACAATTTTATTTTACGTAAAGATCCGCGGTCTATTAATAACATATATGTATATTTAGTAGATTCTGTTCGAAATTAATCATATGCATTATAAGCCAAAATCTCCATGGAGACTCGATGTGATAGTGCGAGGAGTTTAAATCTGTGTACGTGGAAGAAATAAATTCTAGGGATAAATGGCTATTAATATATGTATACATGACGTTTGTCGATTGTAAAACAAAATCAATTTTCGTCTGAATCTGTTTGTTTTGGTATCGTTTTTAAAAACCGTTTGGTCCGTTTGGGATTTCTTTTCGAGAGAGATCGCGCCCAGTATAACCGCAGCCTAACGCGGAATTAGCCAGCAACATAATGTCCCTGATTACGTTCTCCGAGGTAGTATCGATAAGATGTGGCGGGCTAACGAGGCATCGAAATACTTCGTGCCGCTACCCGCGATTGAATCAAATTAGTTTATTATCCGGCAGCTTTGACGTTTCGGTACTCGACGCTCCGTATCCCGGCCTTTCCGCTAAACCGGAATTGCTCAATAAGCGCTCTACCATCAGCGTTTCACCGCTAACGTATATTCGAATAGACATTCTCCAGCTGGAATGGCCACTCGGTAATTAGGGTGCGCATATTTCCAGTTTTGTAGACTGTTCTGCACAAAAATCAGAATTTCTTTGAGCGGACGATCCTAGCGATAAAAATGTGAAGAGACAACCTTATATTTCATAATCAAATTATATCGTGTAGGGTAGTGAGTAAACAGCGGGTTTATATGCAAAATAAAAATGTTCGGTACGAATAGCAAGAAACAGGAGTCGTACATAAAACTTTAAAAATTGCGCAGACTTGGATAACTCATGGTTAACAATAAACGTACCAGGATCGGTCAAATGACCGGTCCTAGATTTTTTATTTCACAATTAATGAAATTGTAAATATGCTTTCATAAGAAATGATTTAATACATATCTTTATTAGAGCACATATTATAATAAGAACCGCGCAAAGTCTGAATAAATTAATTCTTGTCATTTTTATAAGGCAACCACAGGCCTGTTGCTTTTATAGCTCGGTACGTTCAATGTTAACCAACAAACAACACCTTAAGGTTGACGACGACACTATGAAGTCTTAATTTTGTCCACAGACAAAGTCTACAGACGCGTCGTCAGCATTTCTGAAGATGTCTAAAGTGAAAATAAAGTGTTTAGGATGTGCTAAATCGTATTTGAAACATGAAGATTCCATCGAGTCGATGCTAAGAAATGGCTGTGCGTCGTTCTGAGGTTAAGGATCACGTTCAATTTAGGGCAACGATGTCGTATCTAGTAGCATCCATTCCTAACTTTCCAGAGGGGCGTGAAAGCGCCTATAGTCCACTAGTCCAGGTCCAATAACTCCATCCTAATCGTGGTAGAGTAGAAAACACTCTCGCTTGACGCTGAGGAACGCTTGTTCCCTCGGTTTATCGTCGAATCGAGATAGCAGGATCGATGTTCCGGTCGGAGGAATGTTCAGAGCGCCTGTTGAAGACGTTCTTCTATTCACCGGTGACAAAAACGGCCGACTTTCCATGCACAGTGGTTTCCTAACCTTTGCTCTTCGGCGACGGCGTGATCGTCTCTGCTAGGAACTCGGAGACCCTTCGGGGTCCGTCGGTGCTCAGGGGCACCAGGGGTTCAGGGGCCCTTGGGCCCCAATCCCGATCCAATTTGATGCACAGTAGCTCCCGGCGAGATACCGCGTAAGGGGCCACGGTAGTAAATGGTAAATAACTGAACCGTCCGGACACGGGCGGGAAGAGAGCCTAATTAAACGATGTACAATTTATAACACCAGCCGGAAGGTCTAATGGCTCGCGTTCCTGGAAACCCGCTGGCTTCGAACGTAGGACCACACCTAGCCGGTCCTGGCCGCCGAGAGCTGAGAGAGAGAGATTGTCATCGCGTCCACCATCGAGTCATCGAGTGACGCCGACGACGCGATGCCGCGCCGTGCTGTTCCGCCGACGATCGGCCACGACAGAACTTTATTATCGGATAGAAAATTAACGATCCATCGCCCCGATAAGATCATTTTCTTTTTAATTATGGCGGCCGAGCACGCAGATTTTTGTGCTGGCCAAGGTGGCCCCGACACACAATGTCACGGAAGCCTCATCCGGACTTTCTGTTGCGTTAAAGACTGTCCACTTTACGGTCATATTTTCGGATCGTTAACTTTCTATACACGGAGCCACCTTACGTTTTCACCCGAAACATCTCTGCTATTTTTAATTACGCGAGAAAGCCTGCGGGGGAAAACTACGTTTGCTTCGGTGGGATTTTTTTCTCGGGGTCATACTTTCTGATATTTCAAGGTCATTTTTTAAAATGAACCGATGTGTTTTATTCTGATCGATTCAGCGTATCCGAACCATTTGGTTACGATCTGCAAAATATACACGGTTTGTCTGGAAAGTTGCCGGAATCATTGTGTAACTTCATAGTTTTTGTAGAGAATCTATTAATCTATGTTTCTCCATAGTCTTCTTCCTTATCAATACACGCTTTGCAGCGTTCGAGAAGATTTTTAAATGCCCTAGTAAAGACAGATTGTGGAATTGTTTTTAAATATTGTGTAACAGTTTGTTGAATATTAGAAACTGATTGATATCGTGTCCCCTTCATATGAAGTTTTAGTTTTGGGAAAAGTTACGAAAAAATCATTCCGGGAACTTTCCGGACAAACCATGTATCTTGGCTTGGCAATTGTTATTCCATTCAATAAATCGTCGCGGTGAAATACTATTTCATGCCAACTGTAGAACTATGTGTTTACTTAAAATAGTATCCGAAATACTTTCACTGCGTCCGGCGCCGACTAGATTCTAGGAAGTTCGAGGAACTTGTTGCAAGTATCTACGGTGGAGATCGTAATCCCGTCGAATAAAACGAACGTTCGTTTCTTAACAACGCAGCGAAGAGTTTTGTAATTTTTCCCGTTAATGAATTGTGCATAAAGCGGCTTGCTCGATGAGCTCAAAAAATTAAGAAGCACAAAGGTCGACCGGTCCGATTTGTCAGGGTGGGCGGGAGAGAGGCGCGGAGAGCTTTCTCTATTAATTAATCGGCTTAAAACGTTCCTCGTCATCCCGGCCGGCCGTGCCGCGTCGATTATTATTACAGCGAGTTTGCTCCGCTTTAATTATTTCCCGTTTTAATTATCTCACGCCAACGTAACGACATTTAATCGGCAAATTAATCGACCCGTTCAATTACCGGCCTTAATCGCGCGATCTCCCGGCTTTAATTTTCACTGAACACCGTAAAGAATGCATGACGTACTGGCGAGCCTGCGAAATGAAACACCGCCGATCATTATTCTGTGTCAACCTATAACAGTGCAGGAAAAACGATTAACCGGGCTGAAACGTCCAACTTTGTCCACGGTTGTGTTACACCACCGGAAAAATAAAAACCGAAACATTCGACGAACGCGCTCATTTAAATTCCTGTCACCCGAGACGCTGTCGAAAAACGTTTTGAATGCAAGTACGTAGTTGTTCACGATGGTTGAGCAGGTTTGAGTATGCTGTTTAATTGGGAACGTCCAGGATTAATAGAGTTTGTGCGAGGTTCTGTTGATCTGGCCCGTTTTGTTCATCGACAGATTCTGGTGGATGACACTATATTCGTTTTAGTCTACATAGTGTACACATTTTAATTATTCGATATTTACTTCGGCCTTGTTACTTGAAGAAAAATTGAGTAGTTCAGAGTACAATAGAATATCGTCGACAAGAAAATAGCTTGAAGCGAGACTTTGTATCCTGGAGCACGATACGGTAGCTTAAATTGAAACAGTATTCTCTACAGTAGAATAAGGTCTTCTAGAACAAGACAATGTTTCTCAGAGTAGAATATAGTAGGATAGAGCGGAAGACAATATCCTAGGGAAGAATAGAGCGGCTTCGTGAACGGAGTGGTCGCGTTTTCTTTCAAGATCAGGAGACACTGTGGCCGGTTCGAAAGTCCCGACTATTTAGATGTCTCCCGGTTGAAGAAACGGTTCTTGAAACGTCGGCATACGCTTATCGGATTCCAATTAACCGTGCGATCTTCCCGGTCTTCCCGTAAACGGTTACACCTGTAGTCGTACTTGGCCGCGCGCGGAAGCGATCGCCGCCGAGCAAGAAATAATTAGAGCTTTCGGTCGGCGGCGGCTGCGGCTGTGGCGGCGACTGCTGCGGTTGCGGTGGCGGGGAAGTCGGGGAATGTAGGAAGTCCCTTAATGACCTCTGCTTACACGTACCGGGCCCCCGGCCGTTTGCGTGCGCCCGCGCGCGCACGCGTTCGCCTCGCCTCGCATCGCCGCGCCTCGTCTCGTCGCAGCTTTGCCACGGCTCGGCTCGCCTCAGCCCGAGAAAACGATAACTCGGAACCGGTATGTGTCCGAGCGAATCGAAAGTGTGAATCGTGTTTTGCATCCGACACGGACCGCGACGATTTTCTTGCCCGGTCGATTTGTTTCTCTTGCCGGGATACTCTCGATTCGACTCTCCTCTCGCTGAACGATTAACGAGCGTCCCGCGTTCCCTGAGCGCTCGCAGAAGTCATCTTCTCGGAAGACTAGAGCTGCTACGAGAAATTTCTGCTGCGAGCACTGCTCACCAGCTATGAATTCTTTTTCGTGGCGAGCGAGAGCAGACGAGGAAACCAGACTGCTTCTGGGATCTTCGAATTAAGTTCCTGGCTACTCAAAAGTGTTCTTTCATTCACAGATCAGATGAAATTCTAGCAATATGATGAAACTCTTAGAATGTCCTCTATTTTCTTCGGCGAGCCTCTTGATTTTGTGTCCGCAAATCAATTTAAGATTCTGCACTTCGTCGTTGAAGTCTAATCAGCGTTTCTAAGTATACTAGAAAATGAGATTTGTGCGAAGAGGCACCTGCTTTTTGGAGGTGTGTAGATCAGGAAATGAAAGAGGTCCTATGACTATTGGATCCTCTTTCTGATTCTTCGAAAGGATTTTTGGAACCACAAAAATGTCTTCAAATGTCCTCCCCTCCTTTTTTTAGATAAAGTTTCTTCTGCTTGCTTCTGTTTCTCGCTGATCGTTAAAGACTTCTGTCGGCACTGATAAGATCGACGAGTGCAGTACGGTATTAGGAGTGGTTTAGCACCGTTCCTTTTCGCCGCGGGAGACTGGTTTGCGAACAGAGCGCAGTATTTTGAGTTCTTGCGGGTCTCGCGGCGGTCCAGTTTCCGTTTCGTGGCGAGAAAAAGGATCGTTAGTTAGGAAATCAGTATTAATTGGCGGAGGGCTCTGGAAAGCCGCGAACGCCGGCCTATTTCTTAATCGCGCGACCGGATTCCACGGATGACGGACATTTTTCGGACGCGGCACCATGGAAACGAGTATGGTAATGCGTTCCGGCTCTTCCACAAATCTGCTCGATCGGTTGGATTGTTTCACGGGGCATTCTCGGAGCGTTGTTGCACTCTCTGAATTTGCATTCAGCTACTCAGCTACAGACCCAGCTACTCTGAGAAAAGGGGAAAGGAAGTCGCACGAAATCTCCCTGGAATTCGACGGCCTCGTTAAATTCGTGGATCCAATCGGAATTATCATCTCCGAGGAGAAAAATGCGCAGCACGCGGTGACGACGGATCACCGGATCGAATAACGCGTGTGGCTCGTTAACCGGTCATATCTCTAGCGGCGTTATCGAAATTAACGAAGGAGAGAACGACGTGATTTTAAAATTCTGTCCCTAGACTAGACCCGCACGCTAGTCCACTATCGAGCTAATCTATCGTTGCATAAGCGTCACAAACGTATATTCATTAAACTCGCCGTACAAGACAGTATTAAAATTCACTGTCAAAATCATTTTCTAAACATCATCCGACGAACATTCCCCTTGAAACTCGATTCAACTCTCCGCACGCGCACACTTTTCTCAGATGGGCCAGCATCAATCTAAAGTAACCTCCATACAAGATTTCATTGTACATCATATTCACATCAGTAGGTCTTCAACAATTTTTAAATATCCATACTCAATAGCAGCACATAATACCTCAGGATCATCTTTTATATCAGCTCCATTGGTTAAAAGGAGTTCGATCATTTCTGTACTCTCATTTCGGATAGCGTAAAGTATTGGAGTGTGTTCCTCATTATCTTCAGTATTAACATAAGCTCCATAGTTTATCAATAGTTTGGCAATTTCAACTTGATCCCAACCGACTGCAATTTGTAGAGGCGTCTGACCTCCGATCACGGCTGAATTGTCTATCATATTAACATCAGCACTATCATTCAATAGGTCTTCAACAATTTTCAGACTTCTCTCGTCCACAGCAGTACATAGTATCGTAGGATCTCCTTTCATATCAGCTCCATTAATTAAAAGCAGTTTGGTCATTTCTGTATCCCCATTTCGAATAGCGTAAAGTATTGGAGTTCTTCCCCCATTATCTTTAACATTAATATTAGCCTCATAGTTTAGCAATAATTTGGCCATTTCCACTTGCTTCCCCTGGACTGCACTATGTAGAAGCACACCTCGTAACAAGTTTGAATTGTCTATCATATTAATGGTCTTCAACAATTTTCAGACTCCCATTCCTAACAGCATAGTACCTTAGGATCTTCTTTTATATCAGCTCCATTAATTAAAAGCTGCACGGTCATTTTTGTATCCCTTTTTTAAATAGCGTAAATATAAACTATTGGAGTGTGGCGCTTAACTTCCGACGCTCGCCACAAGATGGACAGATAGTCAAGTCCTTTCCCGCTAGTACCTAATTCGTCAACGATTCGTATATATACAGTATACAGTCCTAAACCGCCTTCCATATATCTCAAACATATAGGTTATCTCAAGCAAATAGGTTTTTGAAAGTTTAAACACCCATTAAGGTTAGTCCAACCCCAAAAACACCTCACATGACACTACTAATTTTTCACCTTTTCAAGCTTTTATACAGGTTAAAAGGATATTTTTCCCCAGGTACTGTAGAATCACCACTCAAGTGAAACTTGGGAAAAAAAAGAAACCGCCTTCCGTATAAGGGGGTTTTAATAAAAACTTTTGCCCCAAGCGCCATTCCACTATCCATTAAGTTACTCTGTTCTACTTATGTTAACCTAGTCTCTAAATAGTTCCTAATCATACAACCACCGTCGAAAAAATTGTATAACTTAGAGATTCGCATGCAAGCGAACAAATAGTTAACATTGCAATATAGTGTGGTGGGTTATATTCTTATGTTTGTTGACTCCTGTTATTATTTTTGACTGTAAAATCTTTATTCAATAAATATTTAAAAAAAAGGCATCCTTACTGAGATGAGTCCTCTAGCGGGTCTAGGACGAAACGCTCCCCTTTCTTTTCCATCCTCTCTTTCATATTTATTTAGAGCTCCCACACGAGTTTTTCCCTGACGACAGTGATTACTGATTATGGACTGAATATAACGGATCGTATTCATTATTTATACGAAAGTAATTGCTCTAATTAGATGTATTGTATGATCTAATTTCCATATCCTCTGGAAAAGAACATCTTCGGTGTCCCCTTAGACAGTTGCTGGCTATCTTCAAGATGTTTTCTTGGAGGGGACTGCCGAGTGCAAAGGATGAACAGCAATCCAAGGTGATGCATCTTCAGTGTGGGGGGAATATCGAGGAAGAAAACGACGGAAGAAAAGTTTCTCGCCACCGGTGGCAGACGAGTCCGAGATTTCGGAAATATTCGAGCGGCCGATCGCGTTCCAAAGCGTAGATGGCAGTTTCGCGGAGGTTAAGGGGGGCGGGGAGGGATCGAGGGTCCAGAAAAACGCCGCCAGAATCCTGGGGCAATTAGTCGATATTTTAATGTGCAAAAAGCGGAGCCCTCGTTAGATCCTCGCTGGCGAAGGGCCGGGGATCCGCCACTTCCCAAAGGGCCATTGATAAAAACGGACTCGGTTACTCGACCGGTGCGGCACCTTGTTAGCGCAAGGATTCTCGGGTTGACAGCTCGCAGCAAAAATAACACGGACGTTAACCCGATTCCGTGGCGAACGACGACAACGACACCGACAACGACAACGACAACGATGAGACGAGGTCGAGGCTGGATGGACGACGGACTACTCCGAGGATCGGTTCTCCTCAGAGAAGCTATTCGTCGAACGGTCGGATCTTCGACCGGTATCGTCAAGATTTCTCGCAATCTCGTCTGCCTTCTCCTCACCTTTCCTCTCCACTCTCCGTTGTCTCCCTGTTCCGCTTCCCTTTCTCTCCCTCTCTCCTCCGAAATGTCTCGCTCCCTTTCTTTTCCGTTAATTTGTTCGGCACTCCGTCCCGTAAATTTTCGTCTCCAGCCGGCCGTTAATTCCTTGTGTAACCGTTTAGCGTTACACTCGCTCTCTCCAATTTATTGGGCTGTTTATGACCGCACCTATGAATATTCAAGCGGCCGGTGCCGGATCTGCCGGACCATTTTTACGTTTAAGTATGTAAGTATGTACTGTCTGCGCAAACGGACTCGATTCTCAAATCTCGATAGCATCGGATACGCAGGAATTTTTCTCGATTGGAACAGGGCTGGAATGGTGCTTTTATGTAGGTCAAATGAATTCGAGAAACGAACTGTACCTGTTTTTACTTCGTAAGAGACGCTAAATCTTGGCACATACATACATGGTGAAACTGCAGAGATGCTTCCAACGAGGCACTGAGTCGTCCTCGACCCTTCATCATGTTAGCTACCACCGTCACAAATGTATGGCATTCACAATTTTACAATTTACTTAAAGACAATGAAATTAATTTTGTGCAGTTCGCAACAGTATACAGTATAATATTTGAAGAATCCATGTCTTCCTTCTGTTAAATCGTTTTAATGTCTTTTAGAGGAGGTGCGTTGCATTTGATGAAACATTTTAACAGTGAAGATTGTAGGTAGTAATCAAATGGTGGTAGCAAACGTATTAATATCGATATGTTAATGTAAAATAGTTAAGCTGCTGCCACAAATGTTAGTTTATAATGAAAAGATAAACATACTGAATTGTATTGTTAATTTGATGAAAGTTTAGCTACGTGTGGTACTTTCCGAGATAATGAGGCAAATAGAGTGTGAAGTAAACACGACAGAGAATAGATATGTATTATGCTGTGTTTACCTGAACCTTACGTACCAATAAACAGCGCATAAATGAAATGCATGCGATGATCCTCGTAATATCCGCCGGTATAAACGTAAACACTTGATCGATAATTCTGTGTTCGATTTCCTTGGATACTATCGTTGAATCATTTGGAAACATCAAGCACATAATTCAAGCTAAAAAGGTTGACTGAATATTGGGAATAAAATAAGTTGTAATTCTTGGGTCAGAAAGCATTGTATTAATGTGAAAAGTCAACTTTTTGGTTGTACATTGCTGGAACTTGCGGAAGTTTGTGGTTAGGGGTGTGCGGGTACCCGAGCCTCGGGTCGAGTCGGACAATGATCGAGTCCGGTTGGGTCGGGATCCCGAAGGTTTACAAAGTTCGGATACCCGCGATTTCGGGTACCCGAAGTGGCAATCGGATCGGGTCGAGTTGGGATCCCGAAAGTTTGCACTATTCGGGTACTCTGTACGCATGTACGCACGTACACACACGGACACGAGGAAGAACAAGCCAAAATATGGTCAATTACACAATTAAGAGATATCGCGATTAGTATCAAGTTGACGTTGTAACACACATCGAATCAAATTTCGAAAATTGCCTATAAATCAAGCACCTTTGTACGAAAACAAAAAATCAATTGAGTTAATTGATGTACCACCACTCTTGCATCGAACGGTCTTTTTGCTGTCGAAGAAACTTGCGTTTCGTTGTACTGCGTCGTCGTATTAGGACACGGGTTAAACGGAACCCGGTCGATCGAGCCATAATTCTTTCGATCCGCGAGTATAGAGCAGAATCTCGTCGTTTCCTGTAATTGTTGGGAGCGGGTGTTATCGTTTGGACGGTAACCGTGCAGTTTTCAGGTCGAGCGGCCGCTCCCGGGTCCCGATAACGCGTTATTAAGCCGGGCGGTGGACACTTGGCGTCGGCGAGCGCATTTGTATACAAAACGCGGCGAGGCGGCCCGAGGTGGCCAGGAGGCGGTAATCGCGGCCATAACTGTTTCAACGATATTAAACGTACTTTATCTCGTTTATGCCGCATTACCCTCGAGAGTGCTCTCAATTCCGGTGGTTTTTGCCGGGCTCGGTCTCCAGAGCGAGACTTTATAAAACGCCGCGAAACCTCCTCCTAAATCTTCCCGGCCGCCAATTTAACGTCTACGCTGGTGGCCCACATCCCCGCTCGTCCTAACGCTCCAATGCGCCCCCACCCCCGCAATTTTAAGAGCTAGAACCAGTGAAATAGCGATACTGGGCTCGCAAGCAACCATTCCGCAAGCGGATTTTCCGCGCGATATAACCGGCCCGTCGTTAACGAGGCCGACGGCTTTAATTTCACGTTTCACAGCCGACACGAGCTATCGGCGCTGATCGAGTTGTCGACTCGGTGAACTACACGCGTCTGCTGGCCTCCAATTAGATATGCGGGCTACCGTTCCCATGCTGCGATTAATTGCAAGAGCGGTTTTACGCTCGCCCAAGGACCGATCGACGAGACGCGAGCCAACACAACGTCGAGCTATGTCGGCGCGATCTCACCCCGGGCCTGTAATAACCAGGCGTGAAATATCTGCTCTTTATGAAAAGTCGTCAGGATCCTGACCTGACAGCTGTTCTAACGAGCACGCGCGAAAGAAGACGCCGGATAGGCGTCATACATGCCTCGGGCTCTTCGTTGCACTAGTATTTTAATTGCTCGAAAGTAGACTAGATTCTTCGCGTGTCTCTCCTAGATCTTACCTAGTCGCTGTTTGGTAGAGAGTCGATCGATAGCTAGATCGATCATGCCACCGCGTTTTCGGCTCATCAGCAGCTTTTAGAGGTCCTTGGAGGAGCGGTCGAAAAAGTCTCTATTCGTCGAAGGCTCATCTCAACTAGCCAAGTTACAAAATAATAATCCAGAAGGCCGCACTGAGAGAACTACAAAAGTGCCATTTTCTCGAGAGTAACAGTTGCCTGGCAATGTAAAGATGCTTTCAATTGATCGATAGTTGAAGTTGGAAAGGAGTGAGAAAGTGCCATTTCCTCCAGAACGAGCAGCCGTTTTGCAACATGGAGATGCTTTCAGTTAATCAGGAGAAGGTCGAAGTCTCATCTCATCCAGTTACAAAATAATATTTTGAAGTTCGATACACATCAAGCTTCCTTTGAGTACTATAGCGACAGCAGGGCGAAAGTGGCATTTTCTCGAGGACCAGCGTTCAAGGAATGGCAGATCGAGGTGCACCGGGTTCCCGCTGAACGTACACAATCGTCCTTAGAAAATTCCGACCGGTAGTTATGGGGAGCATTAGGTGACACGCGTTTTTATCGTCTCTGCGGTTGCCAGTGGAAACGTGGTCTGCAGGCGAGCACCGAGACCAGTTCAATTTGTATGGAGGTGCACGGGGTCCCGGCCGGCTAATTGCCTCTCGAATACCGGGAGTGGTTCGCGGAGAAACACCTATTTAAACTAGCATTCCGCGCGACAATCGTCTTACGCGGCGAGAGAGCCACTCTCCGCGCGACCGAGCAAAAAGGCAGTCTCTCTCTCTCCCTCTCTCTCTCTCTCTCTCTCTCTCGGTTTTGTCCGTGTCGCTGAGTAGCGAGGTCCACTGATGATCATCGGACGGGGACAGCAACGATCGCCGTGTCGACAAATTATATCGACAAGCAGGCCAGCTTCTTCCTCGAATTCGCAATTCTCCCGACGACCGATCTTCGTCGGCGAATTTGTAATTTCGCGTCCCGTTGATAGCGACCGGCTGAAGGAGAACAGTTCGTTCGCGACAGTTCCTCCGGTTCTCAGAAGCAATCTTTCCGGGACGAGGCTTTATCGTGAAATTGGAATTTTGTTTTCCTGTCGGCGGATTATGTAGATTTTTCGGGGCTTCTGGGGAGAAGAGCTGCTCGCGATGTTATCTGCTCATTGCCGGACGGGACAGAGGACTCGTCTTCGAGGACGCGGTCCCTGGCTGCGGATAACTTTGCAGTGAAATTTGCTGCGTAGGAGTCCGTATCGTCGGAATTCCTTTAACTCGACATGTTGCATCGCTTGCAATTGGCTTTCAATTTTTGCGACCCGTTCTGGAAGTTAAAGGCAAGTTTGTTGCGTGGCATACCTATCGGTGCTGGATTTTTCTGTTTTCTTTTTAATTTGCAAGAGAATATTTCTTTTTAGAACCGAAAGAAGAAAAGATAGTTGAAGAAAAAATAGCACCGTTAATCTCCGAGCTGGTGCCACATACACTGTCACAGTGAGGATTGTTATAGGCAGGATTAAACGAGATTAATTCGATACATAGTAGCGGAAGACCCAACGATAAGTTTAATTTCTCCTTTTTAAAAAACACACAAATATGCAAACTGATACACTTACTTTGTAATTAACACTATATATGTATATATGTACATTTATATCCTTAAAGAATATAGTTTATTTTTACCAGATACCTAAACATATCATTCTTTCTCTCCAATAAGCTTACCGACTTCCTCTCCCTGCAATCCGAAGCGTACCCACCTTAATTCGTAACACTGGGAATCGTGATGTATTAGGTGTACAAATAAGTTCGGTGCCTTTACATATATTCAACTGTGACTGCATTTCAAATTAAAACTTTCTCCTGCCGCTTTGGGGTTTTAAAGCATCAACCTTACCCTACTAAACGCACTACATAAATTTTCGCTAATTGGTACATAACTTCAAAAAACAATACTTTGCACCATGGCGTTTAAGAAACAGCACATTCGACACTGTATGCTTTTTACATTTGAGTTAAAAAAAAATGCTGAGGCCACGAAAATTATTTGTTCAGCGTTAGGTGAAAATGCTGTAACTTATAAAACATGCAAGAAGTGGTTCCAAAGGTTTCGTAGTGGAAATTTTGATCTCGAAAAAAGTGCAGGACGAAGGACATTTATTATGAGTTGTTGAAACCTGGGGAAATTATTACTGCTGAACGGTATCAACAACAAATGATTCATTTAAGCGACACAATTGAGCAAAAAAGGCCCTTTACCGGCAGTGGAACTAGGCAAGTGATTCTGTTGCATGACAACGCATGACCACATGCGGCGAAGACAACACTGGAAGTCATTTCTTCTTTGGGCTGAGAGATTGTCCCGCATGCGGAATATTTCCCCGATATGACTCTCTCGGATTATCACCTTTTTCGGTCGCTGCAACACCACACTTGCTTAGTTCTAAGTTCAAATCTCTCAAAAAGATCCACACAAGCATTGATGAGTTTATTCGATCAAAACCACCATCTTTTTATAGAAACGGGATTCGCCAGCTACCCGAAAGGTGTGAGAAGTTTATAGAAAGTAATGGTAATTACTTCGAAACACAACGTGTATTCCTTTTTTTTATAAATAATGATCAAAAGTATGCTCAAAAGGCACCGAACTTATTTGTAGATCTAATATTTTACAGCGAGCGTATAAGGGCTCGCGAGCTTATGGTACCGTAACGAGCCGATCACGATCGAATCAGGTCCCACGTTTGCATTGGTGGTCGCGCGGTGAATATTTGCCGGCGCGGTAACGTTAACGATGATCGACACGAATATTTCGATGATCAGGAGTTTAGGGAATTACAGGCTGATTATGGCGGTAGATAATACGCTGTCGGAGGGGCGGATGGCAGAGGATAACCGGAATTGTGACAAATTGTCGGCCGAAAGGCGGCACGAAGGTTCGCTCGGGTCCTGTATTGGGCCGATGACGGCGATCCGAAATTTATAACTTTTTAGGGAGTCGTTTTACGGGTAGTTAGAGAGTTGTAATTTAGTTAACGAGGGATAAGCTGCCCTCTCCACCCAGATTGGCTCGCATTATGCGGAGATAATTTTTAATTTTATGCCTGGTATATTAAAGTTCGACATCGGATTCTCTGCGGCTGAATAAATTTTGTCGGCTACGAGTCCTAACGCAAGCGCAATAAAAGTTTTTATTATGGAGACGCCATCGTTCGCCTGTTCCCGCCAGGGCCCGCGTAGGAATCCCAACATGCACACGCCGATGGAGAAATTTTCGGGAAAGATTCCTCGGATTCCGTCCTACGGCTGCTTCGTCTCTCCAGTATCGATATTGTATATCGAGCGAGATTCGTCTTCGTCGTTCGATGCTCGGCGACGATAACAAGCGGCAGCCCCGTTATCATCGCGGCGATCTCGATCCCCCGATGCTCAAGGACCACGAGGGCCACCTTCCGAAATTACAAACGCGAACGCCCACTTCGAGAATATTTTATCTCTCCTGTTTCGACATTCAGAGATCCCCGATAGTCCCCGAACTCTCCTTCTCCGACGTCCTCTACGAGTTCAACAGAGAAGCACACAGTTGTATTTCCGAGGGAGCTGAATATTCATAATCATTCGGTCGACGTACAGCTGCTTGAAGAGTTTTTACTCTCGAAAATCGGTCGATGTTTTTATCGTAAAAGTGCATGTTTCTCAGCGATTTGTAACCGTTATTAAGAACGTGTAGCGTCGCCTGGTTTATCACAGCGATTTATGCACCGGAGTCTCGGTTCGATTAGATTTAATCTTTATTGTTGCCCGGTTGGATCTTTAATGTTGAACATCTCATGATGTGCATTGAACAGTTGTAGCATTTATTTAGAACGGATAGAAGGACTAGTATGTCCAATGGGTGTGCCAATTAATTACGTTGAACAACTGCTGCATTAGGAACAATAGTAAGATTAACGTGTCTATAAGAAGTACCTTCAAAAATAAGTTTTGAAAAATTGGTAAATACAGCAGTGGTCCTAAACATCATCTCACTGACCTTCGAACCCGAAAGCTGAGGAGTATTCCATTTATAACAGAAGGACGGATTATTAGATACGTGATGTGTTTTCATGAATGATTGTTCGCTTTCCAGAATTTAAAGATAATTATTATTAATATTATTTTTATTATGTACGTACCGAAGTGTCCTTTTATACAGATGTTTACAATAGGAAAGAAAAAAAAAGAAAGTCTTCACGTAAAATTACCTATGAAGGGACATGCAGAAAGCTGTAGGAATACAGATATGATATTAACATATAATCGTGCGTAATTTTCTCTTGAATGTTTGTAATGAACCATTAAAAAATTCAATATTATTATATAGTGTGTTTGATTTCGTAATAATGCGATTTAAAGGATTTATTAATCCATATGTGGATTTAGATTTAAATGTTTGAAATTCTGCTCTAGTTCTCAAAACACGTTCAGGTACATAGAAATTGATTTGCCTCAGGAGAGGGACAATCAATATTACTATTAATCAAATTAAAAATAAAGCTCTGGTTGGATACTCTCCTTCGAGCAGTCAATGTTTCCAGGTTGACTGTGTTTAATATTGTAGAGTAATCATGATCAAAGATTGACATTGGATTATTTATCTTATATGAACAAAACCTGGGAAATTTATTCTGCACTCTCTCGAGCATGATTTCGTAATTAAAGCTTTTCGGAGACCATATAATTGAAGCATATTCTAACAGAGGACGGACAAGGGTAATATTATAGCAATCTAAGTATGTGGATTGAATGAAAATCAGTGGAAAAACGAAGTATGAAACCGAGCATTCTTGAAGCGGAGTTGACAATGTAATAAACATAGTTAGAAAAGTCCAAGGTAGAGGAGAAGTGAATTCCTAAGTCCTTAACTTCTGTTATCGAGGAGAGAATACAGTCATTGAGACGGTAAAATTATAGGAAAGATACAGAACGACGGGAGGACCGCATAACATGGCATTTTTTAATATTGAGATCCATACGATTCCTGTGACACCAATCGCAGAAACGATCAAGGTTAACCTGTAATCTGGAAGCATCATCCAGGGACGAGATGATGCTGAAGATTTTTAAATCATCTGCGAATAAGAGAATAGGATAATTACGAAAAATATTAGAAATCATCAAGAGATTATTGTAACGTGAGTAAAATTGTGTAGCGTCGATCATACAGAGCTAAACTGACAAACCATCGTCGTCCCCGAAAGGTTAAGAACTCCGAGGAGAAGGCGAGTGTGGAGGTTCGCGACGACGCGAACCAAGTTGAAGAGTTGTTGAACGACGAATTAAGAAAAGCTCGGAACTAAAGATCTCACAATCAGTGTCAGTTCGCGTAGCGACTGCGAACGAGGAATTAATCACCGGTCCCGGTTAGGAGACGGCTCGTTTCCGATCTGGTTCTATCGTTTTCGTGCGCGTAAGAACAGCCGTCGTGTCGTACCTAATTAGGAGCACGTATCCCCGCGCGGTTTTTGAAGCCGTTTGCATCGGCAGGTATTCGCCGCGCGCGGGGACTTTCTTGCCCGGAGAACTTTCCCGCCGTAAACGTTCCGACGACTGCGCTGCGGTTCGGAGCGGTGCGGAGTGGTTTGTGTTCTGTGTTCGCTGTTCGCTGTTTGCCGCTGTGTTCCGCGGTTGCGAGAGGCAGAGAAGCCGAAGCAGCACCGACGCGACGCGGCGGCTTCGTAAATTTCCTACGAAGTCGGAAACGGGATTTCGTCTCGATTCATCTTGCCGGCAATTACCGGCAACGGCACATGATCCGCGTACCTGCCTACCGATGCGCTCGATTTATGGGTAACGCGTGTAAGCTTCGGGAGAAACGATTACTTTACTTGCGCGCGATTCCCTCGAAAGCCGAACTTGACATGGCGATCGTTCCCGTACGATCGATACCCCTCGCCGCGCCGTTTCCCCCTTTTTTCTTTCCTCTTTTTTCGTCCTTTTTGTCCTTTCCGCGCGCAGTCCTTATCCCGCGCGTACGTGCTGCAGCTACAGAGAGCTTCCTCCTCGAGCGAGCGGCTTCTTTTCAGATATATATTCGACTAGAAATGATATAATTGTGTGCAAAAGAGACAGATCCGAGACTCGCCGATACCGGGGAATTATTCAGGTCTCGTTCCGATCCCCCGTTTCGTCGCAGGTTCCGCGGCAGAAAGTCAGTCGACGGACGCCGCTTATCTCGCGCAACAATTAACCCTTGGAACCGTGGGAGGCCGACCATTTTCGTAACTGTACAATCGATGATGCTCAAAGCGGGCGTATGGATTCGTTAACGAAGGCACTGAAATTGAGTAATTATCACAATAGTCTCGGGCACCGTTATCAGCAGTTTATTTATTATTTAAATTTAAGTGCAAAAATACGCCTGTGCACAAGCAAAAGACTTGCTTATTACATTTCTCTTTAATCTGTTTCAATAAAATGTATCAAGACAGTGAACATATTTTTCAATATTTAATTTATTAATTTTTAAATTCGATACCGTCGGTCCCCGGCTACTGACATAGTGTATAGTATAACGCATTAAGAGATCTCTATTTTCATTCGAATAGATCCGGCCGTCCGATTTCTATGCCCCGTCGTGTGGAGGGGACTAACAGTTTTTCGGGGCCGGCTCGATAAAAAATAATTGCGCGATTGTATGCAAAGTGCCGGGCACCGATTAAGTCGCTGGTTGAATTGACGACGCTTCGGGGAAAAAATTTCGTTTCGGCTCGGATCGACGAATTCGGGCGTATCTCGGTTATTGATTCCGGCAATAAGCGGCCTCTCGGAGTTTATCAAGCCGAGTGGAAGATATACTCAGCGCAGTTTGACGTTGGCATTCGAACGAGCGGGGGCCCGGTGTGGCGGGGTCCAAAAGGAAGCTTTCCTTCCCCGAATCCACGATCCCTTTTTCTTCCTCCTTAATTCCCTTCTAGAGGACACGAATCCGAGCATCGGTACACCCGTCGAAACAGTGGCTGGCTCCCAATTAGGAGCCCTCTTTTAAGTAATGCCCGCGATCTCCTCTCCCTCTCTCTTTTTCTCTCTCTGTCTTTGTCTCACTCTTTTGGTCTCTCTCTCTCGGTCCCGGGCGGTCGAGTGGCACCTACCTGTCTCTCGGTCTCTGTTGGTCCCCGGCCACTGGCACGATTGACTTTCCGCGGCATCCTTGTCTTTCTCTTGTATAAATTAGTCCCAGCCGCCACATAATGGCGTGTCGATGCGCTACTGTCCCCCGGACAGCATTACCTTTTTAATTCCCTTTTTCCCTCGCGCTCCCCGATGAATTCTGTCTCCCTCTGTCCTGGTTACGTACCCGCGTCCTTTTCCCGACGGGGCCTTTCTCCTCTCCTCGTTCCTGTTCCACTCGCCCGGGGCCCCAAAGGCCCCGAACCCCGGGCCCCGACCAAGATCTACTCCTCTCTCGCTCGGTCTCGCCGCGCTCGTCAGACCGGCCGCTTAATTTACGACCAATTAATTTGGATAAACTGAATGAGGGGAGCCCTGCTTTCGATGCACGCGTTAACCGTGAATTTTTTCCTTCTTCCCTCTCCTCCCTCTGCATCGTCGACCGCCTTCCGGTCCAGCCAGCACACAAACCTCCCGATCTTGTTATGAACCATTTCGGGACCCTGGATCCGAACGGATCGCGCGGTGAAAACCACCTTTGGATCACCGTGCCGATGACACGGTTGTTAATTCCTCTTCGATCGTTCGTCGTTCCTACGGTACCCATAAGGAAATCGAAATTCGCGGGTCGGCGTTTATTGCGCCGAGGTAATTGGCGTAGAGCATCGGCGACGGCCCGAATCGGTATTCTTTTTACACCGTCCCGTCATAATCCTGTTCGGTGCCTTGTTACCGAGACGTTTCTTCCGATTGTCGCCATCGGTATTAACGCTAAACCCACCATGGTCAATGACCAGTTTTCTATCTCATGAAGCAACTCTTTCTGCAACATACGATTACATGATTAAAACTGCAGGAATCTTCGACAATAGACTGATCACAAACTAAACAACAGACTACAGATTGAAGAAAGGCCAGCAACAATAAAAATTGGAAATAACAAAAGAAGAACCGTGTTCCTACCAAGAGGAAGGAAATAACAGTTGCTAAACAATATTTTACTTTATTTTTTATCAGACACTGCCTAGATTCTATACCACTTGTTCAACCGAAGTGTTGGTAGCAAAAGCCAGGCATTCCAAAATTCATGAGAACTATTGTTAATCATTCAATAGTGAATGATTAGTCAACTTTGTTAACTTTGAAAATCTAGGCCTGTCCAGATGCAGCAGGAGAGCGTTCGATTATGGATGGATGATGGTTCGCGCCGCTGAAGCCGCGCCGTTAGAATACCGAGACTAGATTAGAGGCTCGTCTATGAAATCCCAGGGTTTAGAAAATCAAACGGCGTTCCTCGGGGCCGTTCGCTCTCCGCGGGAAGAAGACGGCGAGACAGCGACGACGACATCGACGCCGACGAGGACGACGAGGACGACGGTTAGAGGTTGGAGACGGCCGAGGAGCGGTAGCACGAACCAGACATCCGAAGGGGTTCGATGTCGTCGACAGGCCTGCTTGGTATTCCGTTCCCGTCCGGAGGCATAATTGGCCGCCAACTGGCGACGCTCCTCCGGGTATCGCGAAGACAAGAAATTATTCTTTAATTAATTGTCAGCGCTCAATGTGGCCGCATGCGTAGGATCGGTCGGCCTCGTACATAAATTTCATCTATATGGGAGCGGCGAGCGAGCGCGTGTAAGAGCCGAGGCATAGAGGGATCCGGAGAAACGGACCTCGGCTATAGTACGACAGAGATGAAGATAAAGAAAGAGCACATGAGAAACAAAGACAGGAGCAGCGACACACAGAGAATGAGAGAGAGAGAGAGAGAGGCAGTGGAATAAAGAGAGTCAGCAGAGCTTCCGATCCGTGGAGGTAGCAAATACCTGGCGCCTGTTTGTAAACCCTTTAACGGTAAATCGCCGGCTCTAAAGGGTCTCTTTTGCCAGTTCCCTCTTCCCCTCCTATCTCTCTCTTTCTCTCCGTGGCCCGTGTCTCCACTCCGACGTTTCCTCTATATTTCTCTCGATAGGCTCTCGCGTAGGTGATCACCGGCTACCAGTTCCGTATAAAGAAGGGAAAGTCTGTTTACCGGGCCAGAATCGACTCCGAGCAATCGGATTTTGTGGCCTCTAGTCACGCCACTGACGAATACTCTATTCATAGTAAGCGCACCACCTCACGCCTCGGCGTGAAAACAACCATCTAACCGAAAAGCGAATCATCGGTTAGGACTGGGAGTCCTAGCGTCTCTGACGTCATCGGAACGATCACTTCCGGCGACTTGGCCCAGTTCTAATGATGACAATTAGGCTACCGGTGGCTGAGACAGTTACTGCCTCGATCGATCGTCGCCTTAGCGTGAAAACGACGATCCGGGCAAACGGGAAACATCGGAAAGCTGCAGGTTCTAGCGCGAATAAATAATTTGCACTGACCTGGCCCACTTCTAATGACGACGATTAGACTACCGGGCTCTGAAACGGTCATAACCTCGGTTCACCGTCGTCTTGACGCGAAAGGGACTATCCAAGCAAAAGAGAATCTATACCAGTTCCGATGATAACAATTGGACCACCGGTAGCCTTGTCATTAGAACTGTACCAGATTGTTGAAAGTTGACTGTTTTAGAGACCAGAGGGGAATTATAGGAAAACTGGAGGTTCTGGCGCGAGAGGATAACTTCTGGCAACCTGGCCCAGTTCTAGTGACCAGGACGCCGCGGTACCAACAATTAGGCTACCGGTCTCGAACGAAGGGATGACAGTTACGAGCGGGCAAAGGATTCAAAGAAGGCGGCGAGGCTCTTTGATCGGACGTGCCAGTGGAACGGATCTCCGGCCTTCTCGTTTTAGCCGGAGAAGGTGGCTGGCTGGCTACACCGTTCGTGTAGATAGGGAAGGACCGGTGCAAGTATACGTGGATTCCGCATTGGCGTCGACCTCCCACCTGCTTTCAATTCGATCCGTTTTAAATCGTTGCGATTCTTCTTGTCGCTGCCAAACCGAGAAGCGATTTTCTGATTGTCCTATCTGCTGGTCCTGATCGGTAACTATCCTGTAAATCAGTAGGAAAAATGATGGCGAGTTCATTTACAGATTGCCAATGTTTTACAATCGGTGATACTTGTTTCGCGTGCTATCGGTTCGAGTTGTTTGAAAAAATGATAATTAAATAACGTTTAGTTGTAACTGACTGGAAGTTAGGAAGTGACGTATTTCTCTCAATTTTATAGTGCTCGTTTAGACTCTAAGTACGAGGCTGACAAAACGAATACCAGTGTCGCAGAGATCTCCCCGAGTTCCTAATTACCGTTGCTCTTTAATGTAATCAGCTTCCGTTGGCCGGAGATTAAATTGCCCGTGACAAGAGTAAATATCGTACTAAAAGAGAAATTATTGTAGATAAGAGCCCGATAAGTTTCGAGCCGGGAGACTCGTTGGCAGCATTAAAGAGAGGCGCGTACAATTAAGAGACACGGGGGACATTGATTGGAGTGGAAGACTCGGGGTCCGGGAGGAAGCGGCGTCCACGCTCATGGACAGATTATTCAGGGACAGGTGCGTACACAGGTACGGGGGCTCGTGTAGATACGCGGACCGGGGCCCGAGAGGTGTGCGTGGGCCCTGGCGCGTATATATTTTATAATTAGCCCCGGGGGCCTCGGCGCGATAAATCAGCGCGCCGCCCGGGCTTAAGACTTAATTAAAAATTTAGTCAAAAACCAATTAGCGGCTACGCCGGATTAACATATTTCTAATTATCTGCCGGACACTTTCGGCCGCCCTATACCGCTGCCTCGACTACTTGCCGTCCATTTGCGAGCCGCTCGATGACTTTGCGATATATTTCGGTCCCCTTGCCTCATCCACCGTTTCGTTACGTGCATAATGCCTCTTTCAGACCAGGATCATGGCTACGATCAGAGAAGGTCGTTGCCACGATCGGTACTGATCAAGGGATTATTGTTTCCACCATTCCTTCTCCTCTATCGATGATCCGGGTTCGATGACTTACCTTTGAATTTGAAAGTGTTGAAACCATATATCAGGTACTGTACTTCGGCTTGCGGGCTTTATTTGGGAAGATCAGTGATGGCTCGCTTGACAAGCTCTATTGTTGTCTTACTCGGGAAACACTATTGGTATGTAGCACTATTTCTTTTTGTCACTTTTGTTAAACAGTTCGAGCGATAATAAACAATTAACTACGAGAGGGATTAAAGTGCCAATTTTTGGGAATTAACCGATGCGAGCGCTATGGATACTAATATTACATAAATTGGCCATTGTGAAGGCTGTGGATTAATTTTTCTAGTAAATGCATAAAATCCGCAGTCTATTAATTAAATATTCATCCATTTAATAATTTTTAGTAATATAATGCGAATAAAGATTTTAATAGTTAATAGTTTAAGCAGGAGATAAATAAGTAGGCCACGGCGTACCGTTTAAGAAGATGGTACCGAGGGAAGCCGAGGTATAGTGGCAGCTAAGAAACAGTCTCAAACATGCTCAAAGCAAAGGCGCAGGATCTTCGGGAATCTAAGATCCATAGAAAAAGGTAAAATCGCGGGTGCTCGCCCCGAAGAATGTTAACACGTCTGCGTAAATACTGAAATCACTTTTATTTCACTATGGTATACTTCCATGGATAAATTATATCATGTTACATTTATACAGGGCGCTTAGGTACATCCGGGAGCTGGCACGCAGCCTCAGCTCCCGGTGGTCAAGGGCCAGATTTCCCTCGATCGATCGGTCGCGCGCCAAGGGCTACAGAATTTACATTTCGCTCGGTACTTGGTAGCGTTCTCGCTCTTTCATATATACACACGACCCCTCGACTCTCTCATCATCGCGTCCTTGCTCTTTTAAATACCACATTCTCTCGCTCGAAATCGTGGAACGTCTTTTATAAAATTATTCGCGTCTCGTTTCCAATCCTCGAGCAATTTCACGCGAACGAACGATCGAATCCTCCGCTAGGGCTTGGATCGGTTCGGATATCGTTTGAAACTGTTATATAAACCTTTATCTCGGACAGCTGTTAAGAAAAATCGAAATTGTCAAGCAGGCATCCGTTTCAGTTACGGTTCCGATTTCAGTTTATTTATTTTCTGTTTCATGAAAATTTATTCTGTTTCAAGAGGTATTCGGTGTAACACGAACATAACTACTACATAAAACAGAAATGGGGACCGTAATCGAGGCAGATGAAAATTAGAAATTTCGGTGGTTCGAAATAGAGTTCTATAATAACAATTTTCAAACCCTCCACAGCTCGAGGACCGAATCGAGCGGGCGGGGGGAGTTCTGTCCCCTGCCGGAGAGCCGTTCCAGAGAAATCATCGGTTATTCAGCGGATATTTCTTTCGAGCCGGCCAATTATCTCACCCATAAATTTCCCCGAAGATAAACGAGCCGAACGCGGAGCGGGTCAATTGAAATGCCGAGTCGCGGCCTAGCTGGGATCGATCGTCGATCTTTCTCTTCTCCCCGAGTCTCGATCCCCTCGGCCCTCCTCGGCCTATCTCTCCTTCTCTCTTTTTCCATCTCTCTATCCTATTTTTCTCGGTTTTCTCGCACGGAAATCGCGGACCTCCTGTACACGCGTATATATACATACGTACACGGTTCACCGCGGTTACACGACTATTTACAATATGTACATCGGTGCTGCAGTCCCCTCGTGAGATCGACGCCTTCGAAAATGCTTTCTAGATGCTCTCTCGCCCGTTGCCTCTCGTGATCCGCGATCCACGGAGATCTCTCTGCCGCGAGATCGTCGAGTTCGTACACCGTTGCGACGAACCTTTCCAGGCGTAACGCGAGACGCCGCGGAATCTTCTTCTTCTGCGTCGTCTTGTTTCCAGAGATCGCGACGGCGGACGCGATTGTAGAATTCATTTTTTCGAAGTCAAAGTTTGTTCACCGTTCAAGAGTTACAGAGTCACGCACTTACGTAGTTCTCTGAACTTTCCTCTGCAATCCTCGAACCGAGCCTCTAACTGGGCTCCTGCTTTTCCGAAATCTTCTTCAGGTCTCGTTATCTCGATACCCGAATCGACGATCTTAGATTATTCTAGAGGTATCACAGGTTTCACTGCCACAATCCCAAGTCTGAAACTGATTTCACTCTTCTTCGCTCGTGGTCCTCAGCAGATCCCGAGCACCCAGCGAGTCCTCCAAATCCAGCATTCCCAAATCTTCGGGGTCATCGTCGCTTTGATGATGCTTCCTCCGGTAATTGCATCCTGATCGCTTCCGGATCCTCTCCCTTCAAGTTTTGCAGTCTCTTCTAGTCTTGCTTTCGGCTTCGGGACGCTATTCCATAGAAAATCGATGGTGCAGGGCGGTATCTGCAGGCTCGCTGGATCTTCTGGGTTGATCAGTGGTCTCTGGAGATGAGATCCTCCGTTGTGTACACGTTTTGAAGAGGCAGAGCGGCTAGGGTTCGAGCGACTTGGGCTCGCGCGGCTCCGCTCTGCCTTATTAAGGCCTGTGTCCAGGGGGGCCCATGAACATGGCTGCCGCGGCTGCGACATGGGTGTGCCTAGCCATGGCCGCCGCGATGAAGGGAGGCACTCCTGGTGTTCCAGGGGGCCCCACTCCGGAGAACATCAGGCCCGAGCCGAAACTCGGATGCAACAACGGCCGCGCCGATAGCCTCAGCTTCTCGATCTCGGCCTCCTGCAGCCGCTTCGCCTTCGCGCGCCGATTCTGGAACCAGATCTTCACCTGGAACACGGGAAATTCACCGTCGGTAAACTACCTCCAACCTCCTTCAGTTCTGCATTATACTTAACCCTTGAAACTTTACGTGTCAATTTGTCTTATTCATACTTTTGAGTTCATTTTAGCTCGCTTTCCTGACTGTCTGTCGGTTTGTTTGTTTGTTTAAATCACGCCCCGTTGGAATTTTGCAATTGATTTTAAACTAACTCCCCGATGAGCTAGAAACTTGAAATTTTTTTCAGGAAGGTTTAGCGTTAAATATGTTCTCTGGGATAGAATTGTGGATTACATCTCACCAGAGATAAATATTGAGAAACAAAAAGCAAATTTCTATGCAGTGACTCCGGAAAGTATCAGAACGTTGAATTCCAATTTTCGAGCAGTCATTCAAGCTATTATAAGTTCATGAAAAAGAATCTCACAACAATGAACCAGGGCTTGTTCTGAAGCCTTTTCGTATCTCTTTGTTCATGTTCTTCTAAGATGCTTTTGCACGATGTAGCGGATGAGATAATCGAAGACACATCTTGTCTCTGACATGGTAGAAATCGTCTTTGGAAACGTTGGAGAATTATCAAGCGCACTTTGAGGTTACAAGAGACTCAAAAAGGGAGCGTGTTGCGCGGCCGTTCCGTTGCCTGGAAAATTGTAGATGGCAACGAGTTTTCCTCGGTGGAAAGGCGGAAAGTCGTGGCAGACTAGGCTTGAGGAAAAACCTGGTAGAATATCGCAATACGTCTTCCCCGCGGGTGAGGCCGGGTAACGATTTGATTGCGCATTGTCACGCGACGCGAGATTTCTAACTTTCTACGCGACGAGTATCCTCCGGCCTTGTTACCACGCATACACGTGTACACGGTGTTGGGACTGAACGTGCGTCTGATTTATTAAGGAGACCGTGGTTTATATCGTTTTTCGCATCTGCGTTTTCAGTTTAGCCTTGCCACTGCATCATTATACCGATTTTAGCGATCAGATTACGGCTCCTTGAACTCGTTACGCGTGCCACAGACCGCCTAATGTATAATTCCCGGAGCCTGCGCGCATTAACAAAGAGAAAAACCGCGCCAACGATAGCGATGTGCAGTGCACCCCGTGTACTATAGTGCTCCTTCGATAGTAACGCTTTGCTGATCGACGGGACAAGGGGGGTCGCAACGGTTCGAGAACTCGCAGAACCTGAGACTTTCGAAATGACAATCAAGCGGTTATCATTAATACGAATTGCTGCTATTAATATCAATTTCTCAGTGGTGGAACAGTGGAAAGAGCTCTGGGCAATTTAACAACTTGTTTCGTATCTTAATTGGGCAACCTTTCTTCTCTCCTTTCACGCAATTTGCAACGCTAGAACTAATACACGTATTGACTTTAAACGTAGGGGGAATATGTTTCTCAATCTTCAGAAAATATCCACAAAAATTTTAGTTGTACAAATAGTGTACATCATTTCAGATTTTATCAACGCAGAGAAGTCAAATGATTAAGAGATCTAACTGCTTGTCAATCAACGATGCGACGTTGTGAATTTTTCAAAGCAAAACTAATCTGAATATGGATTCAAAATTTTGTAGATATGTTCAACCATCTTTAACCCTTAGCACTCGAATGGCGACTCTGAGGCGCCACTAAAAATTGCTGTACCATTATTCAAAATATTGTTTAGATTATTAAATATATCGGGATCTAATCAATTACTAAACATTTAGGTATTTATACCAATTTTGTATACATAAACTTTTAAAAATCATAGGGGATGGAAATATCCTAAATCGAAAGAAATATTTAATTTTCGAGTTAAAATAGCTTCGAGTGCAAAGGGTTAAAGAGTACAGAAAAAGAATTATGACATACAAAAATAATGGATTTTGTCACGCCAAACAAATTTTCAAATGATCAGGTGAAAGAGTAAGAGGTTCCACTGACAGCCGATCAGTGATGTAACTTTGGGAACTTTTTAAACTAACAAACATGCCGATTTAGAAATTTAAAAAATTGAAAAATTGTTACACAAATACTGACTTTTTCCAAAATTATAAAGTTTCCATCAGTTTACTAGAAAGGCTCCGTGCAACTTCAGATTGTACCGGATCAGCCTTTCGAGTCGATAAAACAAAAAGATCCGTCGTAAAACACTTCTTCGGGTCTGAAAGATCAAGACAGAAATGTGATTGTTACTAATTTCTCGATCGTTTAACGATACCATGCATTAAAATCGTGGGGATTCGTCACGATGGCCGTAATCGTTGCGTCACGCATAAAAGTTTCATGGTTTGACTATTTTCTTCAATGTTAATAAAAATAATTGCCGTGAAACGGCCGCATCAAACGAAACCGATCTAATTAGCAGCGGCACCAGCCGAGCTCGGAGGCGGCGTTTATTCGCTGGTTCTCGGACTCGTTAACCGTGCATCGCTCCCGTGTTCGAATGGGAAATTTTCCGGGGAACGATTCTCAAAGGGAAACTTTGATCTATGATCTACGATCGTCGGGAATAGATCGGAAAGTATAGTCGGCGATCTATGGGGACCTGTTCGATCAGAAAAATGGCGAAGATTCGCAATGATCCGGGCCGGTATTATTTTTCCGGGCGAGTTTCCAGCCGTCGTCGGCGAATTCCTCCGATACTGTTAGACCGCTGCTTTCACCAATTTGAGGCGGCTAATTACGCGCTAAACGATCGCTCATGCCGCGCCGTAACCGCCGACTTTCCCACTCGTCTCCCTCGTTAGATTGGCGGCTCGCGTCGATCGATGCCGTAATTATTTAATTACGCGTATCGAACCCACTAGCCGACTGGCATTTTCTTCCGACCGATTTCCATCGGCGTAATTAGGTGAATAAATCTCTCGATACGATGAGACCGAGAGATTTCGTTCCGGGATTTATACTCTCGCCGCGAGATCTCTGCCTACGCTATGAGTCTCATCGTCTTCTCTACAACGTTGCTTACTTGTGTTTCACTACTGTTTTGCGCAATCGACGTGCCGAGGAAATTTCATTCGAAACCGTTCATCGAACGAGCAATCTCTGTCGGTGAAATAATTTCAGATTCGATGAAATGTCAGTAGCGCTGCAAATTAATTTGTTCGATCGTTCGGTGCTTTTTTACATCGATTTATTAGTCTATTATACATTCAGACACAATTTTCTGTAATTGTCTTGGAATTTTTAGAGTCAGCTGAACCACACAGCAATCTTTCTTTGATCTTCTATTTCAACTTTTTGGTACTAATAATTGAATCTCTGTCATTGCTGGTTTACTTTCTGATACGATAGATACACCGTATTACGTGGGTACAAACTTTCTTTGCATGGTTTTATTTTGTGACAAATTGGGTTAATATAGACCCTTGAATATTTAACCACTAAAAATTTCTATATACCAGTAATTAATATATAAAATTAAAAAGATCATGTAGAATGAAAATATTCTAGGTTGGAAGAAATATTTGGTTTTCGAGTCAGAATAGTTCCGAGTGAAAATTAATAAAATACACAAAGATATTCTGTTTCGAATTGAAAAATAATCTCTTGCATTAGAAAATCGAATATCGTGTCTCACAAATATTTTGGACCGAGAAGTTGGAAGACGTGTAGTTTCTGTGGTGCTTTGTGTGTCATTGTCTCGAGCGAAATGGATTTTTCGAGGATGCAGGATCGATGCGAGCAAGAACGAGCCCGAGTCCCAGCCCGAGTGCTAGCCCGAAGGCATTTCCACGAACGGCGCAATTGCATTCTAACGGCGTGAATATCGCAGCCTAAATCGCGAACATACCTCTTCGTCGCGGGTGAATAATGAAAGGAGGGGGTGTAACAGCACCGGTGTGTTTCGGAAGGGCGGTGAGGACAGGAGGCGAGGAGATGCCGGGACGATCGTAGCTTATCTAAGCAAATGAATACGACGAAGCTTCATTTCGTCTGATGCATTGTAATGAATGCGCAAAGTGTATCTGAACACGCTAACCGCACGATAATAGCCGCATCGCGACGGTCCTTTCGGCTATTACACGTGTCACCAGACAACGTATGCCCAGCCTCGTTCCGAACCAACCCTTTTGCCACTGTCGACCTGCGTGGGCGTATCGTTCTACCAAATTTTCACTCGTTCCACCAATCTTTCAAACCGGTTATTAGCCGTTTGCCATCCACCGTAATTCGATATTATATGCACTTAATCTAACTGACATTACAAGCCTTGTGCGCAATTCTTTGCCCTGCAACATCGAGTCTGCCGATGATATCACTGAACGAAAACAATTAACCCTTTGCAGTCAAAATTAAACATTTCTTCCAAGACCTAGAATAATTCCATTTTATATAATCTTTTTCATTTTACGGATATGAAATTAATATAATACCACATACAATACTTAAATGTGTAGTAATTGATTAGATGACAGCATATTTAATAATTTAAACGATATTGTGAATAACGGTACAGCAATTTTTAGTAGTGACTCTGAGTCTGGTGACTACAGTGAGTCTGGATTTGAACCCGCAGAAAGGTTAATATCAAACATTCCTTTCTCTAAATTAAACAGGTAATTACATTACAAATACTCCATTGTATGCTCGAAACAATTAAACAACTACGAGAGCAAAAATAGGTAGAGGAAGGTTTCAAGTAGATTCAGACCGCCGCAGTCAGACTCGAAGTTTCCTTCGGTCCTCCGAATTTTCTCGAATAAAAGCCACATCTTCTGTACTATGCAACGTGCTAGATCTTGGAAAAAGTCGAATGAAATCGTTGATATTTCGGAAAGTTGACACACAGAGACACGATACGGGCAATACGCGACACATTTGGCCAAATAATGCGCAACAAGCCTCAGTTCCCTTGGACAAACGCGCAGCGATCGTCTCGGCTGATACGAACATTAAGTATAATATCGTTTCATTACGTTCAATTTAATTAACGTCAATCATGTTAATTGCCAGCCGGTCCGCGGACGCGTGTGTAATTACCTGGTCCGATGTGATGTATCTGATGTAGAGTCGCCGACGAGAATTTGCTCGTTCCGACCGGCAATTATGAAAAACGGACAGGAAGAAAGGAAGAAACGTGGCCCGGTTCCCCTCTGTCAAAAACACAGTGTGCGATAATGGTCGATCGGTTCAAACAAACTTCGGTGGAACGAGTGCCGTTTATGTGCTCGATCACGATCGGTCCGTGGACTTGGAAAATTAGGCATTAATTATCAGGCTTTCGACTGGACATCGAGGATTAAAAAACCACAGTGATTCGTTATGTGGACGTACGACTCCTTAAAAGGCGGATGATCCTTTTTATATCGTTTTCGACGTGACCTCTTTTCGAACTTTTTGCTTCATCCACTTAAATGTATTTTTCTGAGAACATTCTTGTTTCGCTGAAGAGTATAACCTCTGGTATTTTCTATTAACAATTCTCTCCGTCTTCGAGTTTTCGTGATCGGCTTGTAAAATTAATTTAGAATGAAGATTATTTGATTAGCAGAGTAGAGAGACCTTTTAATCTTTCGATGGAGAGTTTGTTGAGATGTTAAGGATTTCTCCACAGATTGAAGAATCTCTCCATAAAATTTGAAGTCAATATCGCTCATGCACAAGAAGAACGTCACAACTAAAAATTGTCCAGTTTTTGTTTTATTGCTTCCAAATACTCGCCAGAGTATTAATAAATACATTTTTAAATATTAGGCCTTATTAGGTTTTATTTGTTTTTATTTGTTTTTATTTGCAGCCACAGCTGGATAAACTATTAAAGGACTTTAAAGCGCTCTCCTGTAAAATTTGTATTTTTATATTTGTGACGTTTTCCTTGTAAGCGATATCTTCGTTATTTTCAGTACAAAAATTTTCGAAGTGTGCCATTTATCAACCTCCGACTAATTCACGCAAGAGAACGAACTTGAAGACTGAGTTCATGCTCTTGGAAATTGTATAACTTTGGATAAAATCACAATTTTTGCATGGAATAAATCCCCCTGTGTTCTCTAAAGATGAATGAACATATCCAAAAAAATTGAAGTCAACGCATCTATTAGTTTCAGTTTAAAAAATGCCAGACTAGTAGCTTGGGGACAAACAAAATGCAGAACGATTATCCTAATGGCGAATCGGGATCGGCGATTGGCCAGAGCTTAATGGCCGCTTCCGAGCAGTCTCACCTGCGTTTCCGTTAGGTGGAGGGAGGACGAGAACTCCGCTCTTTCGGCGATGGTCAGGTACTGCTTTTCGCGGAACTTTTTCTCGAGGGAGAGCAGCTGTTGCGTAGTGAACGGCGTCCTCGGCTTTCGGTTTGGCTTGTGCTTCCTCAGGGTGCACCTGACTGGCCCTGGCCCTGGACCTGGCAGCCTCAAGTCGCCTGAAATCAATCCGAAAAACCGCGGATCAGTCGCAAAACACGATCACCGAGCCATTTAGAAAGCAGACGGTCTCCTCGGAAATTAGAAACCGTCTCGGAGTTCTTTCGGGCTTCTTTTCTCTCAAACCTGTCGTTCAAAGAAACCAAACAACGAACCATAAGCCTTCGGGAATAATTGTACTCCAAATATTTTCGTTCGACTCTTAATTAGCTTTAGGTTTTCATTTAGACAGAACGGACGTTTAATTCCGAGTTTCAGGTGCATATGTAGCGTAGCGTTCCTAATATGTTAATGACATTTATCTGGAGTCGTCGGAGCGATCTATTCTTGATTAGCGACGCTTTCGGAGCGGATCAATTTATAAAGAAATTTTTTCGAGTGTCGAGGGAGGTTCACGTTTCCACACGGTGCGGTGAGGTAATAATCGTTTGCATAAGATTAACGGCGCTTCGACGAGGAATGTTCAGAAGTGGCGTATAAACGGGCGGAAACAGCGCGTTCGGTTAATCGTGGAAACACCATAATAAAATAAGACGGCGTGCGCGCTCGGCGACGAGGCAATGGAGGCAACGAGGCAGGCGGTCGTGAATTTCGACGGCGTGGATCGGCGACAATGTGTACCCGATCGAAAAGTCGTCGTTTACACGATCGATCGGTATGTAAGCCGAATAATTAAACGGCGTCGATCGCGTTGCGAAGGTGGATTAAGATATCGGCCGGCGAATGTTTTCTTCCCGCGGGGCCATAACTCGCATAATTATTGCTCAACTATCGGCCGGGGCTGATAAATCGTTCAATGTCGCTGCAGCTGCGCGCGTACTCGAACAGTGTAAGAGCGAACAAGAGCGAGAGCGAGAGAGAAAAGTCATCCAATTACGCGTTTTTCTTTTTTGGTCGTATCGCGACCGATAAAGGTATTTACAGATGTTTATGCTCACTTATTTAACATCTATTTATAAACGATCGAAAGCGAGCGATTCTCATCGTGTCCCTCGACCGATTCCTCTCCCCGAGAAACGACTGTCTCGAGGGAAAAAGGTATACGCGTGTCGTTATCGTTAATTACATCGAAAGCGGCAGATAGAAATATAAACCGCTCGGTGAATATCCTGATAGCCGCCGGCGGGCACGGAGTTCGCAATATTAATCATGTTTGCGCAGATTTGTTCGAATGGTGCAAAATTATCGGCTCGTTATTTCCGTGCACGCATTGCATAATAATTATCTGCGGCAGCGCGATAACGTCCGGACCGCCGGCCGTTAATTAACGCGATGCGGACGGATCGATCGAAAACGCGTTTTCATCCCTCCCGATTTTGCGACGGACTTTTATGGCCGAGCCGAGCCGCCACGCCGCGCCGCGCCAAGCCGCAACGCGCGTTCATTCCGAAATTAATTTCCTCCGTCGAATTTATGAGCCGACAAACCTGAATCTCCCTCTGCACGCCCGTCGGACCCACGCGATTACCTTTCGACCAAAATTAGGCGTTTTACGGGGAATTTTGTTGAGAGACCAACACGATTTTAATGCCAACCGCAGAAAAAACCAGCAAGCATCGGCGTCAGCCGTGAAATTTCTAAAGAACGCCTCGGGGCTTGCGAATTCCAAGCGTAAACATCTATGCACAAAGCTGATAGGAATTTAACCCTTTGCATTCACAGCTTTTTCACAGCTTCTAAACAGGAACACGTAAAATCGAACGTGTCTCGATGTACCAAATTCAAATTGCAATTTCAAATTGTAATTTGGTATACGTTTAATTGCAATTTGATCCGAAAGCGTTCTCAAGAATTTATTTCTCAGAAATAAGTAAATTTAGCTTTGTTTTTATGTGGATATGTGTGAGAATGAGAAAGAAACACATAATGAGTGAGAGGCAAAATGTATGAAGTGAATTTCATTGAACGAAATAAAGAAATGAGTGTGCATGAGGGAGCGTTTTGTTTGGAAAAATTATTAGTCGTTGATTGAACATCGTTTGTGTTACACGTAATATGTTTTGTTAAATATATGGTTGGTTTATACAGATTGGTAGTACCATCCACTGCTTGAACAGTTTTGAATTACGGTGTGGTGATTTTTAATGGCGCCCAGAGTCGCCATTTGATTGTACATTGTACAGGCTTGAGGACACTTTCGAATGAAACTGCAATGAAACGAAAAGTACATATTAAGGATGCTCGAAATTCTGTTGATCGTACAAGACCGACTATTAGAGAAGTATATATCTTGTGTACAGTATCGTTTACAAATATTTTATTACTGTATTTTATTAATGGCAACGTAAAAATTTTCTTTCGCCCAGTTTCGTGTTCACAATCGATAAATTACTCGATCGCCGGTCGCACACGCGTTTCACCGCAATCAGCGCTGTTTGATCCTTAATTTATACGGTTGGCCCATGTGTCGGCGAAACGGTGCCGATCGAGTAGCCGACGTCGGTGAAATTGAATTGTAAAAAATAAAATGTCCTGGTTTACGTGACCGTTTCATCTCCTCGACGATGCATACGGACTTGTCGATGCTCGATGATTGACACGTATCTCAGCAATTAGCCGAGTTTCGTTTCGTTTCGATGACAGACGTGTTTCTTTTTCACGGCGAACCACGTCGAAATTACGTCTCTCGCAATCGCATTCCGAATATTAATAGCGGTCGATGCGTTCTTTGACTCAATTTGAACCATTACACAAGATGGCAAAATGTTCCTCTGTCCATTACCGATATTACTACTTAAGTATGTCTATCGAGGATGAAAAATAAACTGCTAACATTAAACCTACCGAGCACTAAAAGCGATTAAAATGTTTTAGCTTACAAAAATGACAAGGCTCTATTTAGTTAGATTTCGTGCAATTTTCATTACAATATGTGCTTGGATAAAGAAATATATAGAATCGGTTCATGTAAGCAACTTCATAATTTCAATAATTATATGATATAAAACTGATCATTCGATCAGTAGTGGTAGGTTTAGTGTTAATGGTTACACTACGTATAGATATTAGGCTTGCCCCGCATAGAAAATGGCGGGTACTACTGGAAGACGGTGCACGCGAAATCGTTGCCTCGATAGAAGTAACGTAGATGAATGAAGCATCGTTTTTCCTAAGAATTAACGAGGAAGCTGGAGGATCATTAACGGGGAAGATGGCAGTTAGATGAACATTCACGACGCCGTTTTGGGCGTTCGATTCGCGCTAATTGCGTGTCCGGTGACCGTAAGAGCGAAAATTCGCGGGACAATGTCCGCGACGGTGTTCTGTGGATCGATGGAAAAAAGGTGGGCATCGATCGGTTAACGATCCTCGATCGGATCGGATTGGGAGGGAATCGGTAGAGTACCCAGAGCGTGGTAGCGGGATCGGGATCGGGAACGGCTGGGTCTTTCGCAAAAACGGCAGCACGAGGTCCGTCCGAGTCGAAATGATGAGGATTTCGCGGCAACCGCGGGGCAACGGCGAATTCCGCGCGCTAATTAACGATCGGGGTAACGACAAAAAAGGGAACGGGGCCGGGCCGGCGCGGCGCGCGGCATTGTCGAGCGGATCTGTCGCGACATCGGCGTATTACGTCCTCCATTCTGGTTGCTGGTGCTCGGTGGCGTGCTGCTCTCGCTGCGTTGTCTTGTGTTCCCCGTTTCGCCGGCATATCGAGCGACTGGCCGGCCGGTTAGCGGTTCGCCAGTCCGCTCACATAACCGATCAATATGTTCCTCTTAGACGCTAATTAATTTCTGCTAATTAAACGCTCGCCAGGATCGCCCGGGGGAAATACATATATCTCCTGCGACTGCGAGTCCCCACATAGTCGAGTATCCGAGTAATCGCGCGTCGACAAAGCACCTGTGTGTCCTCTTGCGTCATTGTGCCTCCAAATCTAAGCGATTTTTACTCTTCCTCTCTTAGTATCCGAGAAAATAATTAACGCACTATCTACCGGCGATTATTTGATAATTTTTCAAAGTCCTATGGCAAAGGTTTTTAGCTACCTTTTACGAATTTTTTAGCCTTCCGGTAGATGTTAAGAAAAAGTGATTTCAGTCGTTGGTGCAGCAATGAAATATTATGTACTTCAACTTCACAGTCCAGGGAGGATCCAACGTTACCTTGTGTAGCACTGCCTTCGCTCCGCTGGAGCTCAAGAAAAGGTTCGTAGGTTCGAACAATTAGCCATATTTTTCTACAGCTCACGAAGTACCAGAACATATGAAGTAACTTCCTGCACTTCTATTCGGATGCAGCATTCCGTATTTCAACGATACAGCTCAAAGCTGTGGGGTAGTATCCAGGTTCTGGATCAGTAAAATAATTGCCATGATTATTCACGGTCCATAATTCAAGAGAAAATAATTTCTCTCGTTGGAACTGTGACGAAATTTCATTCACTTTGACTTTGTAGTCGTTAAAGAATCCACTGTCGTGGCTCCACCAGAGTCGTCAACCAGTTTCTAAACTAGCCAATACATAGTCATGATTTTTACAATTCACAAAATTAAAGAAAATTAATCCTACCGCGATATGGACGTTTTAGCGAAGAAAGAATCCAGTATGAACACAAATTGCTCCACGGAGCTCCGTCGGAGCCGCGAGCGCCGAAGCCACGCCCTCACGGAGACGGTCCACAAAGAATGAAGGCAAAGCACATCAAGAGTCTCCGGATACCAAGAATGTTTCATCTTCGAAACTAAAATAAAATTCGCAGCTTCCCCAATTAGGCTGCCGATCGACCATCCTAATCACCGATCAAGGTTGTACGATTAAAAAATAACACCGCGTCCGACATTTATAAGCGTTGCGAGTAGAGGTGTCCAGTGTTGAACGGACGCATCAGATAAGAGGCTCTCATGCCCATCGAACCTCGTCAAACATGCAAATTCGATCCTCTACTTAGTCTCCGGTAACAGTGTTAATTGCCATTTATTGAATCCTGTCTGAATCCTGTTCGGTGCAATCGCAGCTTTTCGTCGTGGAATCCGAGAGAAATCCGATGCTTGTAAAAATCGTTCGAAGATAAGACAGCGCGTGAGTCGCGCGCGTTTCACAAAGCAGTCAGTACGTGGATCAATTCGAGAGGCCGGTTCACCTTAAAATCACAAGAAAGTGTACCACGGAAGCTCGTTAAACATTGCAACGAACATATCGAGCCTCGCGTGGTATCGGCGTGGCGAATCGTTCGCGCCGGCAGATAAATAGTAATCGCCGGTAATTAATTGTAGAAAGCGCGGAAGCGCCAGATTATTGGTCGGGCCCGGGCGCGGAGGGTTGATTTACAAGTTAATCAACGTTGAAAATATTTAATGAAGACGTTCCGGAGCGCGTACTCCGGTGTCGTAAAGCGGCCACGCGCGAAGGCGCGAGATAGGCGGCGCCGCGCCGATCCTCCCGAGAGCGAGTCAATCAACGAGCAAACCCGGCCACAAAGATCGGCCATGATGCTTGCGAGCGTATTTACGGTGCGTGCGCGCCGACACGCATATCGCCCATAAATCATGCGAGCATTTAATTAGCAGGAATTAATTGCCGTTCAGAAGAAACACCGCGAGCCGGCGGCCGGTTATTAGCAAGATACGCGGCTGGCCGCGATACGCGAATTGTCAGCGCGATATCAAGCGCGTCCCCGAAGACAAACCCGTTCCAGCTATGCATTTCGCTGACCGATCAATTTATGGCGTTTATGGACCCACTTCGATCGCGACACATTCGTTTATTCACCCACTTTTATCCGGTCCGGCAATAAGTTTGTTCACGTCGGCGGGTCAGTCTTTGCTGCAACGTTCTCCGACACTGTTGCTTGTTTTCCATGCTGTGCATGAACGTAACGAATTAACCCCTTGCCCTATCATTTGCTTTACAGCTGCAGCGACACAACTTCTTTGTCGCTAATAGCTTCCTAAAAGAAACACTGTCTGGCCATATATTCTCTAATGGCTGAGTAGGCGAAATCAATAACGTGTTTAATAGACCGTGCACAATGTCTACAAATGCTTCTCCCCTTCTGTATCAATCAGTCCTCTTTGAGAATTGTTGAATTTTGGAACTTAACCCCTTGTACTATTTTCCATTCCAAAAAAGATTATTTAACTTCTACACACAGGAATAAAATTCTATTTTATTGTTGTCGAAGTTCAGGGATGTTCAGGCATCGAACAGAATATTCGTCGTGTGTCAGCTAATGCTTTCACGTTTCTAGAAGAGGTAAAACATCAAAGAAACAGAAAAAATTAATTTATGAGGAGACTGTTAACATAACTGCAATTCAAAGGTCGGTTAAAGAATTGAATAGCGAAGATTTCGACCTGGACAATGACCAAAAATGAAGTTAGTCTTATTTAGACGAATGTCGACGATAGGTCGGAGTCGTGTAAAATTTCTAAAGTGAACGTACTATGTAGAGCAACGCGTACAGCGTGAAGTGTGCGTGCGGTATGTGACAAATTGCAGATTGATAATAATCAGTTTTGCGAGTGACAGATACGCGTTATCAGTTCACGAAGGAAAACGCGTGGGATTTGGTGACGGCGCTCTGCAGGAATCGTCTCGACTCGACGATTTTCCGGGGTGTAACTTACGGCCGACTCTTAATTAACGAGCGAGCCGCGGCGATTTTATGGCCGTTCGATTTCACTCGATCTTACATCGGCTGTTTGCTCTCCGCTTGCTACCGACTAATTGCTCTCCGCTATCTGCGGGCCACTGTGCCCGTAAAAACACGGCCGCGATTCCGGTTGCTTGTCTTATCAGCGCCGCCATTTCTTTCGTCGCTGCTTTAATAACAGTCTGCACTTTCCGGGGACGAACGGTTTTTCCCGGCGGCCTCGTCGATCATCTGGTCAGCGAATCTTTAGACTTTCACTTCGTAAAAATGCCACGGTGATCGAAGTAACAGTATCGTCGATACCTGCTCTTATCGGACGGCTTATTTAAACTTCGTTAAACACCGTCAAATTTCGTCAGACCGATCGTTAAATCGGTGTTTCAATCTCCCTCGAAGGAGATCCATTAACAGAGGCACGGCCGAGAACTGGTTGAACACCTTGCGATGATTTTTGATGTCTCAATCGTACTCAAACTCCATCAAACTGGTCTTTAAAGCTTACGGCGCGTAGAGATTGTGGAGTGATAAATAAACTGTAAATATGTATCCAAATGTTTAAAGATCGACACGAACCGGTCTCGATAAGCAACTTTTATAAATGAACAACAGAATTCTAAATTAGGTTCACGATTATTGAGATTGTAGAAGCGCATCCAATGAATTAATAAGAATATACTAGATCCCAGTATAACGCAATCGGTATAAGAAGATCGCGCTGACGTATAATTAAATTTTTACCGGAAACGTAAGGAAACTCCGTAGACGATCGTGAATGTTGAACAATTGGCTAATGAGGTAGGATTGAGAGCATCTTGGACGAACGTTTCGAAGGGGGAGGATCTCCGGCGCGCGTCACCGATCAATATGTTCTTCTCTGTGTTGCTAATTAATTTCTGTTAATTACCGTGCGCGCAGAAATGCCACGATTATTGCTGCGCCCGGCTAACGAGCCAGGCCCGTATTGGGACTCGGTGCCGATCACATTGTTCGGCGTCTTTGTCGAATATTCCCTTCCGGTAACGGCGTCGTTTCGCCCGAAAGGTCGCAGCGATCGTCTCGGCGACGATTCCCAGAAACGCACGCTAATTAACGCATTAATAATTATCCCGGTGTACGAGACCAGCCGAGGCTTCCCTCTGTGTGTCATCGAGCGCGTCGGATAATTGGCGCGAAAAATTGAGCCGAATCGATATCGATTCATGGCTACACCGGATATAAGAGAGAGACGGACGTCGCGTGAGCATTATTTTTCGGCACTCGGCACGCTAATTGAACCGCCGCTTAATTAGGTAAAAGGAATTCTGCGGAATTCGGCCGGTTTCGATATCGAGATCGCATTATCTCCGCGATATTATTTCGATCGCGTTTCGGTGGCGTCGTGCAGCTTTTATGAACTTAAAAGGTATCGATGGGTCATTTTTAATCGAGCTTGATATAGCATTACACGGTACTCCACGCTCGCGAGAGAATACATACATATAACGCGAGGTTCAGTGAAATCCAAATTTCGCGCGAACACTCCAAATTTGTCTTTGTTCATAGCCAAATGATTTCTCACAAATCCATGGAATTTAAATTACTGAATTAAGATTGAATTAAAAAATTAAAATATTTCTTTCGGAGCTGTTGCAGTCTTCTTAGATTCGTTGGTAATGTAGATGTTTATTGGTGAAGATCGATAAGAAAGGCAGAATCAGGAATGGTTTCACGGCAATCAACGATGTCGAGGGGCGGTTTTCCGGAAAAACGGCTCGCGGCCATAGGCATCGCCGGTTCCGCGGCGAAACACACCCCGTTCGAGGATAATTACGGCTGCGAAGGGATGATGAATCGTTCAAAATATTTTGTGGAACATCATTGGACGCAGGACGGGCGTCGTTAATTCATTGCTGGTCGCGCGGACGCCGGCAGATAAATGCGTGCTGGCCGACGGTGGCGTTCGAGCGTTATAAATGACGTCCGTATTCATAATTTTCGAAAGCCGCCGCCCAGAAAGGCCCCTCGACTATCTATCGGCTGGACGTGCCCCCTCCTCCCCCTATGACTCGCTGATAAGTCCCCGGGAGGGGATAATGGACTTTTTTCAACTAATTTCCTAATTTTTAACGATTCCTTAATTATACTCCTCGCTACGCGCCTTTTAATACTTTCTGTCTCGGCGTTGACACTTTTTTCGTCGACAGCTGACGAGCTGGCGCCCCTGGAAACCCACAGGATTTTTTCGAAAGGGGTACAATCCGGTTGTGTGCATTACTAATTAAATTGTACCAGCGTCATTTGTTTCGTTCGTGTGGATAATTTAGCATGAGCGTGTCAGCTTGAAGTATACGTTAAAATGTTACTGTTTGGAGCAGAAAAATTTAAGTGTGTCGAAAACCACCACAATTATTAGCGATAATGACGCATTGGAAATCAAAGGGGAATGAAGTTACAAGCTATAGAAGCCCTGGGAGTTTTTATTTAATTGAATGTGGTGTGTGAAATAAATTTTAGGGGTCTGGGGTTTGTTCCTTGATTTAACGACGAAGAATATGTTTGGTAGAAGTATATATATTGGGTTATTGGAAATTTTAGATGAAAGAAAACATGAATATTTTACCTCTTAAAGATAAATAATTGAAATATCTGAAAAACCATTTCTTGATTTAGGAATCCATTACATTAAACAGTATATCAATGCGTTGGCCTTCAAAGAAGAGGAAAGTATAGCAAGTTACAGCCCGAATAATTATTATTTAATAGAAAATGGACCGTCGAGTGGATTTAGTGGAAGCGTGTTGGGTAACTGCCAGTGTCGGTGTTCGATTACAAGAATGTATATTTTGTGCTAAGCAGGCCGTGAAGGATGATACCGCGCACATGCGCCGTAAATTACGAGTATGCTGTACCACGCGTTGGTAACAGAGTCATGGCGACATTGCTTCTCTAATTTGTTCGTTGAATTGCGATTGCCGATTCCTAAATGAAATGCAAAGCGGCTACAAATGGGAATGCGATCCACGAAAGTTCAGCTCATGGACGCGAAAGGAATATAATGGACGTCCGGGAAAGTTCATTGCTCACGCAACAATGAGTCAACGCGTCCATTTGGAAATTGAATTATTTAACTGCTCCGTTAGAAAGTCCCGGGCGCCGGGAAAACAACCGGCGAATTAACTTTGACCGCGGAGGAGGAAAAGCGAAAGGGAAAGCGCTCGAAACCAATTTTTTTTTTTAGAATCGATGTATGTCGTTACTTTTGCTAAGCAAGCTCGTCGCTAAGCAAGCATCAACTTCTGCGGATCAATTTACATTGTAACCCAGAGGGAAATTCTTTAGTTACAATACAAAGGAGATCGAAACCTCATTAGACATTTTAAAACATTCGATTACTGGATTTGTGTATGGCAAAACTGAATAGGTGAAAAAAGTATTTAGTGTTTTTCACAGAATGGTCTAGCGAACTAATCTGTCTAACGTCTCTGAGAGGATCGAAGTCGTTCGATCCAATTTGGGAAAAGTTATTCCCTTTTGAAAAGAGCCTGAATGTTAGTAAGGGTATGCCGATTCGATCGAGATAATTATGGAGAAGTCTGATGAGAGGAACCATAGGCATCCCTCTCTCACAATAACATTATAGATTATTAATGCTAACGAGATCGAATGTTCCGCAGCGAGAAGTGCTTTGAGGTTAGGTGCAATGGCGCCGGCGTCAAGGGACCGCGCGCGGCTCACGTTTCGTTACGGTGTAATAAAGACGTTATTATTATTATCATCATCGTCGGCGATATTGCGTTCGAAAAACTCGTTCGCCTCGCCTAATCAGCGAGCAATCGGGGTGGCTCGGGAAGAAACATGGTTCGGGAATGACTGCGCTAAGATAATTCCGGTCGAGAGGAGACGCAGGTAATTGGTCTCGCGCTCCGCGAACGAAAAAGAGGTGGTCGGGAACGGGGGACGGTAAAGGGGGACGAAAGATGCTCTGGTCCCTCTCTACGGGGCCAGAGGGAGGGGCGGGGGAAGCAGAAAGGCGAGCGGTTTGTCGTTATCATCCGCAAAAACGGCCGGTGGATGACGTTGGCCAGGAAGCTGGGTGTGCCAGGGCGAACCTAACAAGGGCAGTTTTTACCCCGGCTTGAATGCATTATGGATGGCCCGAGTTATGTATGACTCTATCATGCTCCGGCTCGTGTATTACCGAGCCTCCCGCTGCTCCACCCCCTTCGCCGATCCGTTTAGGCAGCGAAGGTTCAAGCTCCGACGCCGTTCTCTCCTTCCTTGAGTTTTCTACAAGGCGAGAGAGACCACTCCCGTAATGGTCCTAGAGATTTCATTCTTGGAAACGCAACGGTTTCTCGTTATCCGTGCAATTTCGCCGGGTGTTGCCTCGGACACCGCTGTTTTCATCGACAGCGCGGCGTTCTCGGCGAACTTAGGGGTCCTTGATTTTTAAACCTGGATAACTAATCTTTCGTGAAATTGAATCTTGGCTATCACAAGATGCATGAAATGCTTCAATTAGTAAACTTAATACGAAGTAAAAATGTTTCATTTTGTGTATCCTCTTCCGGTATAGGGTAAAATAACATATTTTTATTCGTGATTTGATTTGAGGTCATCATTCCCATGCATGGTATTTTAGTTATCCAGGGTCAATATAAATTTTTGCAAAAACCATTGCAAGATTTTCTCCAATGAAGATTACAGTGTTGAAAGTATTTTAGAATTCTTGCGTGTGCTAGCAGAAGTGATTTGGGAACTTTGATTTTCCATCTAGCGAAAACTATACATTCTCGGATCCTAGTCATTCTAGGATCATTCTAGGATCTTCAGAGGAATTTCTAATAATCCTCAATGCATTTTAGAACCTTTCTAGCATTATAGCCTCAGACAGTTGGACTGACAAACATCTAAATAATATAATCGTTGATTAACATCTTTTCCCTCTGGTGGTTCTTGAAAGATGCAAGATGCAACTCCCTCTCCAGTATTCAGACAGTGTAAATTTATTCCTGAACTAAATAATTATTGTTCAACATCCACTCACTCTAGTAGTTTTTAAAAGATGCACGATGTAGTAACCTTCGGGCAGCGTAAATTTATTCCCCAACTAAATAATAATTGTTGAATATCTATCTCGCCGATCCGCGCGATCTCTGTACACTTTTTTCACGGGAACGAGAGACGGTGATACGATCAGGCCAACTTTGCAATGATAATAAGCGAGGAAAACCGTATTCATTTCAAGTACGAAACCACGGGGGAACAATTCAGAACGCGAGGATGAGCGCCGAACAGTGAATGAATAAGAAAATTACGGGCGTAGTAAAATAGGTGAAGGCAATCAAGAAATTCCAGGTAGTTCGAAGAAAATTGTTTCCATCAGATTAGGAAATTTATTGTATACCTCTGGGATAACAGAATGCCGTGGAAGCGAAAACGGGATTCGATTCCAGAACTTTCGATCCGAAAACATTCAGAGAGACACGGTCTACCGGTCGGCTCCCGAAAATGCTCAGGTGCGCAGAATTGAATCGTTGCCCTAAAGGAAAACTCGTAGCCAGTGGAGGATGCGGGTAAAAATTTTAATTGGACCCGATGGTACACGTGTCGCGGGAGAAGGAAAGGAGCAGACAGAGAGAGAGCGAGAAAGAGCAAGAGAAATAAGAGAGAGGGAGAGACGAAAGTCACGAGCCGAGGAAAGGTATCTGTTAAGAGGCCAGTACAAACCGGCCGCCGTTAAGGTAAAATCGTCAATTAAGTCTAACAGGCGTGGATGTTAGGATCGAGGCACGAGGCGGGGCGTATCGCAGCGTTCTCCGCGGCTAGATCGATCCGCGAATCGATCCCGGTAGCGAGGCCACCTTTAATTGACCGATTATTTCGCGCCGTTGACGCATTACCGTTCCTTCAGACCCAAGACTTAACGAGTCCCTGGCGAATACAGGATGACGGCGCACGGTCGTTCAACGGACGACTCCAGCTGAGAGTAAAATTATTTTTGCCACTCTATTTTTATCTCTATCTACATTACCCAAGCAAAATTATTTACTTGTTTTTACCCGCGAGCAAATAAGAACCAGTGGACGCGCGGAAGTCCATTAACACGCTGACCGCCCACTCGGCGACCACAAAAATTCAATAAAACCAGAGCCGCGTACACTATTTCAGAAAACAAAAATTAAGAGATTTCTCGTATTGGTAACTGCAGAAATGAATTTTGAAAACTCTATATATGTGTAATATTTTTAAATTTAGTTACAGCTATTTGTTTCCGCTCTGATATCTTCAGCGATCTTCCTCGCCGTCGACGCGGAATTCAGAGTCATTGGCTGCAGAAAGGAAGAACAAATGTTGGACGGTGTAGTTTTTTAAATTGATTTATTCAATTCTTCCGTTTACTCGCCAAATTATGCTGGAGCACGCGATATCCGTTCCGGCGTTTCATTCGTCCCGTTTTGAGACTAATTAGCTCGCGTTTTTCGCACATCTATCCGCTCGCGTATCTATTCTCTGCTCACTATGTGTATACATTGTTCCCTCCGGTTTTTCTAAGCAATGATAAAGTTGGAATATTTATTAGCATGCTTAATCGCCGACACGAAATTTATAGCGTTTCTGTGTATAGAGGAGCACAGTAAAGATTCTGATTAATGGGCCGTAAAACGTCTTCCGGAACGTCGTAAAAGAAGATAATGATTTCGTCGGATCACCGAGGTAAGAAAAGAAATGTTTTCGTTACAGTCTTCCTCGGTGAATACGAGGTTTCGCGGAGGATAATTGCTTGTTCGCAAGCTTCGACAATTGTAGAGACACTTGTACCATTATTATTATCACCTGAAAATTTCCATAATCGCGCGGTGTGCGATTTAGAAGGTTAGCTTCGCGTTTATGGCGAACGGAGTTCGGTATTATCAGCGACTAGACTGTAATTACTTCACGTATTGGTAGATTAACATTCTGGGGAGCAAACTACTCATATGAGCGTAGATACGAAGGCATTAAAATCATTGGTGAACTTTCTAGAAATCAGAGACACTGTAATTGCCCCATTGGTGTCTAATCCCGCGTTAAACGCTCGAATAAAATACGTTAAAGTCCACGCGGAGAGTGGAGATAGCGAGTCGTTGAAAATGACGAAGAATGCTAGTTTACAGCATACTCGAATCTCCGAGTGCTTTTATCAAATCGGGAGTAATTAACCCTTTGGTTTAGAGAGGCCATTTGCATGCCACATTCGACTATTTTTACCTTGCCATCCTAAACATATGAAACAGTAATCTGATATCACTTTACGTTGGTCTTAAAACAATAAAAATTATATGAATTTCCATGGTTGCGTGTGTCGCGTTAATTTATGCTTCGATTTCGAGCGTGCGTGGACCCATTCTTTTCCCTCCGAGGTTCGTTAGGAGTAATCGGATGAATTATGGGATCCTTGAAAGATGTAGGATAATCTTGCGACATCGTTCCCCGGTGATTCGAAGTCGGTCTCGCTCGATCGACGCTTGTTTTTCCACCGCGATCGATGGAAGAGAGTTCCGTTGCGACAGAGTGTCCGTCTAACGAGCGATAAAAATCGGCTGTTCAACGTTCCCGGGAATCGGCCGGTAGGGTCGCGCGTGTCCCGATAGCCTAGTTGCAGATCGGCACTGAACGGCAGGAACCGCAGGAATCGCATGATCTCTCGGTCTGACGTTTGTGGAACGAAATCGAGAAAGATCGGCGATCCCGGCCGATTGAAGGGTGGCGTGCAGATACGGTCGGCGCGAAACTCTCGATCCTAGAACGCACGATAGACAACCGGCCCGGCGAAAAAATTATGACACCGCTCATAGGCGGACGGATAAAACGGTCCCGCATGTCGCAGGGAAGATAAACGTGACATTTTCGCGATTTAATTGGAACTGTCGCTTCGAAACCTTTCTCTACGACGCGACGCGACGCGCCGTGGATGCACTTTTAAATAACGGGTATAATAAGAGAACGTCGTGCCAGCGCAAGAAATGTCAATTCAGTACTCCAGCACGTAAATTGACCATTTACGCTGATAATTATCTTGTGTGTTCTCCTGTAATCTGCCGTTTGAGCGTCTAGAACCGCAGAGAAAAGTTTAGTTACCGTGGAACGAGAATTCATTTAGAGCTCTCGCGTATTTTATCATAAGTGGACAGCGGATTTTATACGTTTATGGCAACAATAGCTACAAATTTAAACAGTAGGAACATTGAAAGAATTGAAGAGTATCGATACATTACTTTCGTCCTAACAGTAGTAACCCTCGGACAGTTTTTTCACACGTATAAAATTAATGTTGCTCGAGACTATTCACAGCTTTATTTATCAGATTTTTAAAACATTTCTCGCAGACCCTCTTTCTGTTGTTCCTAATTAAACATTTCAATCATTCAATTCAGTTTCCAGTTATTCAATTTAATAAAACAAATTTTTATTTGATTCCAGCACATAGTAATTGATCTATAAAATTTTTATTTTGCACAAAGATCTGCAATCGAATCATAATGGATGCTCGAGGGAAGTAGTCTATCTCCTCCTTTTCCATCAGATAAAAAACCAATCATTTAATCGTGGTGAGAAAAATGAATGTTTGAACCGGTGTACCAAGCTTGCTCGAATAGAAAGATCAATTACTGCAGCGATTAATGCAGTTTCGTTTTACTATACCAATCGCTCCGATTTCGTCCGACGTAGTGGAACAGTGTCGAGAATTTGCCCGCGAAGCGATCGTATAAACTGACCGGCGGATCAATTGAAATAAACCGGCGTGCGCAGCAGGGCCAAATAAAAAGCATTCACAATTTCAATTTGTCTGTCCTTTCAATAGGAATAAAATCTATTTACTGCCTTTAAAGACGCGATTCGAGCCTCGCGTATTGAATATTCCTGTGTCGTTGGCGCGTCCGGATGATCCTCGTACAGCCGATTTTATAGGTCTACCGTAGCTCATCGAGCGAACGCGCTCCGAGATTACAGAAATCATTAAAGCGAAGCCTCTCGGAGTGGCTTCGTTATCCGGGCAAATAAAGCCGCGACGAGTTTCTCGATGCGACGGTGTTCCGTGTGCACCACACACTGCCCTCTGCCTTCTGTTTTCTGCCTTGGCAGGAAGACTTTTCCGAGGTAACAACTTCCGACTGGCAGCGTTCAATTACAGAGAGCAGCGAGTCGGACGGGCGGCCCTCGCGAATACTTTAGCACGTAATTCCGATAATAACCGGGTTCTCGCGTGACCGGTGACACTAATATCGAGCGTTATGGGCCTGCGTGTCTCGAATGTCGTGCGAGCCGCGCCGGCAGCCTCCTAATCATCGACATTGTAAGCCGGCCGCCGGGAAATCCTCGTCGATAGGCGAAAACGCTCCGCGGACCCGTAAATTGGCTCGATAAGTCGTTCCGCGAATATTCCGTACACCAACTCGAAAATTCAAGCGTTTAGGAGACTTTCCATCTTTGGAGGACTGTCTATCTTGTGTCAATCCAGGCCACAGAGAAAACGAATATCTCGTTCTGTATTTTTGATCATTCTTCGTACAGCTAATGTCAATAACTGGTTAACCACTTTCAATTTCTTTTTCAAAATTATTTGATGTTTCTGCCGACCAATGGCAAATCGAGTAATCAAATCTCAAGTAATCACTAGACTGCGAAACTTTATGCGAAATAAAAATTGTTTGGAATTGCAAGAAACAGAAGATGGATTAGAATTCCTTTTTCTCTTTTATGTGGTCGAAAAAATTGAGAATAGTATAGCAACTCGTTATTCTATAAATGCATAATATCCGCAGTCTAGCGATCACATGTTCATTTACATTTGCGTCATAAAAATTTGCGTCGCGTCTGTGAAGTGGATCATTGAACATCGTAGAAGACTTTGACATAGGGATTAAGTGGACGCTTAATAATTTCCTAAGCGCTCTTTAGCCAAACATCATTGCAGTCTGAATGTTTGAATCATTTCATTTCTTATATTCTTGCTATTCCTCGAAGAGTATAGTATCTTCGAGACAGGATAAAGGCCAACGAATGCCGCCGACTATGGTCGGGCATGTTTAATTTTTCACGCTCAGAGATGTGCGTCTTAGTAGCGCGAGAAGCAATGCTCAACTGCGGCGATCGATTTGAAATTGCGCGAGTAATTAGGGCCACGAGTCGACCGCGGCACGCGGCTCTCGATAGCCCTCTCGTTGCTCGCGAGCCTGTCTCACGATCGATATCAACGCGTTACCGTCCCGAGATGCAGGAGTATGATTTTTCTTGACTGCTCGCGAAACACGTGAGTCTCATAAATAAGATTCTACCTTCGCCGTACGTTCCTTAGAAACGAGAGGTTCTTAGGTGAGATCTCATCCGTTTTCCGTCTGCAGTCGACGAGAAGCGTTTTCCATATAGGGACCAACAATGTTGCACTTATTACATCTGGCTAATAAGATGATTAAGGATTGTTTCTTCCTACGTGTTTGACTTTGAAGATCATCCTTAACATTTGGGATCGACCACGGACTGCGCCATGTCCTGAGCTCCTAACGATAGATACTCGCGTAGATGGTCTGATGGATGCAGACTATTATCACTTGACTAATTTGGTTAGTCCTCGAGCTATGCAGCTACGCTTGGGATGTTTCGCGTTGGGATAGCAAAGAGTGCCTTCCGGCAGAAAGATGCTTACCGTTTGGGCTGGTGGGTCCTCCGTGCGGCGTGTAGAGATGTCCGTGAGGATTGTGGGGGTGCGGGGGTGGGGGTAGCCACGCGAATCCCGCGAGGGAATGCGGAAATCCCGCGGGATTCCATCCGGGGGCGCCGGGTGCGCCGGCGAGGTAAGGCGGTCCCTGCGAGGGCCTCTGGACACCGGGATGGATCGGCTGCGGCACTACCGGGCTAGACTTCTCCTCCTTCTCCTGGCTGGCTTCGATGTCCCTCTCCAGCTCGCAGTCCGAGTCCATCACGTTCAGGTCCTCGGACTGTCCGACGCTTCTGATCTCTTGGTCCTCGAGGTCGAGGTGATCTCCGGTCCTGTCGCCCTCAAGGGACCGATTCGCCTCGGAGTCGCTTCTATCGTCGAGCATCTCGCGTCTGCTTGCCGGCGAAACCGATCGTGGATTCGTGATCCTGTCGATCCTCTCATCCTCATCCTGTCCCCCGCGTTGGATCATGGATTCGGCGATCCTGTTGGCCGGCGATCCGGCGGACAGTCGTCTGTCGTCCCTGTCCCTGTCCCGTTGCGCCTCCGAGTCTATTCTAATCGGCGAGGAGGATTTGTCGTGGCTGGTCGTCCGCGAGAAGTCCTTCACCGTGAGCATCTCTTGCCGGCCCGCCGACGGATGATCCTGCTGTTCCAACCTGCTCGGATGATGATGATGGTGGTTGCCGAACGTCAACCCATGGGGGCTCAGCCTGGCGAGCAACTCTCGGCTCTGCAACCTCTGCTGCTCGATCAACAGCTCCCGGTACCTGGCCTCCATGTCAAGGCTCTTCTCGGACTCCAAACGGTCCTCGGACTCTCGCCTGGCAAACGTGCCCCCGGTCACCGCCGTCTTCTTCATGTCACTCAGCAGAGAGTCCACGCTGAAACTGATTTTGCCGCTGCGCGGCTTCAGGTTCGACGAGGCCGATGTTGGCGTCGCCATGTCCACGTCTTCGCACAGCCGGTCGCTGCCGGTGCCCTGACCAGTCACAACCCCTTCGCTGCTGCTCATGATCCCTTCTCGCTTATCGAGTTTTCTACCGGGTGCGCTTCCAGGGTACCAATTGCTACTTAGCGGTCACCTGGCCAGTCTCCCGGTCCGATCGAATGCATCGCAAATAATTACACTTTGTACTACTACAGCTTTCTTGCACCAGAAGACAGACTCAGTCTCCTCCAACCGGCCCGCGAACTAGCATCAATACGACAGCCAACTGGGACCTGTCATCGCAATAACGGGTCTCGAATCATTCGCAATATCATCGGGAATGTTCACGGACTGCCATCCCGGGGTCCGTTATTCTCGGAACCCGGCGCATCGCCGCGAACCGACCGACCCGGCACAAGCGGATCGTCTTCCCATTAAAGTCCGATAGCTGTCTCTCTTCAAGAGATCGACATGACGACTCCACCTTCAAGCGATCGACATCGTTTCCAAGCCCGAATCGACCGTTCCTCCAAAAGAAACTCACCCCCGAACAACGCAAGCAATCGCGCAACGATTCTATTATATCTTCGCGTGGCTCCGCGTAGGAGATCCACAATGTCTATGAACACTATGGGCAGCCTGGGACACTGTTACCGTGTCGAGTCATCTCCGTCGATGAAGCGTATCAGGCATCGTAGCCCGGTGATAAGTCCGTCAGGTCGGATCAAGCCTAACGACAGTTCTGTCTCGGGTTTCGAGTCAACGGCGCGGTAGAGAGACGATGGTGAAGCCGGCGGAAGGGAAGAAGCTTCTCTCTATCGGACGGATAACGTCCCCGTGTAGCGAGTAGCGAGTAGCCAAGGCTCGCGGCGGCACGGTCCCCCGCTGCACTGTCACAAGCGCGTCACAACCGTCGGATACGCGGGGGGGCTTCGGTGTAATCTGCGTAATCTGCCGCGTGGTGGCCACTGCTGCCGCGGAAACGACACTGATTACCGAGCTCGGCTGCGGAGAGGCCTGCCTACGCGAGAGGTGAGGCGAGGGGGCGAGGCGAGAGGCGAGGCGTTTCTCTCTCTCGGCGGCCGGCGTCGCGGTGCTCGCCGCCGGTGATCGCGCGCCGCCCCCGCGGAACCCGTGAAACCGGTACCGTGTCGCTTCGTCGGCCAATAAGGGCCGCTTCAGTCACACTACAATCCTAACCCGGACCCCTCGAAAGTGGGCGTGTCGCGGCGGCTCGAACCCGACCAATCGCAACGCTACGGATTGCTCAGTGTCCCCTCTCTATCAGTCCGGTGGCCCCAGAGTCGTTCGGCGACCCCCTCCGCTGCCAGATGGCGCTGCCAGCTCCTGACACAGCCGCTCTGACGACGCGCAATGCGCTCGCCCTCGCGTGTGGGGATGAAACGACGACACGGTGGGGGAAGGTCGGCCACAGGGGCTGAAGCGGAACGACGGGGCGGGCAGGGGGATGATGAGGCAACTGCTCGGGGAACGTGACGACTCCTAATTGTCTAATTCCCGGGCACGATGCGCGAATTGATTGGCAATCCTCGTTCCGCGGCTGTGTTCGTAAGCGACGCGCCAGCGCGCCTCGAATCCCTCTGTTTCCCGCCCTCCGCCTTCTCCCACGAGCAGCTACATGTATGTACCAGCATGATGGGATAATGACGTTGTCGGAATGCCTCCGTTCGGCTAGCAGCCGCCAGCTTTTTCCCCGGAAAAAGTTCTCGCGCTGTCTGCAAGAGGTGGCTTCTCTCGAGCCTGGGATTGGGCGTATTGAAGGGTAAATGATTGATGGAAATTGAAAGCTTGATTGACAGGTTTTTGATGTACTTGTTATGGATTTTAAAACGGCTCGGTGATCGGCAGGGTGGTGACAACTGTCCAGACAGGGGGCGGCAATCGATTAATACAAAGGAATCGAGGGTCTTTGAGGATCATAGCTTCGATCTTACGTTATCGCTCTTCGATGGGTATGTCGTCAAAGTTATCAAACCCAGGGGATTGCACTCTTGTTGATCACTTCAACCCTCAGTGTCTCAAGAAGCAATCTACAACAGACAGCATAAGGAATACCCTGAAGATTTTAAAATAGTTCGTCTCACGAGGTGATCTCAGGAAATCGAGTGAGTTTGTGGAGTTTAGCTGAGCCCTGACAACATTATTGTCAAATAAGATAGCTTGCTTCAATGAGTAATCCAAAACAGTTCCACTGGCTTAGAGTCCGTCATAATGAAATTAATTACAACTAGTAACGGACGAGTCCTTCTCGAAGACCCGACGAACCCTCGCCAGGACTTTCAGTTTACCGACTCTTCACGATGTTGTTATATACCAGGCAAACAGTATTTTCGGATTAATGTAATCCGATTGGCAGGTTGCTGGTGATAGTCCGCAGTGACAGCTAAAGCCGTTACGCGTCTTGTGGGAGGGTCTGGAAGAGGAACGAGGGAAGACTTTCCCGTCGCAGACTTGGGAGTCAAGCCGATTAACCAAAATCTTGTTACAACTGCACGACAGGAAGCCGCGGGGTGTCTCCTGCCGAACGCGAAGGACCTAGGGGAAGACAATGTTCGCAGGATAATAACGAAACTCGTTTTTCAACCCTGTTGGCTTCCCAAAGAGATTGTTTGCAAAAACTGAAACTTCTACGCCCCATCAAAGTACGTACTGCATGTTAAAAAAGAAACCCCATTTGTCCAAGGAATTTAGGATTCTACTGAAATTATTAGTTAGTAGAGATTTTATGCATTTATAACAAAAATAGTTAGGTGCAATTTAAAACAATAGAATGATTAATACTAATGATAATATTATTAAAACGAGAGAATGAAATCTGGCAGCTATCTCTCACAGTCGATGCAGACAATGTTTATTTTGCATAAAGATGCGCAGTCTATCAATTAACTATCAACATACAAGCTCGAAGTATCAGCCCCTAGGCTACCGACGTGACAGATTCACAGTTTGTCCTGAGATACCCATACTAAAATAATAATTTGTTCACACTCTGAATGCCTAAAGCGTCCCCTATGACAACGACTAGAGATCTAGGATATTGGGAGCCCCTACAGCAGCCTGACCAAGAAAAATCATTAGCCGAAAGGATTCAGGGTCAAGTCGGAGATCCCGAAATTATTATTCAGCTACTGGTCCACGAACTGGCAACCCTCTAGGTTAACAAAAGAGAACACCTTTCGGATCCTCAGTGTCATCAGCTTGACGATCGGCACCAGGATCTCCGGGATCAGGCTATTTCGGCTCGTCGTATCGTTCCGAACGTGGTCTTGCACGCGGTTCGTCGCCCCATCCTCTTCAGGAAGGAGGAGCTGGCTCGGCTCGGGACATTCCCAAAGCCGTTTGCACATTAGCGGGGAATAAACGACACCGAAATATAGCGCGGATGCGCGATCGCCATAATAGGAGCGCCGAGTAGTCTATTAAGCGTCCTCAAAACCAGTTAGTGAGTCGGCAATCCAGTTTAGGTACAAAATGGCTGTCGTTTAGCGAGGATTAATGGTCTCGGGAGTGCCCCGGGGCAGCATAATGGGGCAGATGCGTCCTGGACGAGGGGGGAACGATCCTCCCCCTCCACGCCGTGCCTTGTTCCATTCTGCTCTCTCTCTCATTCTCTCTCTCTCTGGTTTCGCCGGCAACAACCACCCCGCTCTGACTATCCTCCCTTACTCCACCCCTTGGAGCTAACCTCATTATGTACACCTATCTGGCTGCGGGGTCCATTATGCCCTTTTTGCGCTTTCCTACGTGCACCGGAATAAATACACGCGTTTCCGCTGCTGTGTGCGTCCCGGGGGGGACGTCGCTGTGTTCGTGCCCCGGGCACACCAGCGACCCGAGGGGAGCAGGCTCTCATATTTGGGGCCCGAAGCGCCGTTTAGTTTGGCGTTTCATGCTCCAGCGACTACCCTAGCTCGGCGAGTCGCGGCTCCACGCTCCTGGGAGCGAAACTAGCTTCGAAATCGACTCTCAACGCTCGACGGATCACCTCCTTAGGCCTCGTCGCGTCGACAGAGATTTAGGGAGCTGTGAATTTGCGGGGGCGGCGTCGATCGTGAGCCTTTAAAGGGGTATTCTTATTTCTGAGAAAATTTTTTCAAAAAACCTAACCTAACCTTTCGCAATGGGATATTGCACACATGATTATTGATATATCAATTACATAATCATCTAGAAATATTTCTTTAGTTACTAAATATTTCTTTAGATGTCCAGTATGTTTAATATGTCCAGAGCATGACCCTGTGCTCAAGTTCAACAAGCAAAGATTGAAGACGCTTTGAAGAAAAAGAGAATAGTATCAAGGACATCGTTGTTGCCAAAGTTAAGAATCCGTGTGTTGCGTTCATGGTGATTTTCCGTAAGTTTAATCGTGGTGTCCGGTTTCAGAGGTTCTTTATCAATGCAATGCACCACACTGGGCCGTCCAGACTGCATCCCACAGCGTCCAGCAGCGTCTGGGCTCCTAATCCGGTCGTCTCCGGGGGCCGCGCAGTCCGAAATTCGCACCACGCCTACAGTTTAACGAAATAATGCCGGTCGTTTAAATGGTACAATGGAATCTTAAATACCTGGCCTTTTGTCGAGCGAGACAACACCAGCAACCGGCCAGTACCGCGTTTTCTGCAGGTGACTAACTTACTCCGCCTCGTTCCCCTGCTTGCCCCACGAGTTTCTGGCTCGCGTAAACGCTCGGCCACCGGGATTTACATGCTGTATGAAGCTAGACCTTGCACACGGCCCCGGGAGTCCGCTTGAAATCGCTCGAATGCGCTCGAACGACGTCAACTTGCTGTGAAATTTATAGAAGCGTGGATAGAAAGGGTATGAACTTAATAATAGCTCTCGAACAATCGATCATTCGTGGGCAAGAGTTTCTTAATCAATTTTTTAGCGAGCCAACAGGTTCTCTCGGATATGGTCATGTACTCATTTTTTTAGAATTAATCTTTCAGAGGTAGACCATTCCTAGATCCGCTCAAATCGTTACGTAACCAGTTATTTGCACATTTTTAACCCAGTTATTCGAGCTCAACGTTGATCCTCTTATTGGACCGAAATAGGTAACTATAGAGAGTGTTAACACTTTACCTACTGGAACCCTATTCTGCACCAAAAGGAAACTTAAAAATTTTCTTTTACATCATAATCTGACACTAAATTCTATGATGACCTTACTGGAAATGACTTGTTGGGTCATATTAATTGAAGCATTAAAAATTCTTCAGTCCAAGAACTTCTAAAAATTGTGAAATAATCGTTGGTGGGTAATGCGTTGAGAATCATTAAATGCTAAAACTAAAAGTCGGATTGAACGAGGCCTCGCAAAAAACGAAGGTTTCGTTTCTCCTTCGCGATCCTTCCTCGATCGCGGAACGAGAATCCCGGTGTTTTTGGGTGAAGAGGATTTACGGTGGGCGTGCACGCGAAAGAATTATCTGCGGCGAAACGCAGGGACGCGGGAACACGGACAAAACGCACCAGCTCCAGGCCTTGGAAAATTCTAAAATAATCAAACACTGACTGCAACGGTCGGCTCATCCTGCAAACAGGATTAGGACGAGATGCGCGACGGGTTACCGGCTGAGGCTGCTTGGAAAGTGCCGATCTACCTGTGCCATGAAAACTTGACTTTACGACTCTGACGTTTCCATCCTCCGCGCATCCCTTCCCGTGGCTAGAAATTTGTTTCTTTGGAGGTTGTTTGCACTCCGTACACCGCTGACCTCTTATCTGGTCGCGATGCGACTCGCCACGTTCAGGACTCGCTGTTGGACCGTTTGTTTGAGGGACAAATATTTTGGGACTGTTTCGAAAATACCATTAGGCGGTGCCGCACAAAGGGGTACAAGCTACCCCCTTTTATTTCCGCCGCGCACCTTGCGGCTATTTGTTATCGATAAGCTGCTGATGCTCGTGCAAATTGCCGTACCACTATCGCTCTACCCAGCACAATTTTGTCTTATTTCAGGTATTCTTGCTAAAAATCTCGGAAACGTCATTTTTTGGACGTTGTCATTCAGTTGTCTCACTCAGATTAATACTACTTGGGTATAGTAGTTTCGAACACAGCTTACCCTCTCTTCTTTTCCTTTCTCGTTTTTTTGTTATTAAAAATTGTTTTTCCAACGAGATGGTGGTATTTTCTGGTATAAACGATCTTGCAGTGGTTCTGGCGAATTTTCGCGGGACTTCCGATTAATTTCCGGCGAGAAAACGTACGAAGACATCGGCACGCAGTCGCACGCAGTATCGCAGGGTGCTGGTTTCCGAAGAGGCGTGGAGAATAGCCGGGAAACGCGTTGCATTGTGCACCGGGGAGCCAGCCCGAGCGTGACGACGCGCGAGATCCCGTCTCGCGCACAAAGCCATTATACGCAGACTCCTATTATGTGATTGTTATGAATTTCCTATTAATAATAAATAAACAAACATAATGGAGGCCGTCGCGGTGCGTTAGCCGACCGGCACGCATCTGGTTGCAGCGAGGGGATGACGCGCTCGACACCCTGGTGCATCCTCTCGATGGCTATGCAACTGTCTTTCTCTCCTGTTCTCTCTCTTTCTCGCTCGCGATTGGACGATTACGAGACGGCGCAGGCACGTCATTGGCCGCCGTTCGAACAATGACCGGTTACAAATCATCCCTTTTTATAGAACGCGCTGCCAAGTACGCGCGACGACTCCCTTTTTTGTTCCCCCCTCCCCTTTCTCTCTTTTCTCTCGTTCTCGAAGAGGGTAAATTTGATTCGCGCGATTCCGACTCTGATCGTTTTACAATCCGCCACAAAGGTGCCTGAATAGACCAGGCTCCGCGGAAGATTCGGGCAAATTGAAATTTATCATCCCTCCTTTCTGACGACCGTGTTCGCTGCTCGTCGACCGATTCCCATTCGGATTTCTTGGATCTCGAGACGCGGCTTTTTTCCAAGATTCGAGGCGATGCTTGGCTTTCTATGATCGTTGAGCGTGATAATTCGCTGACATTGTGTCCCAAAATGCCGAATTTCGGTCGCAGAGTGATGGTCCATAAATGAGAAACAACGTGTTTGACTTCGAAAATGCATCAGCTGTTAACTAATCGTTAGCGATGCTCCAGGAGGATTGCAAAGAAATAGGAATCGAGATCCTTTTCGTAAAATATGTATACACTGTTGGCCGATGGTACGCGCACAATTTCGCAATTGCAATTATCTGAAATAGCTTCAATTAATATCATTGCAGTCTGTTAGAATATGAATCGCTAAATAGGATAGTGCCACCTTATATTTGTCCTTCTTCCCTACCTGTCCGAAATCGAGTAAAGTATCTTCATAAAATACATATATTATATTATTTAAGCACTGACGAAGTCGTCAGATTTCATCAAGAGCTCATTCTTCCCATCGCAGTCGTTAAACAAGAAAATATTAGGAACTACCACCACGCCTCAGAATATTATGCAACGCAGATAAGACTAGTAGTATATGGTATTCGTAAGAGAATTTAATGAAAAACACATTGTAGCAAGAGGAAAGCCTACGCCTATGAGCTCAAAAACCCTTAGCAGTCTAAAAATTGATGGACCTCGGTAGGCCCATTACTTTTCGGCGATCCTAATAAATAACCGGGGATGGGGCGGCTTTCGAGGGGTGCAGGTATTCGATAAAACGCGATCGTCCGGGCTGTCCGCGTGAATCAAAATCGCGGGGCGCGATAAAGACAGTCGATCACTGAGCGTCTGCGTCCACCCCCGCGGCGACCGAATTGAAAGCGTGTTTTTCCATCGAGCTTGGATCCGCGAAGGGATCGAATCGCGACAAAAAAAGAGCAGAGAGAGAGAGGGAGTGAATGAGAGTGAGAGGTGAAAGAGCGAACCGAAAAAGGGAGAGAGAGAGAATGAGTGAGGGAGAGAGGGGTGCGCGGCGAGAGAGGAGGTATCGAAAAATGGCGCTCGAAACGAGGAATCGAGGATTTTGCGCGCTCTAGCTCGTCGCATGGCCGCTGCTCGGCCTCCTCCCAGCAAACCCACCCCCTGAGCACCACACCCGCCACCCCCTCTTCACTCTTCCGTCGTCGCGTTGATGTGAACTCAAGGGTGCAAATTCCCGCTCGTTCGAAATTCAGGACAGGAAATTAGACGGGCGTCTCCCTCCCATAGAAATACCCGCGAAGCGTGAGAGATACGAGGGAGGTACGCCGAGCCACCCCGTGTCCCGCTCCCTATCGTGGTAACAGCCACCCCCTCTCTCTCTCTCACTCTCTCCCGCCCCCCCTCTCTCGCATCCCCGACAACCCCTAGCCTCTTCAATCCGCCGCGAACGCGTGCATCCTTTCAATGCCGCTTGGATAAGTTGATGTAATAAGGGCGTCGGTTCCTCACGACGGGTCCCCATCCCCTTTCTCCATAGATGCGGGGGTGGCCGAGGAAATTTTTAAGCAACCGGCGTAAGCTGATTCGACCGATAGCCCCCGATGCTCTGGTAAATAGACCGGCTCCTTGATAAGCCAGACTCGACGCTTGATTTATTATGATCCACCAGTCGATAAGCTACGCTCGCTGGGGTTGATTGTGTCTTGCCCTCGGAAGTCTGTGTGTGGAACAGGGTGATGTGATATTTTTCCTACATTCTTTTAATTTCATTACATTCACCCTTACTTCCAGAAACGTTGCGTTTCTGTGATGGAAATTTTTAGCGAATTAACACGAGCCTATATTTGTTAGAACATAATTTTTACGAACCTGAGAATTCTTCAAATTCTTCAGCGACATCTTAACAATATTGTCGGAATCAAATCAAGTGTCAATACGTATAAAAGGATTTTTAAGTCCGTATACCAATTTTTATGCAAGATAAATATCTTACAGATGGCAAACCTAACCAAGTCTGATTCAGATTTATCTTTTTCACCCTCAAAGAGTGAATACTATTTCCACTCTCGAATACGCAAACTCACTTCCATAATCATCAATGGCCTATCAAATTCGTTTCGGAATCGAGAGGTAACAGACATAGGCCAGTATCCCAAATTTCGATTTACTCGTTTCCCGCCTTTCACGAAGTATCACGCAGTTTCACGCAGTTTGACGCAGTATTCCCGGCGGAGGAGGACTTACTCTCTAATACCGAATCCCGGTGACAAGTTTTGACAGGGCGGTCCAGCTCATCCAATCTCGGGATTAGGTCAGGAAGGTTGCAGGTTGCTAAGGGAGGATTTTCCTCGGTGTTTGGTCTCTCGGCATCGCCGTCACTTCGTCACCTAGCTTTTCCGCCGGCATTCTTTCTGCCAACAGTTTGCAAACCGGCAGGTAGACTTCCAGAGGCTTTCCGAGCCGACTTACTGGGACTTAGGCCCTTATTCCAGATCGTTGTTTTACACGCGCGCCGCTTGGCCCAGCCCTCTAATCCAATTTGAAAAATCCACGGGGCGGACACCAGCGATTTTCTATGGGAGTTAACGGTACGGACGATTAGAACGCCGGTTGGCGAGACGCAGAGGCATTCGAGCATCCGCAATTTCATGGGAAGTCACTGTCCTTTGTTGGGAGTAACAGTTCTCTATCAAAGTTCCTTGCTGTCTGAAACACAGTGCACTGACGATGTCTTGTGAAACATTAACATGTTCGCTACCACCGTCACGAACGACTGACGTCCGCCATCTCACAGCGTACGTAAAAATAGTCAAATTAAGTTAATACACTTGGCTGTTTCAGCCTGTAGTACACAGACAATCGCTAACTTACTTCTACTAAATCGTTGTAATATTTTAACCAGGGACCATAACTGTTATAACCAAAAAAAATGTCATGGAATAACAAGTATTTCATCTACTAAAATCGTATTGGTTACAAATAAGGATTACAAGTAATCGAAAATTTTTTCTCTTGTTGGTAAATATTATCAATGAGAGAAATTTATTTCGATCGCTCATAACAGTTATCGATGAGAGAAATTTATTTCGATCGTTCATAACAGTTATCGACAAGGGAAATTTATTTCTATCGTTCATAAGAGTTATTCGATGAGATAAATTTATTTCGATCGCTCATAACAGTTATTGATGAAGGAAATTTGTTATTATTAAATATTATTATTAAATAGTACAACTTTCCATTGGTAGACAATCAATTATGTAATAAATTTTTGATACATAAAATGAATTGCTACAATCAACGTTTAATGTGACAAATAAACAGATTTTATGTTGTTCTTATGGTCTGTTGATTCGTCTTGTTGTACGAAACTTTCTCAATGAATTTCACAGGCTTGCTCCATCCGAAAAAGAGTAGACAACTCAATCATTAAATAAGCAACCGAAATGACGTTTCTCATCAATAATTATTATAAACAAGTGAAAAGAAATTCGATCATCGATAACTGTTATGAGCGATCGAAATAAATTTCTCTCATTGATAACTGTTATGAGTGATCGAAATGAACTTCTCTCATCGATAATTGTTATGAGCGATCGAAATGAACTTCTCTCGTAGATAACTGCTTTGAGCAATCAAAACGATTTTTTGGACACTAATAACTGTTATTTGTAACCAAAAGGTATAAAAATCGATATTTTTTAATCATTTTGTTTTCGAATTTTTTTCTTTATATTTTGTGTGGATCTTAAATTTGAATAATAATCAACTTTTTATCAATGATTTTTATCGTATAAAATTTTAGAATAACTGTTATTTTTGGTCCCTGATTTTAACAAAGACCTTACCAGTTAGAAGCCGCAGTCCAGTAGTCAGTATCTTCCAGATACCATGAATTCGAGCTCAAGATTCTGCACCGACAATTCTGAAGAGTTGTACTACAAGATTCTGCAAGAAAATCGATTCCATCGCCGAAGAGAATAAATTCGCTGTTGAGGGAAGATTAAACATCCCGAGACGCCTAATTCACTGCGATCTCCGGTCCATTACCGGGCGTTTACAGTCGATTCCGGTGCGTCGTGTTGAATGGATCCTTAATCGGCGTCAATTTCAGCCGAATCACAGATGGGGAACTGTCAACGGTCGCGCATCCTTAAATCAACGGACAATGCAGCGCCGGCACCCTTCACCAGCAGTTTGCACGGTCCATCGTCCATTGTTCGCGGCGACACGGTTGGCCGGTGTTCCGTGAAGCGTTGATTAAAAGTGTAACGCTTAGAAATTATAAGGACGGCCCCCCACCCTGTCTGTACACATCTCTCGGATAATCATCGTTAATTAAATCAGACGTACGCGTTATGGTTTTATTATCTGATGCCCGGCGGCCAGCTTCGCTCGTTTGCAAGACGTGAGAGATGCTAATTCAGCGGGGCGATCGATGGCTACGGAGATAGTCTAAGTAGACAATAAATGACTGCTGTGTAATGCCATGGATCTGTTGATTAAAAATTACAATAATTAGCCACGGTCGAGCCACCGTCTTCGCGGCAGAGACCTCCGAGCTCTCGAGTTTCGGACACCTTCTCGAGCCGAAAAGTGGAATGATTTTCATTGGAAATCTGTATTGAAAGCTGTATAATCATTTAGAAGGTTCACATTTAGATTTTTAAAAAATTATTTAGGTTTTTGTAGAAGACGTATAAACGATCTTATCATTGAAGTAATAAACTGGTGGAATGTGAATTAGATTAGAGATCGCGGACTGCAGTGAACTGCTGGTGGCGGAATAAATCGCGTTTTTATTGCACCCCGGGCACCGCGATATCCGCGGAAACACAGGACGGGCCGTCACACCGGTTAAATTCACCCCCGACACTTAAGATAATTTTATTACGGGTTTTCATGCGAGCTGTCGTGTCCCGGCGCAATTACCCGTCTCTCATATAAGCCGCTTCGCAATTAATTGCGCGACGTAATAAAAACGAAAAAAATGACTCCCCCAACGCGTTCCTTGAAATCACATTCGATTTTATTTGGACGCGATTCGAAATCGCAGGTTTGCCGTTCGGCTAACAATGGATATCGGTATATAATAAATAATAATTACACGATCAGGCGGTCCATTGAGAACACACGGACGTTTCCCCCGTGTTTCCTGAAATTTGAGTAATGTTTTCGTGGAACACGCGAGCCGGGGTCAGAGATCAATGGGGATCAACGACAACCCCCGATGAAGCCGTTCCCCGATCCAGCTGTGATTTTCTAACGAGCCTTTGATGGAAGAACGCCCCTTTCAATTTTCTTGAGTGCCTTCGTTTCGTTCGTCGGTTTGGGGAACGAGCCACGCTTCCATTAGAAACGCCGATATTCCAATAAGCCGAATAATCCAATCAATGGAATCTTTTCCTCGAAGCTGATCGCTTGAACAACAACGCCAAAGAATATTACATCCGAACCGGAGAGAAATGCGCTTTTGCCGTCACGATCCATTTCACGGGCTGCAACGTTTAATTAAACGCTGTACGCTCGTGTAATAGTCATCAATACTCTACAGGTGCATTATTAATTGGAATCATTTCAACCCTCGCGCCATTAACCAAAATTAATTGGAATAACATTTGAAGTTTAATGGTTAAACCTTTGATACGCAAATTTGCAAATTGAGATGAAATTCAAGCTGAAAATTTAGAAAAGGTATTACACATTGATATTTTAGAATTCACACATCACACTTTTTTGCTTATTATTATTATTATTAGATTGCGGATCTTTATGCTAACTAAAAACTTTCTACCTGACTAGCAACAAACAGGGCTGAAATAAAAATGTAATTTTTTTCATAAAGTGTTTAATAGTTTGAAAATTATTGTATAACAGAGAGAAGCATTAAATTCATCTGCTTTTGCTGTTTTAGGTTACAGCTACTCAGTTTTGTCATAAATGCATAAAATCCATAGTCTAATTATTATTATATATTTAATATATAACTAAGCTTTTATGAATCCATGATGAAAAATGGTTAGATCAAATGCAAAGCAGTAAAGTAATTAAGAAAACTTGAAAACTGTTTCGCATTATTTTCAATTCCTTCAAGTTATTAAGATAAGAATTAACTCCTATATCTTGCAATTAATTGAATTTTATTTTGTATAAAAATCCGCAGTCCCCGTATTCATAATGCAAACATAGGGTTTCTTAATTGTTCATTTATGTTGAGTAAATCTTTTTCAGACTTCGTCCAGAAGGAATAAAGGTTTGCATATTTAGTTAAGAGGCGCTTCCGCGATCGAAAAAAATGTATATTAATAATTAGAAGTAATGCGGATCTTCATGCAAACTAACAATTCTCTACCTCGATTTTAACAAACAGAAGCAAGATGAAAATCTATTTCCTTTCTACACTGTTTTAATAGGTTGAAAGTAACATCGTAGTACATATCTTTAACTCTAGGTAACTAAGCTGCTATGCATAGAAATGACGGCGCCAATTAAAAACAGGAATATATGTATTTAAACTGTTTTCATCGAACAACAAACATACCTTACCTTATGAAGAAACTGCGGATATATGAAATGAAACAGTAGTATTTGGTATTGAATTTATTAGTTGAAACATTTAAGCTACCGTCTTCTGCCATAAGTAGAACGTCGACTATTCGCGCCTCTGATGTCTTAACCCTTAGCAGTCGTGGGCCACTAAAAAGTGCTGTACCATTATTCATAATATCGTTTAGATTATTAAATATGTTGGTATCTAATTAATTGCTACACATTTAAGTATTGTATGAGGTATTATATCAATATTTCATATCCATAAAATGAAAAAAATCATATGCAATGGAATTATTCTAGGTCGGAAGAATTGTTTAATTTTCAAGTTAAAATAGTTTCGACTGCAAAGGGTTAATTATTTATTGTCCAAGTACTCTCAAGAAATAATTCATATGTTACCCGATTGATAGCACAATTTAATAAGGTTCCAGTGGCGAAACTAAGCAATTGTTGTATAATTCGAAGAAAAACATGTTGCACTGATTAGCACGGATAATCGATGTTCTACCGTGCATATACGATTCTCAGCCTTGTAATTATGAGTGAAATGGTTTGGCAAAGTGTTCGGCGAGGATCGAGCAATTACACGCGACCATAAGAGGCCCGAGGCCAATAAATCCGCGGCGATATCGAGTCGGCTGCAATTAAGAAAGAGTCTCGAACTTTGACCGGCGGTCGGGCACGCATCGTCCGGCCAGCGGTCACGCATCAGAGCACGCGATACGCCCGTAATCGTGGCTATTTACCAACACTTCAAGTACGACACAATGAACGCATTCACGGACGGAAGGAGAGGTCGCCGCGGGAAACGAGCCGCGGACACAACAAGCCTCGTCCCAGCCGAATGTATCGCGTTTCAAGAGCCCTGCTACACGCTGTCAATCGCGCCGATCCAATTTAATCGGACCGCTAAGTGGAGTAATTGGATAATTTACATTCCGAGTAGATTTCGCCGGAATCGACGGACAAGTCTCCGCGCCATTCGACGAATTCTCGAAGAACGCCAGCGATTTCCTGTATCGTACGCGAACAGCCGACACACTTACAAATATCATTTCCTATCTTTTCCGACCCCTTTCTAATTATGAGCTCGCTCTTTATCCTCTCCCTTTACTCGGAGTCTGGAACACTTGGAGGCTGACTCTTCCTGACCTTGAGGAGAAAATACGTCTTTCACTGATTCATGCTTTAATATAGTCGAGCCTCGTCTTTCGGTTTACAATTCTCCGGCTCCATTGTCGGAGGCAATCAGAAGATAAAGTAGCATTTCCAGAAGTGGGTTCTCATCGGATTTAAATGTCAACTTATCTTAGGATCACACATCGTGACTTTTTAATCCTTAGTTTATTGAATGCATTAATCTATTCATCAATATTTTCACATATTCGAATGTTTATTACTTTGAATGTCACGTCGGTCATACGCAGTATGATTTTTTTGCCATTGCAATTTTTTTGCCAAACTCGGAAATCAATTTTTGCGATAATCTAGTAAGTAAACTAAATTTTATCATACTCAGCGAGGTGTGAGAATGTTACAAAAAGTATATTATGAAATAAGTAGTTTTTATTTCGTCTGGTTTTTATGGGCATTGGTATGGCACCCAACGTGTTAAAGACGTCTTCCACTTCATTGGATAAAGCCTAATATAATGTGGATATTATTTATTCAGTATATTTATTCTTGCATGTATCATCATCGTCACACTGAAAAAAAGAACAAGGACATTTTATGGACAACCTAACCAATTTTAATAATCGAATCAACTCCGTTCGTTCGTTTTCATCGAGCAAACTATCCATCTCGTAGAAGCAGCTGCGATATTAAATCCCACGAGGCAACGGAATCAACCCGCTAAAAATTAAACCCGGGTCCATCCATCACGGCTGAGATCGTGCTCTATCCAATAAAATTAGCATCAAATTCTCCCCGGGAAAATGTTCGCCCATAAAATCATGAAGTTACGGGTAGGAAGATGCAGGGTTCTTCAATTTTCCAGGGTTTCTAGGCCCGTAAATCGATCGGTAGGCGAGCAAACTCGATTCTCGGGGCCTCGATCCGCTTTGAAAATTCCTTTTCCAGGGTGGGATATATTTCGGGTCCTGTAGACGGTCGAATTTCGTCGAGAGGAGGCTGAAACGACGCCGGGGCGTGGCGCGGCCGCGTTTCCGAGCCGAACGACCGGCGCGAATTTCTTTTTGTCTTCGGGGTATCCGTTACCCCGAAGAGAAGGTTCTCTTTTTCGGCGCTCGAATCTTCGAGTTTCAAACTCTGGATCCGCTCGAGCCAACCTCCTTCCACTTCTCTGAAATGGAGCAGTGCAATTTGCATGGATGCCTCGACGCCGCTGCAATTAGTCATCGGTGTCATTGTTCTAAACCCGACACCGATATCCGCTTACGCGGCTACTCGAGGCGCCACTTTTCTAATTAGGCAAACGAATCGAGCGTCTGTCGGCTTCCAATTTTATTTGTTCGAGCAGATTTTCACTGGGGAAAAGCGTTCTCTTATTTCGTGCTTCTTTTGGTGTTGTGAACTCGATTGCTCGTTCAACGAGGAAATTAGCTTCGGAGTAGAGCATAAATGGGGCTAGGACAGTGAAGACGGTCGTGTTTTTGAGATTGCTTTCGAGTTCGGAATTTTCTTGCATCTCCTTTGCATTTTTTGTTTAGGCTTCGTATAACTTTGTCACAGTTATCTGTCGACTTTGGAAATGGATAACTACTCTTAGCTGTTAGTTTATTTGCAGCGATTCATTAGACAAGGAAATTCACTTCTGGATAGTCCAACCGATGCTCGAATCTTGAAGACAACGAATTTTGGGTTTCTCTTATTGCTAGGACTCGAAGTTGTCTTTGGAACGAGTAATTAACGCGTTGATATATTACGGTCGTGTACGCGTAACACAATTTTTCTATCGAGTTCTATCGGAATCTATTAACTAAACGAAATCTCGTTCGACTCTATGAGGTGGAAGAATGTTACAAAAGTGATTGCCATAATAAATCTTGTCTTCTGTATTCGTACATTGCGAAACAAGTTGTTCTGATTTCGTGTGACTTTTATGGCACGTCGGCGAGCGCATTAGATGCGATACGGGAGGTCGTTTTGCGCTATTTGTACCACTTTTAGATCAGTAGAAATCGTATTTAAAAATGTTGCGAATCGCCGTCCGTTGATAGTACGAGCGCCAGAGTGGAAAATGAGTCTGTTAATCTCGGCGTATCCCGATCGGCGGCGCGATCCAGTTTAAAGAGAATTCATGCCATAAAAACCGTATGAGACCTCGGGAGAATTAGTTCCGAGCGAGCATGTCGTCACATCATGGCAAATTATGAAATATTTATTGGAACCCGAGCAAGTCGAAGCTCGGCGATATCCGCTCGATCCGTTTCTTTCTTCTGTTGGTGTTTGCGAAAACTGATTAGCATTCGGGTATCGCAGAGCTGTGTATTCCAGGCCATGTATCTCGTTAATTACAGAGAAGATAACGTTTCCTGGGCATTCACATCGATTTCGAGGCCGGTAACAAGTCGTCTGATTTATGAATCGGCTGTCTAATTACTAATTAAGCAGTCACTTGATACGTGTACATGGCTCTCGCGGTACTATCTACGAGAACGGACACAGTTCCATTGCACCGACCGATGAATTACTGTTCGGAAAATTGAAACGTTCGAGTCGGACTCTGTACAGGTCGATTCATATTTGGACGCTCGAAATCATTCGCAATTCGAAGCTGAGTGTGTGTGTGTGTTTTCGATTTTATTTTCCCACCCCATAGTTGACCCTTTACAAATGAAGTTTTTCGAAAATACTAGGAATATTTTCAGAGAATGGAAAAATAACAACTGTTTGCTACTATAATTATTTCTTCTGAAACGACATTCATCCTCAAAGTGTTCCTGTACCTGTGACTTAATTGTTTCTAAAAATTACAATTATTTGGAGTGGCAAAGAAATACTAGGCTCAGATTAAAAAGTTAAGAAGCGTGAGTTCTTTTCCTTTTTCTTGTCACTACAACTAATTGCTATTTTTGAAAACAATTTTTTTAACCATTGTCTAGTAAACCGCTTGGCCTAATTATAAAGAATGTAAGAATAATTTCCAAAACATTTCGAGGGTTCGCGTAAGAAACTCTTGTTTATGGCTATTAATGGTAACTTAAAGCCAAGAAACATTACATTTCATTTAAAACTTTTCTCTGTGCTCGAAAATAGAGGCTCGAAAATCAAATTTGGTAATAGGAGTAGCTCCCTATATGCTTTCTGGAGTAGTTCTCCTTCCTCATCATAGTAACCTCCAATCAAAGAAAAATTACATTTTTTCACTCTAAAAAATTTTCTTCAATATCAATCGGAACTCTCCTTGATCTATTCCCAATTTTCGAAAATAGAATCCGTAGAAAATTAGACAAAATTTGTTTGCCATCCAGCAGGCAACGATGAGGTATACACGAAGCGTAGAAAAATAGAGGTTCAAGAGTTAAACGTGGCAATTGCACCCCCGCGTAAGGGTTTCCAAGCGTTCTAGATCGTGGAGTAGAGGGGAGTGAGTAGAGCTTCGTTGGATCGGGCGAGTCGCATTAAAATTCCCTTATCCGGTTAAAAATGAAGGAACGGCTCTCGGGGGCGTTATCGCGATCTGAACTATGCCACGTACAATTAGTTGAAAACAAGATAACCGAGTGGGAAACGATGTCGGGGGAACGGAGGCGGCCGTAAACGTGCATCGGCCAGGACGCGCGTGTTCCCGCGTGCATACGCTCTCGCGCTAACACTCTCATACGCTCGCAAACACTCTCGGGCTCGTTATACGCGTGCACACCTGCACACACCTGCACAGAACAGTGAACCTCTCTTGCACACGGGAACGGTGCACGAGAGGATATATGTATGTACGTATATATAGTGTTCGTGCACAGTGTGCGCTGGTACGCGGCCCCTGATATTCATTCGGCGCTGCCCCCGGTCAACGTAATTAATTCGCGGCTCGTCAACGCCAGCAATTAAAATTATACGTTAATGATTTGCAAAAAGTTGTTTCGTTGCGGATGGACGACGGTACGCCTTATCCGAGGCCCTAATTATAGTCTGCGCCGCTCTGACACACGGCGTGAAACAAATGGAGGAAGATGAAAAAGATCCCGGCCTCCTTCTTCTTCTTGGTCTGCTGCTGTTGTTGGTGCTTCGTGTTCTCTTCTTCGTTCTCCTCTTCGCAAATGAACCCTCTCCCCCGCAAACCTCCGCCACACCGAGATTTTTTGCAAGCGACCGATGCTTCTTGCTCGTCCTGTTGCTTGAAATTGCACTTCCCTACTCGGTTCCTGTGACGGTTTTTTCACTTGCATATTTCGTGGATATGCTCCGTGGGAACTGTTTAGTTAAATCGACGCGGGAATTTGTAATTCCTCGTCGCGGAGGGATAATCGTTCCGCTGCGATCGGGTCGTTTCGTTCGATGCTTCGGCTGAATTCAAGCGCGTTGTTTAATCGTTGATGCGGTTGCCATGCGCATTTTTATCCTTCATTTTATTGCTTTCCATTTACTGCTGAATTGTGGAGTTTTTCGTATCCATGATTAAATACTCGATTGGAACTCAATAGAACGGTCGATAGGATGAAGTAATTTCTATTTGCAACTATAAATTGCTCCGTTTCGATCAGAATATTTTGTCTGATAGCACAGCAGAATTTAGATGCGTTGCTATTTTATATCTTAGTACTCTATTGCTTTCAATTTATCCTGTTTATGGTATTTACGATGCAAACATCGATATCAGTTTTATTCGATTCGAAACTTCATGCAACACGTGATAGAATAACGAATCAATTTTTCTTCGGATTTAATTAAATCGTGACATGAATTTGCATTTGTTATCTCATTTTTATCGACGCAATTATTCGGCAGCGATCAGGACGTTATTTCATCGGCTTCTCAACCGTATTGCATTATTATGCTCGATATAGACTATTTAATATGTATTGATATCTTTCCGATTTTAATATCTGAAAATTCAATCGTAACTATTAATATTATACACAAACGTCCACAGTCTATTGCATTCCCTTTTACTGCTTTTTACTTCTCCGTTATCTCCCCTACACATTTTATATATTTATTGTATCAACAATGGAGATCTAAATGCAATTTTTATTTCATTCGCGACTCAATCGTTAATCGACCGAATTAATTTCTATTAGATCTCAATTTACGCAAATATAACCGTCAACAGAGATATTTTCACGAATGTCAGCAATCTAGTAATCACTTGGTAACGAGATAATTACATGGACATGCTGGCAAGCTGTTTTTATGTGCCAACTCACTAGTTTTAATTGCTCCGCCAGTAATACCACATTTCTGATAGACGAACGAATTAATCCGAAGATTAACACGTTGACTGCCACGTCTTGATATTATAAAATGTATACCACAACATCTGGAAGCTACTTCTAAAAAGGTTGTACATACTTGTCCTATTTAATCATATCTCAGTGTTGTAGCCATTTTTGAGTCCAAATTATTCGCAATTTTTGTGCGTGTCGTTTAAAATGAAATCCCTGGTCTGTACTTATGAATTTTTTTAAATTACTAATTTTTTTTTAGTCATGAAAATGATGAAAATTATAATTTTTTTTTAAATTAGAATTTTAATTAATGAAACCAAAACTGGAAAAGCGAAATTTATCATACCGGTTACTCGTTCAACCCTTCCACATCGCTCGTATCCTCTAATCCAATTTAATCTACTCGACTATACCACAATTAAAATCAATTTATTATACTTTTTCAAGGGAAATTATGGATACACTTATTTTTCTCACCTTCCGTAAGCACACTGGGTCTTTTATACGTCTAGGGCTATCTTTTTTAAGTCTCTGCTTTAATACTGTTATAAATAAAACATAAAAATTTTACGTATTAAATTCGGGAAAATGAGGGTCCTGTCCACTTTTCCTTTGAAAAGTGAAATTTTCGCCTAGACCGCGTGGACAGGTTTGGCCAGCGAAATTTTGTACGCCCGGGTGTCTTATCGACTGCGTTCGCGTTTAAAAATCCGTCGGTGTTTCGTCATCTCGACAATCGAGGTCAGATAAACGCTGAGAGGCGTCGCGACGCTTCGATCGGCTGGTTTACGTCATCGGCGCGTTTTCACGATAATTAAATCACGAGCCGGAGGGACGAACGATAAACGCGTTCGACGCTGATTTCGTAACGGGGGAGAGGCGCTTGGAAAATTCTCCAGGCCCCGGAGAAAGTATCATACATACTTACTTACTCGTGCGTCTCGTCTAACAGCGACGTCGCGAGTCGGCGCGCGGCGTTTCCGGCAAGACGCACTGCGAGCCGAATATCGCTAACGAGCCCAGTTGTTTTCCGTTTGAGCAGCTGTTAATTGGCAGTGACTAATTACAACGCGTTATCGGCCGGTTATCGCCGCTGCCAACGCTTTTACCGAGTGTTCTTGCGATCTCCTTGCCTCTGATGATTATGTCTCCGCTCGTTACGAGTAGGCGAACCTCCAGAGCCGCCATTTGATGCTCGCGAATCGTTTCATGTTCATTCACGAATTGCTGGCTTCTTCCAGCATCTGTTTTTGCTGTTATTATTCCGGCGATACGTCCTGCAATTAAATATTTAATTGGTATATAGACTCCGGAATAATTCATCAGATAAAAGAGACAGTGATAATGTCCAGGTCAAGACACTTTCTCGCAATGAAACATCCGAGCACCTATTTTCAATTGTTGCGCCGTGGAATACAAAATTAGGCTCGTTCGCGAAGTCTCACAGAGTTTTAGAGACCGTGTCAAAAAGATCGAACATCTAACTTTGTACGTCACAGAATTCCACATCAATCAAAATGACAAATCAATTCTATGAGAGAACCTTATTAACCCTCCATAAACTTTCCCTCCTGAATTTCTTTTCTAACGATGTTTATCTATTTCCATTAATGGTTTAAGCTAAAACTTTTTAAAATTTCTTGAAAGCCTGGAACAGTAAAAACATTAATCGTGAACATAAACGACCCAGTATGCAGACGACGTCTGCAAAAATAAGACCGCAGACGGAGGGTTAATAATAAAAATCTGTGCGTACTATAAACCATATAAAGATTGCATAAATGCAGCTTCGAAGCATTTAAAACCAAGTGTACGAAGAAAAATCGCACGATTGACATAAATATCATACGCAAAGACGAATTTAAACATTCGAAGCGACAGCAATTAGATAGATCGTACTAAGACAACGAAGTACCTGTCTTGCAAAGAGAAACTCTGACTTACCTGGTCACCTGTCCATTTGTCACAGAGCTGGTAGTTTTTCCCCGGTTCCACGAAAACCTGTACACTTTTGTCACGGAAGAATGCCACCGTGAAAATTGTTGATCGGTAGGCAAAAGACAAAACTGCGTCCGAAATTCTCCATGGTCCGAGTCGAGAGACGATTTTGCGCGGTGACTTCTGAGGCTTTCGGAAACTTGGTGGGAGAGGCCGGTGGACACTGGCAGATGACGATCTAACGAACGGAAACAGGGTCTGTAGAAAACGACCGGCAAAACCGATGCCCGAAGGAATCCTACACTAATTATAGGTTCGCCGGTTGCTCCTTGATTGTTCGAACGTGTCAGGCCCTTGTTTGCGGGTTGTTAAAGGGCTCCCGGTCCCTTTCTCGCCGGTTTCCACGTAACCGTAAATTTCGTCGCTGTTTTCCATGGATCTCCCTGTTCCGCGTTAATTGCTGCCCAAAAATTAATATTCCCCTTCGGAATTTCGTTTATAGTTTATTATTACACTCAATGGGAATGGGAATAGTACTTTATAGTTTTAATTGTTATACCATAAATATGGATTAATCAGAACACAAAAATCTATTACATCATAAATAGACTGAAGATATTTATGCAAAATGAAAATTGTTCAAGTCAATTCAAAGAAACTGAAGGTTAATCAAAATATTCTTAAATTCTTCTAATGTCTCAATTTTGTATTCGTAACTCTGTATTTTTGTCATAATACATAAAATCTATTATTGTATATGATATAGAAAAAGAGTTTTAAGCTTCCCTTTGCTACAACAGGATTCTTGACAATCCTGTTAATAGGTTTCCGATTGGAAGTGTGTACCCGGTTATTGGCATAAGGGTTGAACGTCACCTGCTTGTGACAAATGCCTAATATTAGAAGTCCACCTATGACTCTGCATTGAAACTAATCTAGGAGGTAGCCAATAAGGTGGCGGACTGTCTCGCAGGGTTTTTCGGTGGATCGATGCACCAGGGACCAATTAAAAACCGGTGTCGGGAGATTAATGATTCGCGACGCGATGCGGCGCGGTCGCAGGAACCCCCGGCTGAATCCATTACGATTCATTACGGGGCTGATTCAGCCGCGATTAAACCACCTAACCGGAAGGTTACTAAAAAGTACCGAGTCGACGCTAATTACCGGGCAACAATCGGTCCAATCGGCACAGAGCTTGGAGAGCGAGCGGTGAGAGGCACACCGGTGGATTCGGATGGCTGAAGTCGTCATTTGTGCGCGATGCGATGGCGGTCCCGTAACAGTATAACCGTAACCGTAACCGGCGGACAATGAGCGCCGTTTACCGCGTTGCATTAATCAGTGACAGCGCCGCGCGGCACTGCCCGGAGATATATGGGCCGAATAATTTCTCCGGGGCTGGAATCCTCCGAAGAAATCCTCGTCGTTTCACGGCTAGCCGGCCGAACGGGCTCGGACAGTCGGTCAAACGTCACCGACAGAGGACCCGTAATAAGGCCACCACGATAATAAGGACACTATGTCATTTATAACTGCCTACTAATTTGTTGTATAAACGACGTACACGTGCAGGCCGCAGCGATCCTGGACCCGACGCGACGACGCGATGCGGCCACGGAGAGGAGCGCGTGCGTATTTACCTGGTGGCCGAACCCGGCTTAATCGTTCACAGGGCCGCATTCACTCGATTCCAATTCTGTTCGCCTAACTGGTCCTTGGAATTCGTCGTCCTCGATTGATCGTTGTCGCTTTGCCACTGGAACTGGCGCTGCATATTTTCGAATTCTTCTTCAATTATCTTCTGAGAGGCTGTGCTTGTATGCGATTCGAAAGACACGTTCAAGAAGCATACTAATTTTTTTGGAGAGAGGAGGTAGGTTTTACATTTAAAAAAGATAAAATTAAAAATTAGTAAAAAGGAGCCCTTGAAACACTTACTTTAGGGTACCAAAATTTGCGATGAAATATGTAGATGTAATAGATTTTTAATTATTAGTAATGAATGCAGGAACAAGGTTGTTGTGCATTTTCAAAAATTGTTTGTCCAATTTTTTAAGAGGACAGCTAAAAGAATACTTCAAGAAGAATGTTCTAAAAGGACAGTAGGCTTGAACGGAATGATTTAAGGGATTAGCAGCCTCTACAGGAATGATTAAACAAATAGTATTGTTAAAAAGAATGGTCCATGAAAATAGTGATCATAATGTGGTATAGAAAAGAATGGCTCCTAAAATTATGACTGTGAAAGGAATGGTTTTAAAAAATAGTTGTGTCTAAGAAAAACGATTGCAAAGGAAAGGCCATGAGGACTGTATATCTGATAGATAAAGGGCTTCATCAGCGTGGCCACAGCGAACCGAACGAGCCACCAAGGGGGGTTAACTGCACGAATTCCGGGAGTGTAATTATAATAGTATTTTGAAATAAAACAGTATCGTATCGAGGTGATACGTCCCTGAGCGGTGTTAGCCCGCGCGGACGCGGTCCATTAGTAGTAGACGATGTTCGGAAAGCAGCTTTGGCTCCGCGTTTCGAAAGAGCGAGGCCCCCGGGGCCCTCGTGGGCCAGGGGCGGCGGAGGAGAGGCAGTCCAGTCAGGCACAGCACGAGTCGGATTTATGAATTGCCCAAATAATTTATTAAGCGTAATTTTCAATGGGGCCCAAATTGAATCTGATTTAAGTACAATGCGGCATTGTGGCGGGGCCGGCCGGGCCCGACTCGGCCAGAATGCGAGCCTTGATTCGAGAACGCGCGGACTTAAGAGAAGGTGCTAACTAGTCTCTGAACGGGCCTCGACTCTCTTCCCCTCTCCTCATTCTTCCTTCGATTTCACCCTCGTCCTCTTCTCCTCTCCTTCTCTTCTGCTTCGTTTCGTCTCGTTTCCACCCACGATTCTCTCTCGCTCTCTCTTTCTCCCTTCATTGCTCTTTCTTCGCGCATTCTCTTCGTTTAGTTTAGTGGCCTCGGAGCCACACGTCACCGAGGATTTCGATTTTCCTGGGCAACGCTAACGTCAGCGAAGAATGCCCTTTGATTGGCCCTCGAATGCAGCTATCAATGGCTAATGAGCTCGCGACCTTGATACACGATCGCTCGGTCCCTCGTGAATAGAGAAATTCATTTTCGAAGCTCTGTCGATGCGCAGTCCTCGCTCACTTTGACTGCTCTTCTTCAATTTTTGTCTCGGCGATATGTTATGGCGAGCACAAAACGATAATACAGAAAAATTCCTCTTTCCCAAATTAACCCTTGTGCACTGTCCAGGAAATCGCGTCATTTAATATATAGTTTTGTTCAACTTTTAAATTGCATCACGATTGACGCTCAATTTTAAGAAACTGATCGATCCTCGAATAGCAGCTGTCGATGAATAATGATAATAGCTGCTCACCGACCGTGCCGAACGTAGAAAAGGACCGCGCATATACAGTTCAAATTACATCGTGCGTAGTGTAATATTAATCAGAAAAATGCCACAAATAAATTGGTGAAAGAGCCGTAAAAAAATAATGAAAAATAAAGCAGTTTTGTAATTGGATTAGTAGTGGTTAACATGGATATACCCGACCCCGTATCGGATTACGCGGCATGTTAGCACTTTACACTGCTCGGCGACCGAGGCAGCTCGAGCTTCTTGTCCTTTTGCGGGATATTCCACCAGTGGAGGGGGTAGGGGTACGGACTAAGACCGACCACCTCCGTCGGGCTTACAATTAGATCAAGACTTTACTGTTAAGCATCGGATGTAAAGCATCAGTGTAGATACTTTACTTCCAAATGCATCGTACATTGCAGTTAGCGATTACTATTAGATTATATAATTAAATAATCCGCACACTTTGTATAAATTGACTCAACAGAGTTTATTCGATAACGAGGAAAGCACAAGCAAACCACATCTTTACGATTTGCATGTAACACGTCAAGTGAGAAAATTGAACGATACTACGAACAAATAACCAACGGTTTCATAAACAAACTGAAATAAACTGTATATTGAATCGATCGTTCCTTGTGTGGAATAATAGATTAATTTTGTTTCTCAAAACTTATTTCAATAATTACAGTAAATTACTCTTCTTAATATGTACTTGTCTCTTCCTGTAAAACAGAAGACTGTAAATATTTATTGGAACAATAAGAAAAGTACCAGGCTTGAAAGCGAAAGTTCATTAACACAAATATCGCCCATGAATTTATAGGCCATTGAGAACATTTTTCGCTTTTTCAGTGGCCCGATCTCTACTTAACAGAATGCCATTGCCTTCCCGGAGGAATTCAGGGTTACGATCTTATGAAATATAGCGAGAAAGAATGGAGAATGCATGAAGGAGGATTTTTTCGCGAAAAAAGTTCGCCAGGCCGAATGAAAAGGGCGAGCTGGCTTTGCTGGCTTTGCTGGCTCACACAGGAAGACACCGATTCCCGGGGCAGGATCGATATGACGGGTCCAATTAAGCGGCTGCCCGGTAAGGTCATTAGCATTGATACTTAAAATCGTGTTCCAATCAAAAGGCATTCTTCGCCGCGTTCCTGCTGACATCATCGGCTCCGCTCGATCACGATCGGGCTCGCTCAAAGGGCATATCAGCCGCAGAAATTCGACGATCCGTCTCTGCCGTGAACTCCGGCTTCATAAATACCCTTTTAACGATCCGCAACAACTGGGGGAATAACGAAAGTGCGAAAACAAATGAGCCCACGTGCGTGCACGGAAATCTTAATCCCGAAATACGAGCGATCAGTTCGCTTATCAACCTTGCGAAAAATAATTGTATTCCAATCATTCATTTAGTAGTATAAAATTCCTTCTAGCTTCCTAATACTTCGTTCTTGCAAGGTGTATTCACTTAGAACAAGAGAATATCAGGACGATTCTCTTTTTACGAATTTGTTACAGTCTAAACATTGATAATCTTTTTAATGTCTGAAATTTACTGGTTAGATACATTTTGTTCAACATTGCCTCCAGAGATTTTGTTTCAGAGGAAACCTGAGTCCTTTTTTATCCAGAGTTTTAGATCCATCCAAAGGATCCATAAATTTTAATTTCCCAGCAGCCAATTCAAACCACTAGTCAGTCGGTTTAAAAATATGTGTACAAAAACAAAAGTTTGATGAATGATCACGTGAAAAATTGTGTTGAACTCTGCACACAAATGCAGTTGAGCTGTCAGAACAAGGGTCCTGTACCAGGAACAGTATAGTATAGAGAATAGAATAGAAAGAGTATAGAGAATAGAAAGTAACTGTAAATCTTATAGTCGATGAGGTAGGAGGTAATTACCGCGTAATATGTTGTTCGCGACATCTGTACAATTACCGAAATATTGACATGCGTCTAGATTACTTCGTTCAGTGTCTCAGACGTAAAGAGACATTCAAAGTGTGAACACGTTACTAATAAATTCAGTTGCTTACCATATACGTAAAATCCACTGCTCAATCAACTTAAAAAATAACCATAACAGTTCTAACAAATACATTGGAATAAAGAACGCGGAGAGCTAAATCGCGCAAAGCGATCGAGAAACCGCAATTTCAAGGGATCCACGAGCCCTGGTCGGTTGTCCGGCGACTCGAACATCTTTCAAACTAGAATTCAATTGCGTCACGCCGCGTTATCCTGAGAGGTACCAATCAAACGGCTCGGAGAGTTCCCGGTGGTCTTGTGTGTGGCCCTCATGTTCCCGAACGAGAAAATCACCGCACCGCGCGCCGGTGAAGAAGAAGAAGAAGAGAGAGCAGAGGAAAAAAAACTGTTTGTACGTTGAGAGACACATTTATGGCCCAATCAACAGTGTATTCAAACATAGTCACACCTTCCTGCAAAGGGACGGCTGTGTACAGCCACAGCGAAAAGCATCCCGGCTACCTCCGGATCCGCGTCGAGATCCTGAAAGGATACTGCAATCTCTGGCTCATTCATAGACAACGGACTTCCCGTGCATGGTCGGCCACAAATAAACCAAATCGGACCGATGAGAATGGGGACGATTCCCGATCTCTCATCCTTCGCGCGATTCTATGATAATTAAATATTATTCATACCGTCAATGTCCTCCGTCTTTCACTCCTCCAACAGCCTTGCTCTTCACGTTATATTTTCCTAAAGTCTCCAAGTCAATTAACACGCTGACCGCCGCGCGAATTTTATGCAAATTTTATTTATTTTATTTATCGAAGCGATCCGCGTTACTGGTAACAATGGTCAGTTAGTTGGTAATGTAGTTCTCACCTTACACTATAAATCAGTTAATACCAGCATTATTAAATTATGTGGTATTCAGTGGCACTCATTTTATAACAATTATTCTTAACACTGAACCTACCGAGCACGGAAAGTGATGTATTATATTATAATAATGGCAAGATTGAATTTATCTAGATGTTTCGCCATTTTTATATATGTATGTACGATTGCATTAAGAAAGTTATTCAACCATTTTCTATAAATGAGTCTTTATAATTTTAAAATTCTGGACCGCTAATTTGACTGGCGCTGGTAAGTTTAGCGTTAAAGTGGTAAATACATAAATCATTAATTATACAAAGAGACTAATGCAAGCCAAGTTCGAAACACCTCGCATTTTCATTTAAAAAGTGAAACTGTAAGTATTATCAAAATATTCTTTCTGCAATTTTAAATCCCCAACAAGTGTTACAGAAACGTCAAGAAGAATAGAAAATCGATGCATTAAATAATTAATTGTTCTGTAAATATTCATTGAAGAAAAGGCTTCTGGAAGGCTTATAAAAATTATCACTGAACAGGCAGTTGCTATATTTTTGTAATCAGCCGAACACTTTCCGATACTTTCGTGGGAGCAACCCTTCTCGAAATGGTTTTTCTAAATTCCATGGGTTATGGGAAATGCTCCGGACAAGGAGGTACGCTGTTAGGAGGAATTCCAAGGGTCCCCGGACCAAGAAGTCCCGAAGGATCGATCACCGTAACGCGTGTTTTTCGTGGCAGCTGTACCTGACTCTCGGTCTTTGATTCTCGAGATCAATGGAGGCCCGTGAATGCGATACACATTTTTCTACCCACGCGCGCAGCATCCTTCAAATTTTTCTCGCTGGGGGCGTCGAAAATCTCCTTTTGATCGGGCTCGGCGTCCTCACGAACTCGAAATCGAGAAATTTATTGGATATGGCTTATTCGACTACTTTACGCGCGGGGCTAATCGTCTGCATCAAATTGAAAACACTTGCATAATGTAATTCTCGGGAAGTAAACTCGGTGGTCTCCCATAAAGATATCATGATTTTTACTATTATAAGCAGCCACTTATTCTATTTAATACACGTGTCTTTGAATTAAAATCAGCCGCTTTATTTTTAAAAAATTGTAGAAGCTAAATCTGATAGGAAAAAAATATTCCCCAGCATCTGATTGGTGATAAAAGTTATTTATATATTTGTATACAATAAGTATATTTCAAAAAAATTAAGGAGGCAAAACTTAGAAATTTTAATTTTTAGAAAATTACATCAGAATCGACGGTCCAAGAGTCGAACCATAGGAAGAAAATATTTCCCCGGTATCTGGGTATTTATTAAAGGCGTCCAACTAGGAAATTCTCGGCGGTTCGAAATTCACGGTGGATACTTCGGGGCGATCTACGGTCGGAATCAATTATTCCCGAGAATTCCAGAGACTGAGAGCCTAATCCGGGGTCCGAGTGAAAATTACACGAAAGCAAATAATCCTAATAACGTATCCCAACAAGCCTTGAGGGCGGGGTGGCGACCGCGTAAAAAATTACGTCGCGCGGGGCGAAATTATACGACGGTAAATCAACGGAAGCCGGGAATCGTCGTGCCGGCTTGTTAATCCTAATCTGCATTTTTATCCTCGAGGAACCACCCATATCGTTTAGGAAACGGGGATGGGCCCCTGCGTTGTCGATCGAGAAAGAGAAATAGAAAGAAAGAAGGAGAGAGAAAGAGAGGGAAAGTGAGGGCCACGGTTTTTCGTAGCGACGGCTCGTATTTTGAAAGCACTTTAGAACCATTTAGCTGAATGCGCGGCCAAAGTTTATGGGGATCCTCTGGTGGCATAGGGCTCGCTCTCTTCAGCCACCTCTCACAAAGGGGGCCACGGGACCAGGTGTCGGATCGTCCGCCACCATTACCGAACTGTATATCACTTTCCGGGCACCGACACCCTCCGCCACAATATTGCCTTCTCTCGAGTGCTCCTCGAACCATGCCACGTATTGTGAGACCCCTTAATTCCCCTCATTAACCTGCTCGACGATCCAGCTTCCCCATAGGCCGCCTCGATCTCCCGAAAATTCACTGCACCCCACGAAACACACACATATGACCCTTCTTCATCAAAATCGCATAATTTTCGTCGACTGGCACGTTGCAACAAAATTATTTACTCTATCTTCTGCCTTCAAAAACTATTCGTGGTCCAGAAAAAATATTAACTTTTTGATAAAGAGTCTCAGACATTAAAATTATGTAGGATGCTTGTTCAACACACAAGATTACTCCCATTAGTTAGAATATTTTTAAAAAATTAATCATTGGCTCTCCTCAGTGCCACCAAGAATTTTCTTGGTTCTTGGAAATTAATAGAGTCTCTTGGAAATTAATATATAAGTGTACGTATTCAAATTATGTAGGGCGCTTCTCCAGCACACAAGATTATATTATTTCTATTAGTTAGAATATTTTTAAAAAATGAATCATTGCTCTCGTTCCTTTAAGAAACCTTTTCAGTCTAGCATTACTATTCATCAATTCTTTTGGAAATTAATATTCAAGTGTAATTCGAATTATGTAGGACGCGTCTCCAGCACACGAAATACAGACTAAGTTACAAAATGTTATTTCCATTGTCTAGAATATATTTCTAGGACTCTGAGTTAGCATTTTCTGAAGAAAAAATTCTGGTCAGTGCCGGGAAAGTGAAGAGCATTCCCAGATTTTTCTTTCCTGGAGAATCTGGTGGCGGGAGGGGTGGCCCGGTATCGTTTCGAGGGCTTTAATGAAGCAGGCGTGTGGTCTTTCAGAAGCGCGAACGTCCTTGTCTCCGAAGACTATCCAATAGAAACGGCGTGTCCGCCGGTGAATGGCGGATTCGCTTTGCCGTAAAGGATCCAGTTGTAAAAGATCCGGCGCGGCGGCATTGTGTCCCACGACGGAACCGTGGACCATTCGAAGTTGTTTAAATCCTTGTAAAGCTCGAGAGGATGCGGCCGTGGTGTCGCTTTCCGCTCTCGAGTGGCTTCGATTGTCGACCGTTTGAAAAGAGTGAAATTGAGTCCGACATCCCAAACCCACAGCTACGAGCAGGTGCGAGGAGAGACTTCCTCGTCCCCTTCTCTCCAGTCTTTCCGGGAAGGATCCATAAAATCATGAACACCGAAATGGATCCAGAACGCATTACCGTAATGGCGGGACTCGGTGGCTTTTTTCGAACCATCTTCGACCCATCGTGCACTCCCATTCGAAAATCAGTGTTCCATTAATTCCTACGATCGATTTCGAAATGTTTCACAAAAACACACTTTGATATCAAGTTTTATTTTATCGAGCTTTTTGGACAGGTGTAGGTACACCAATTGATTCATATGATCACAGGATCGACAGGATTCGAAACATTCCTCAGGAATTTTGGATCATTATACAATCATTTTCCTCCAAATTAATTTAGCTCGTAGAAACTCTGGAAAACGGATTATCTAGTCATTCGGGGAGATTTTAGTGCTCGTATAGCTTTTTCCTTCTTTCCTTTCCTTCCTTTTCCCAAGCTCCATAGCTTTGTGGAAAAGTATTCGAATAAAGTTCACGTGTCAGGCAGCACGGTAGCTGGGAAAACGGTTGGACGTTCTCCGAAACTGAGGAGAATCTATCTTCTTCTCTAACGAATATAAACTACAAATTATTATTCTCGATAGCCCTGTAATACACTAGACTGCGGATCTTTATGCAAAATAAAATTTTAAGCATCAATTACAGACTACAGGAGCTAAGTAGGAATGTATTTTTTTTATTAGGAATAATTGTAACATGTTGAAAATAGTATATCGACGGTCTCGAATTCTTCCAATCCTTTTACCGTTTTCAATTGTATCTACGCATTGTTCTCATAAATGCATAAAATCCAGGTCTAGCTAGGTCAAGTACCGAGATTCCCCGTTCTTTTCAGGAATACTCGTATCAATTTCCAAAGGACATGGATCCCACTTATACTTTTACGATGTTTAGAGCTCCCGGTGCAGATCTATTTCCATTCTTACGATCTCGAGAGCTCTTTTGGTAATTGAGGGGACGCAGAGGGGTACCGGAAACGGCCGGTGCACAGTTCACCCTGCGGCGAGTCGACAGAGGGCCGGATTTTTCGGTGGAAAATCGTCTCGCGTGACTTTTACTGCGACCACGACAGCGGGGTCCAAATTGTTCGATTGTCCGTCTCGAGTGGCTGCAGCATTGTCACCGGGTGTCGCAGCTGTTCGGACGCCTCTTAAATCGCAATTATGCGAGCGAGCCCGCGAAAAAGAGAGGGAGAGAGAAAGAGAGAAAGAGATCCATTTTCTGCGTTTCGCTCAAAAACTGATCCTTCAAGTGGCTGACAATGGGCGCAGAACGAATCGAGCCCGGGCTTACCTTTATCTGGCCTTCTTGTTCCTCTTCTTCTCTTTCTGCGAACGGGCCCCGGCTACTTTGGCCGAGATTGCCGTATTGTCGAGGGCGTGAGGCCCTTCGCACGGACCATTTTCCTCAGGAACGCCATTCATTCGTTAGGAAGACGAGAACGCGCGTCTCTGCCGTCTTGCTGGCTCTTACTTACCTCGACAGTGTGGATGACACCGTATGCTGCAGCTGGACATTCAAAGCTAATTTATTTATTTATACGTGCTCCCCAGTAAGTACGGATGTAAAACAGTTGGAAAAATAATGGCAAAAATTATTGGTAATAGTGACACTAATAATAGTTTCCTTGTACTACAATTTATTTTACGATTGTAAAAGAACTTCTTTGACGTCCATCGTATCGTACGTCTATGTATTCTCAAATTGGCCAAGTGTATTAAATCTGTAGCACACTCTACAATAGACAACTATGTATTTAGAAGTTGTGGTAATATTTTGATTCGTCACGAGACTGCGGATCGTTATGCAAAAAAATTCTTTTCTTTCTGAAACAATTTTAAAAAATTGAAAATTACATATTGATATCAATTCCTTTAATCTTTCGATTTAAAATTTCTCCTCATTTTTCTCATAAATGCATAAAAATCCCCTGCCTTTTCATCACTGTATGGATGATGACCACAATTTTATCTTCAGCATAAAGGGGATGGAATGAAATCCTAATCAGTAAATGTACTAAGTATGAAGGCTGTGGCTGGAACAAACAAAGGGGCTCGATGCTTGCCAATTATCATGCAATACAGTAGCGAAAATCGTCGCGTACAGAAAAGTTCGCTGTCCCTAACGAGAGGCTCGATAACGAAGAACATCGATGGTGAAGGCCAGCTGAAGAGGCTGGTTAGGGGCCGAGAGATAAAATTGCGGGAACGCAGAGAAGAGCGAGTCAGGGGTCTCTCGGTGTCGATGATATAATTGCCACGATCAATCTCCATCATTGCTGCAGGACGGGCATTCCGCGTTTAGCATTCACGGTCAATCCGGCCGCCTATTTCGACGAGTCGGGAGGCGCGAGCCGTCAGACACTCACGACCCACCTAGTCAATTAAGAAGACAGCCGATCTATTAGAGGCTACCCGACCCCTCGCTTTCTCTCCGCTGTTCGCGCGCTTCTCTTATTTTCTTTTCCGGTTTTCTGCGTCGTGGCAGGAACAAGAGGAGGCGAGAGAACCTCGCAGTGACGCGGTCAACGCTTCACGGGAAAATTGGGCGACGAAACGGGAACGAAATCGCGACAGGAGCATTTATCCTTTGCTATATCAGCTCTTACGGAATTACCGTAATTGAAACTAAATCGTAGCCAGCGATGTTCTATTGAGTGTGCAAATTGATTTGTAATACTTCGTAATCGTTCATTCACAGACAATGAAAACATAAAATTATATACTGTCATTTAGACCTCCAAGACAGCTACTAAACCGCTGATTTTCGTTTAACATTGCTATTATTTAAAATATCGATAGAGCAAGCATATATAGTGTGCGGCTTTTCGAAAAGTATGACATATACGAAAAATGTCTATGTCTCTAATTTATTTAACCTTGCAATGACCTTAGGACATTCTACAGATCATGAAACCTTGGAATGTCCCGGAGGTGAAATAAAAATTTTCAAATCAGAACTGTCTTTGCTACACGTTCTTGTAACTGTTACACGCTATTCACTATTGAAGTTTGTCGACATTTTTGGGTAAATTGGCTACTGTGCGTCGACTCAGTCTCACAACCTATCGACTACGTGGCTCCCGTTCCATCGAGACTCTGATTTAGCGTCGGCGATATAAAGCGGAGAGTGAGCCGTTCTCCGGTGACAGTTCACGGGCCGTGATTCCCGCTCGGCGAGATGTAACTCATCGCGCACTTACGAGCCGAGTCCGGTCAATTAAGAAGACAGCGGAGACTATTAGAGGGCTACCATTGGTCCCCTTACTTACCAGAGTCTATTTCCGTTTCTTTTCGCCGCGGTCTCGGACTCGGAATCAATCAATTCGATGCGCCCGGCAAAAACTGTCTCGCGGCGAACCAGAGTTGAACCAGAGTCGAACCAAGGGCGAACGGCAAAGCGAACCAGAGCTGCACACGATCCCTCGGGAAAAATAAAAAGGGGACAACCAGGAAGAAGACGGACGGCTCCTTGCGTGAAAACAGCGCCGCGTAACAGCAAACAAACCGCGGGAAACTAGGCGTCGCGCGCGCAAGATGACGTACGGTGGTCCACGATGGTGGCTTCTATTTCGGTTTCAGGGGGGAGCCGCGACATGTGCTCGATATTTAGACACCGGCCCGTCTTCTGCGGCCTCGGATTCCCTTGTTCCTCAACCGACTCCCTCTCCCTCTCTCCCTCTCTCTCTCACTCTCTTTCTCTCGCTCCTCCTCCCAACGCGGGGTATTTAGTTCCACGCCGTTATAAATTACGTATCATTCGCTTTCGAAACTGACAACGCGGCACGCGCTCCCGGAATGCGAATACCGGGCTCTGCCTCCCTCGTTATCCTTTTTCTCGCGTCCCTCTCTCTCTCTCTCCGCTTCTCTTTTCACAGCCCTCCACCAGAGTCACAGGCAACGACATCGGCCACTTAGCTCCCTGTTGCGTGATTTAAGCTTTTTCGAGCGAACCGGGCCGAGCTTCTTGCACGGCCACGCAATTTCGGTCTGCCAGGACCAGCCTTCTTCCTGTCCCTCCCCTCAGGAGACTTAATCTTCCCTCGCGCCTCTTAATTGAAAGACAAAACGGCCCCGGGATTTTTAGACGCATCGCTGCTTCGATCGGTGAGCTTTGGTTGCTGGCGAAAGAAAATATAATAGGAGATATTGGTGTTCCTCGTGTCCATTTTACTCTTGAGGGTAGCTAAACACTATGTACTTAAGTTAGAGTTAGAGGCAGGAGCTCTAGGCAAACCGTTTTTAGCTTGTTACTGAGTACTTTAGATTGTCCTAGGAGCAACAGAAATATTAGTGGCACATGTAGAAGAATCGGAAAAACTGTTTATCTGGGAACTTCGAGTGGGCGTGGCCTCCTGGCCCTCGGTCTTATCGGAGCCACAGCAGTGCCTAGCAGAGTAATCTTCCAAGCTGTTGGAACACGAACATTCTCGTTGTGTTAATAGCGACATCTCTCTTGATTTACTTCTAGGTTATTTGTACCGTGTGTCATAATGCGATGGCGCTCGACATCATATATGTGCGTGTATGTGCGTGCCTCGATAGGGTACGCGTGTCGCCGCTGTACGCGGCTCCTTCTTCTCAATGTAAACCTCTAGTAGTAAACACGTATCTCCATATTAAACTTTATGTCCATATTGTTATACAGTGCAGATAGATTATTATATGTATGTATCGCTTCAATACCCACTGCAAGTTGTATAAACCTCCAACACAAGCTTGATTTAGACGAAACTTAAGTTGAATTTAAATTGAATAAGCAAAGAAAAGGTTTACTATGTGTAACATTGCTAATTGAAAAGTAGAAATGAATAAATATACCATGATTTAGTACAATAAAATGAAAGTTCCAAATTCCGGTGAAAAAATTAAATGATTACGATGCTCAAACAAAAGGAAATCATTGCATTCGTGAATAAATTAGAATATTACGACATTTAGTAGCATAAATAAAGTCGCGATGTTTACCAAAATGAAGTTGATGGCAGAATCGCGCGAAGTTTTGCGCCTCGAGAGCATAAACGGCACGCAACGGCGGCGAAGTTCGAGGATCGAGGTTCCCCTACGGACCAGCCGAGCCACCTAATTCTAAACACGTGTTCACGCACCGTTTCCAAGAAGTACTCCTCGAGAGACGTCGAGGTCCAGGTTTACGATCCCCGCGAATCGTCGCCGGAACTCCGCGACGAATCTTCTGCGTACGCGTTGCACGTGATCGGCTCTGAGACAAAGGGAACGGGTTCGACGTTTGCTGGCCACCATCTAAATATAATGGCGAGCTATAAGTCCCCTGCACGCTGCCACATTTCGGAGACTGCATAACTCGCTGAACAATGCTCCTTCGGAACAGCCTGCTCATTTTTCCATTCCCCATGACTGCTGTTTACACCCTAAAATAAGACTTTTTACACAAGTACACATTCTTCTTTCCACATTCGACTTACTTTTCAAACCTGGCTAATCTGAGATTTCGGATCGTCTATACCTATTTGGCTGAATACTCGTGTGAAATATGAAACAGTAAAGAGATTAAAATGATTTCGAAATATTAGTAGGTAGCCCGTAATTTCGACGAGGACGATTTTTATTTCGTTTTAGAGAAAAATTAAAAAATTAAAATAAATCCAATCTCGCCATTTCAAGAGAAGAAAAATAAATGGATAAGGAAATCTTCGAAGTTACAGAGGCGCGAATAAAATAAAGGGTAGGTCCATGGAGAGGTTCAAGTAGAAAAAGAAGACGAAAGGAGGAGCGAGAAAAGATATCAATTTTCTCTTTACGCGGCAAAACGGTGGCAGCTCCACTAATAGACCGAAAGATTCTCATCTGTTTAACCGGTGGACGCGAGTTTCGCTGTTGCGGATGTCGAGAAGAGGACGGGGCCGTCTCACCGAGCAACAGGAAAGACAAAGGGAGAGGCTGCCAGAGGGATGGAGAAAAAAATATATATCGTCTCGTTGCCGAGATGCCAGAAGCGAGACGCATACCTCTTAATTGGAACGCTTTGCTCGGCCTAAGCGATTTGGTCGGATTTCGAAGGAAATGGGCGTTTAAGTGCGCCCAGAAACCATTTACCACGGCCGACATTTCGCTCCTGCACACACTGTTCGCTTCTCGGTCACCGTGTCTTCGGGGTCCCGTGACTTTTGCATGATTCTTTCCCTCGTTCGTTCACCGATCAACTAATTTAAACTAATTTATTGAGCCCTGCGTCTCCAAGCTTGATAGATCGCCGCGCGAGAGAAGGAGAGGGAAGTTACTTGTATAAATTTTGTTGTATCTTGTTGGAAAATCAATTCTCCAAGCTAAAAATTTGTTTATATGTGTATTCTTTGATGCAATGTCTACATATAGTAAAAGTTTGAAAAACCTACATTACATCTTTTCGATAGTGAAATTTCTTAAAAATGCCTCCGCTTATTTAAGAAGAAAGAAAAATTAATTTTCCAAGCTGAAAATTTTTTTACACATTGCTCAAGACACCATCTAAATGTAGTAAAAGTGCGACAAATTGGTATCAAGCCGTTTTGATATTAAAAATTCAGTGAGAGGCTCCCGATGGTTTGTTGCTCTTATTTTCGGGGGCTGCGTCCGGTGCGACCTAATTGCGCCACGTTTATAGATCCGCGCGAGCATCACTCGGATATTCGGAGTTGTACCGTCTGGCAGAGGGGCGACGGAGGCCGATACCGTGGGCATAAAAATCGTGGAGTCTTTTGAGTTCGAACGGCCATTAGTTCCCGGCGTCTTTATTTCCCGGCGGTCTCGGGATCGAAGCTGTCGCGTTTTCCCGAAATAAACGAATCGACGGGCGCCGCGCGTCGTTGCGCTCACAAATTCCGTCGCCGAAAAATATTAAGATTCCCCGCTACAATGTCGACTTAATGGAACCGGAGAAACAGCGGTCGGAGAGCGAGAAACGGGAAGGAGAGAAAGAGAGAACAAGAAAGGCGGCCGGGGCGTAAAAAAGGCGGGAGAGATCTTTTAACAACCAGACTCATTAGGAGCATGCTGCTCGCTTTTTACACCGAGACATTTGTAAGCAATACAGACTTCAAAAAACAAACTCTCCTGTCGCAGCCACCACTGGCTGCGTCGGACACCTCGGTTTGCTCTCTTTTCGCCATTCGCTGGCCCTCTCTCGCCCTGCTCGCGTCCGTGAGAGGACGTTTAAGGGTGTCTGGCAGAATTTAAATTGCGAAACGGCCTTCTCTCTTTGTCCTCTCTGTCCTCTCTCTCTCTCTCTCTCTTCCTCTCTGCTTTCGCAGCCAGGAAAACTCGAGCCGGCTCGACGCGCGCCGTGTTTGGCCGACGTTTACAATATCACGGTCTCCCGAGCCGATTTATCAGCCGAACCCCGCCATCTTGTCGTCTCCTTTTGACACTGTCGAGCACCAATTGCCAGTTTCGGGTTTTACGGTGCATCGAATCGAGCGATAAACGGCGAATCACGCCGATGAAAATTGCTCGTACGATGCTCGACGCGATATCGACGCTTATATCATTATCGCGGAGGATTTTATTGAGTGTGCCCCGGGCGGGGTACGGCGCCGCTTATTACCATAATCGAGATAAACGATAGATAAGCCCGAGTGTCATCGCCATAATTCCCTTGATAAAACGCCGGGGATCCTCGGCGTCGCCGCATTCGTTTTAATGAATTTTTACGGAAAGATAAATGCGAGCGCATTAATAAGGTTATCGCCGTAAACTCCCTAATCGCCGTTATAAATCCTGCTCTCGACTTCTGCCGACGCGAGCCCCAAACTGCGCGAGCTTCAACGGGACGAACCTTCTCTCGTCTCGTTGAAATCGTCACTTCACCGACGATTCTCTCCGATTAAACGGTAATCGGACAAATTGGAGTATGCATTTTCTGGAATTATGGTCGTCGGTGCACGCTCGACTAATGATGGAAATCAAATGCTTAGAAACAGCAGCGAGATGTTCAATTGAAAGGTACATAGCAATCGAAGAAAATGAAAAATGCGGTTACGAGAAGCTCGTTGAAGTCTCCGGGGTTAATAAAAATGTTCAATAAATTAAACGAGGCGTTAGTTGTTGAGCGAACGACCAGCAAGGTGTGTGCATATCTGCAAAAAGGAGTGATGCCGAGCGCGGAGTTAGTTACCGGTCGTCCAGTTTCATATCTAACTGTTTAATCGTATTCTAAACTGTCGAGCGAGAAGCAAGAGGCAGCGCCAGCAAAGCGTCCGAGTCTATAATTAAGAGAAAAATGACGAGGGACTTGTCGAACGCGAGTGTAATCATTATGGACGCGCGCGCGAAACACCCGAAACACGTGTTCCTCTCTCGCTCAACGCTTCCTGTCGTTAAACGTCTGCGTAACTGTACTCGCGTTTACGCGTGGCCGGCTCCTCCCTGTCTGCGACCAGCCCGTCTCGTGCCTCGAATTCGTTCTACGGATCCCAGAACAGAAAATTCTAGATGCGCTCTTGATTTCGCCGAAAGTGTTCGCCGAAACTATGAAACTCGTGTTTAGCTCGTAACGGGAAGATTGTAATCACGAAGCATCTAAAAATGTTTTTGAAGGTTGCGTTTCACATGTCGAGAATTATTTGACGTCCACAAAATTTTTGTGCCAACAGGAAAGAGGTAGACTTGCTGTTTCCCATTGACAGTATACATACATACATATAAAGCTAGAGTACATTCCCGTTGGCTAGTAACAAGAAGATTTTAATCAAGAAGTATCTAAAAATGTTTTTGTGAAGATATTTCATATATCAAGAATTATTTGACGTCTACAAAATTTTTGTACCAGCAAGAAAGTGGCAGACTTGCTGTTTTCCATTGACTAAATTGGCAGTCGTAATGTTGGATATTTTCAATACTTTTAAAATTGACGCTGCGAACCTGCAATCCTTGTTACGTCGAATACAAAAGGAAATCCCTGTCTCTTCTCATCAGAGTTCTTGATTTCCAACGAAGGTGCTCACACAAATTCAATAATTTCTCTTTCCATTTTACGAGAAAATACGCGACAGGAAAAAGGAAGCAGCCATGTCTTCGAGTGGAATTTCGTAGACGATTAAGGTGTTCAGCACTACCAAAGGAAATTGATAGTCAACGACGTGTCAGTTCGGTCGTTTAAGTAGCTTTTCAAGCTACCAGATGGTCGTCGCTTGACACCTCTAATTAGCATGAGCCTTCTGGCGAGCGTTTTCTGCCAGCAGCCTTTTCTACTCGCAAATGAGTGTAGAACAGTTCGCGTGTCCCGCGCCAGCCCTCAGTAGAAAAAGCATTGAAAACGAGGCTGCAAGAGACGCGCAGCGCGATCATTCATCTCCGAAACGTCCGGACTAAACATAGGCCTCGAAACGAGCAGAGGGACGCGTTTTACGAGCCGCGCACACCCCGGCTATCTTGCACCGATAACGGAACAACAGGCATTCTTTGAAGTCGTCGAAGTAATGGAGGCGACACGTGCTTTTACACTTCGGGAGCGACTGTCCTGGAAGCGGCCTCATGTATGATCGAAACGTAAAGATAACCCGCCCAGAAAATTTCTTGTCTCCTTCTTTACATGACACATTGCAAAATCATATTTAACACTAACTGGTCAAGTGACCGGATTCATATTTTTGACCTCACGATTATTGAAATTATGATTATACAATATTTAAATCGCTTTGAGTGCTTGATAAGTTTAGAATTAAATCGTGTAGGTTTCAGTAGAGCGAATTTCCGAATTTCTGTCCAAACCAAGAATCCAAGTAGAAATATATAGACTGCAAATTTTATTCATTTACGATAAAAATGACGAGCTGAAATATTAAACTGTGAAGAAGAAAAACTGAAGAATATGGTCGTATTTTTTGAAACTTATAGTCTAGAAATACAATAATTCAGAATAAGTTGAGATTAATATACCGCTATTCTGAATTTCTTTTGTCTATTGTTTTAACATTTCTGCGCAGAAAAGCATAAAGTCCGCAGTCTAATGGTAGCGAGCGGAGGTGAATTGTTGGTTTAACAAACGTCGGAGCGAGAGACGGGGAGCTTTTTTTAGACGATTGAGGCATTCGGATTTCACGGGGGCCTCGGTGGAAGTGGTAATGAAGTGTTAATTGCAAGAGAAAAGGAAAGCACGGTCCCGGGGAAACTTCATCCCGGTGATTTAGCAAACCGCGGTTTGCCGCGGCTTGTTAGCGTTTCTCTGGGACGCGGGGAAAAAGCGCGAGCCCGAGCTAGACCGTGTCGCATTAGCGTTAATTTCCTCGTTACGCGGCTCCGGGGAGCTCGGCAGCGGCCTCGAATTCTTTTTATCCTCCCCGAGAGGCCCCACTTCATTAGCTCTCGCGCGTTCGTATTCTTTTTCGCGTGGTATTTTTGCGAGAAAGAGAGAGAGAGAGTGCCAACGACTACGACGACGGCCGATCGCGCGATCACGCGGCTTCAGGAAATTTTGCGGAAGTCGTTTCGCCGGCTTGAACACACCCTAATGATATTACTTACTTCTCGCCAGGTTTTTATTGTTTTTTACGGCTGTCAGTCGTCGTCCACCGTTGTTGCGAACTTCACCCGTCGTCCCGGACCATTGCGAAACACTGTCACGTATGATTGACGACCGTAATTTCACAGTTACCAAGGAGGATTAAATTTGTGTACTTTATCCGCTGTCGCGAAATCGTAACTTTCATACACCCTATTCGATCCTATCCGAGTGAACGTGCAGCTAATGCAATTTCAACCTGACTTCAATATTCATTTCGAAACATGCACGTTCATCTTTTTGTGAAGTTGTGAACTTTCCTTAACGAGGGTAGGACATATTTTATTTTGTTCTTTACACGACGACACGCACATGTCTTTTGTCTGTGCACTTATAATCCCTATTCGGGATCATGCACATGGATTTAACTAAACGAATTATATACATTTTAAGCACTGCCATCCATAAATGAACATATTTTTTCAATCGATCATAACTAATTTTCCTTAAATTTACACATACTTAACACTAAACCTACCGAGCCTCAAAAGTAACTGGAACATGCTCCCTTATAAAAATGACAAGATTAATTTGATTTAGTCTTTGTAATACGACTCCTATTGTAATACGTGCTATATTAAAGACATCTATACGAATTAGAAATTAATTCTATAAGAATACCGTAATTTCTTATGAAATAATTGTTACTATTTGAATAAGTGTAAAATAAAAGATCTGGAACCGGTCATTTTGACGGGTGGTGGTAGGTTTAGTGATAAGGGCAGCAGTGTGAACCATTCAGAAAGATTAAATGTTCGAAGATTTACGAAATCGTAGAATGGAGCTCGAATATTATGCGAATCTTCGGATAATCGGATCTAGTTGGTTCAGTCTGGTGAGAATTGCTATAAATCGCGGAATGGAAGGTCGTGTCGCACAATCGACGGTGGTAACAATGGCAAAGAGAGATCCGATTGGGTTACAAACGGAGACTCTCTAATTGCAGTGTCTCGTGACAGGTGCAATTTGCGAGATGACTGTCGAGGCGGTCCATGAAATTCAAGAAACACGAGCGGCCGGCGCAGCTGCGCCAGTTACGCCTCCGTAAACGTGTTTACGAAAACGCGACGGCTCGTACGCCAGCCTGGTCGTTAACACCACGTAATTGCTCGCGGCTGCGATTAATACGTATAACGAATTAAAGCCGTACGAGTCTTTGCACCTTCGACCAGCCCCACTGCACTCCATAGATATCCGCCGGAGCAAAATTGTTCTTCTAAAAGGCCTCGAAAAGAATTTTACGGTAGCCCGACGAGACATGCAAACACACACACACTGCCTCGCTACCGGCTAGTTTCAATTGCTAATAAATGGCACCGACTACGCGATAGAGTTCGCTCGATGATGGTTTTATGTATCGAACCAGATGCGAAAGTACTCGCAGCAAAAGAAAAACGCAATTTATAGTATGTATGTAAGAGGCTCGGACGGTTTTATTAAGTCATGTGGGATCGTAGGTGATTAGAAGTTTCATTCACATATGTAGTGAAGGCAAATTAACATAAAGTTGTATGAATAATTTAGCGTAATGGTAATTTTCGGTTTTATAGTGTAATAATTATGTTGTCCATAGCTAGTACTTAGCTCGATTAAACTCGGGATGTTCCGCGATTACACCACGCGAAGCTGAATTTATTGGCAGAAAAAATTATAATACATACAGGGAGTCTAAAGTGTTCAAACCGCGTTTCAATGACTGGTATCGCCTTAAAAAATCACTATATCTATCGAGAATAAAAATTGTAATGCATACAGTGAATCTTGTTGAGACGGTTTCTCGATGACAGTTCAGCCTTAAAAAATTTCAAAGAAAATAGAACGCGTTTTTTACAGTCGGTGACGAATCTGACGAAACGTTGGGGGACATTTCGTGATCCCCGAAGAACTCGGAGAAATTAGAGCACCGATGTGTTCTGGGAGACAGAACAAACCATCTAGATTGATCCTAGACTGCATCGTGCAGCAGTTCGAAGGGACGAAGGGAGCACTCGGGTTTTTCTCCGGGCGCGCGTGAACGGCAGTAATTTTCTGGTCGCTTGCCGCGGCCCGGTTATATTTAATGCTTTAATCTGGCGGGGCGTCGAGCGATCTAAACACGCGATAAATCTCGGCGCGGCGACGCCTTAAAAAGCGGCAACAAAACCTTTTCCAGGCGGAAGCATTAAGTGACGGCCGCATACTCGCTCTTCGGCCTCGCGTTTGCTTCCGTGGCTTGGCCATTAACGAGTCGCGCACTCTGCGAGCCCGTTTCCGAGGGGACACCCTCTCCAAACGATATTAATGATTTCCCAAAACTCTCGAGCCGTGTGAAAACTCTTCGTGCCGATCAAGAGCAGTTCACGAGCCTCCTTTCACCACTCCTCTGTGATCCGCCGCCTCCGGAGACTCGAAAACGCCTCTGACAGCTGCACCAATGTTGTAAGATCGCTCCTCGTTACTGGAATCGACCTTTATGATCTGGGGAAGAGGCTGACGAGCTCACGCTCTCGATGAACTTGGGAGATCGAAGCTGCGAACAATCTACTTGAGTCGCTGGAGTTAGGTCTGCATAACCTCGCACTGCTAAACTAGAGATGCACCTTTCGGTTTGCGGCTAGGTACTTTGGAATTGCTTTGGAATTTTGGACTAGAAGATAGAGGATACCAGAAGTGTTTTCAGATTGTTGTAGTTCTTGTCCAATGGGTGTTAATAAGTTGTAAATAGATTTTGGTAAGTGACTTCCATTTTGTTTATGTATGTAGAGAAGATAGGAATCTTGCTAACCATTTTGTAAATTACAACCTATTCTGAAATAATCCTGGTAGTTTTCTGGTATAAGCAATCACTGCTTCCAAATTCTCACTGCTTCACTGCTCTCCAGACCGCGTTCGGTTCCAAAAAGACTAGTAGCGTTTTAACAGGCCCATTTCCTGGCCGCTAGCGCCGGCAGTTCCGGAGGCTCTCGGAAAAGGGCGCCGCAGGCAGCGGAAACGAGCAAAAACAAATGAACTATTAGAGAATCTGGGCGAAGGGGGCGGGTGGTAGACCAGTTAAGGGCTAACAAGTACGTATATGTGTTTCCAGCACGCGGTGTATGGTATACTTGTTAGCCCTCTAGGCGCCTCTCTAACTAGCCACGCATGGCGAGCACGTGTGAAGGTGTCGACTGCCCTAGCGCCCTCGCCGCGACCCTTTCCTTCGACCGTGACCCTCCTCCTTTCCCTTTCGATCCTTCTCCAACCCTCCACTTGCCCTCTTTCACCCAACTACGATCGTACGTTCCCTTTCCCTTCCGTTGTTCTGCCCTTCAGCCGCCCGAGACGCTCCATTTCGAACGGCGTGAAATCCGAGCGAAAATATTTGGGCGCCTCTTGCAATTGGCCGAGACCCCAACCGCTCGTCCTAGGAATTTCTGGGGAGATTTACGCGTCCCCAGCTTCCTCCTGTAATTTTCTACTAGGGCGCTTCGTGATTTTTTCGAGAATTAATGAATTACCGGATCTGTTAATTAGGTGTGTTTAGACTGCGGTCCTTTTATCTTATGACAGTATAGTTAAAATTAAGGAACAATTTCTTGTTCGAAACCGAAGAAATCTTGTCGTAACATTGATACATACATAGCACACACTTTTATAAATATTTTAGTTACGGGAAACGTGTTAACAAGCATTTTATAGTCTGCTCTCCTGAAGAACAGACCCGAAGTCATAATAGGTGTCCACTCCATTTCTATCACTTCAGACGCGCAAAGAATTTCCAAAATTTTCTTTCCTAAGAAAGAAATTCCTAAGTCGTACCTTCTGAACCTTGCAAGCAATACGGAATATTTTTATTTTCTATAAAGATCCGCTGTTTAGTGATGACTAGACTGCGGATTTTATGCATTTATGATAATAATGAGTATGTGTAATTTAAAATAGCAAAAATGTTAGGAAAATTTAAACATACTATTATATTACTGTCAACTTACTAAACATAATAGGAAAGAAAATAAATTTCTATTTCACTCCAGTTTGTTGTAATTCAGGTAAGAAATTTTTATTTTGCATAAAGATCCGCAGTCTAGTGATGGCTGTGTGACGGTGAAATGAAGAACAATTCTTACAAACAAGAGTCTCACGACTGTTATAAGACTCAATTATTCTCCAACCCCTTTCATTTTTAAGGAATGTTGAGCAACTACCGATAAAGAATTTATTATTAATGCATGTATACATTTCCATGTACATAAAATTTTTGTGCATACCGTAAGCGCATGGAGCGATATTTTAATGTGGGTGCTCAAGACTAACAGTAGCGGTTAGTACGACGGGCAGCGGCTTTTTCCAATCGTCGCAGCATCCGCCATGTTCTCATGCTCAAAACCCTCGCTTTACAAGTCTAAAGGCCGGGGAGATGTGGGAACGTGCGATCTCGGAACCAGTCGTGTCAGCGCTATGTAGCGATTTAATTCGCAAACCAGTTAGCTAATTACACTTTATAAACGGCCGACCGCGTGTCAAACGGCTCATTTAACATTTAACCCGCCCAACTTGGTTTGTATCGTCCATATCTTCTCACGAATCGACATTGTGAATAACAAAATTTGGAACGAACAGAAGGTTGCAGAGGAAACTGTAAATCGAATAGGGATTAGCGATTTCGGATGACAGGGAGCTTGTCTTCAGGAGAGCATTAGAGGAAAGTCTCGGACGTCTTAAGCCAGTTACTCGAGGATTTCCCTCTTTGAAGTCTCGAGAAGGGACCGGCGCGGCGGCGGTTTTCTGCGGGGGCGTATTCTAATTTCGCGGCTGGGTCGCGATGAAATTGACCGCGTCGACGTAGAACCGGCCAGAGAGAGGAGAGTCAATTGCCGAGCCGCCGGGGATCAACCGCGACGCGAAAGCGGCTTAGCGGCGGCCAAATGAAATTTAATTAACTGGAAACAACGAGAAATTATCGAGCGTTACGCGGCGCTCGCGTGCCCTCGCCCTGGCAGTTACTGCGAACCGCCGGAAATCGATCCGCGGAATTTCTGTCTCGTGTTAACTCTACTCTTCCTCCAGCGAGTTGAGAGGAATTGATAAAACACACTGTAAAAATAAATACATTGCTCTGAGGCTCTAGGGTTGATTTAACTAGTGTCTGAGAAACATCTTCGATTTGGAATATATTTTTTGTTTCGATTGGATTCTTTGCCTGGATCTTTGCTTGAAGAGAGTTGAACGAAATGGTTGAGATGTTTCTATGATATTGATGAAGTATTCTAGACCTCGAGGATTTATTTAGTTAGGGTCTGATGAACACCGGAACCCATCTGCAGCTATTTGAATCGAAGCCCGAGATAAATACCAGTGGTTTTCTCATATTTAACACTAACATTTTCCTGTAAAATCGTGCTTTTGCACGATTAATTTAGCTAGATTATGAAGAACGAATCAACGATAAGGGTAATCAGTCTTAGTTAAAGACAAGGGTGGTTTTTCCCACACGTATTAATCGAATAAATTTAACAACGAAACGTATGATTGAATGAGTTTTCTGCGAATTTTCTGCAATCCATTTCCACCACCGGTTCACTTGCAAAATCCACCCCTAAAACATTGGAATCGAAAAGCGGGACGTTAGTCGATGCGCGATTTGACGTGAAATGGCTCGCGCAGAAAGCGAGGGGTGGAAAGCTGTGGAATGGGGATAGAGCCGGGGGTGGATTGAGTAGGCTGGAGCAGAGAATCGGCGAGGGGGGGTGGGAGAAGGGGGAGACGGGGTGCGCAGGTTCGCCAATACAAAAGGGGAGCCCGGAGATTACGATCTTCCATTCGTTCGCTCGTTCCAATTATTTTGTCCAATTAAAATATCGATTTTCTCCACCATTGCGGCTCTCGCGACTACGCTCGCCTTTTGCTGCGTTGCAGCCCATCCCGCCCCTTTCATCCCACCCCCACATTCTCTGTCAGACACCCACTGGACAGAGGCGAACGCCAACTTTTAAGGGCCCTGCGACGACAAAGAGATTATCGTTTCAATTTGCATTTTACCTCGCCGGGCGGTTTATCAAATGGTTTTTCTTGAATTGGCGGTCCTCTGCTACTGCACGGGCTCTGATTGGACGATCATTAGCCATTTACTGTCTCAATTAGGACGGATTCTTTAATGAACCGAGCAGGTTCAGATATGGAAATTGTTTGATCCATACAGCAAACAATTTGTAATATACATATTGTATTATCACTATTTCCAACGCGGTTTTATCAAATAGATTGAATAATATTCCTTTAATGCATCTTTGCAGTCTCGATTCATTTTTTTTAATTGTAAAAGGTGTCTTTCGACACCTTCGATAGAAATAGTGTTAAAAATACCTAGAACTTCGACAAGTGTAATATTACTGAAACATAGACTTGCCAACTGTTTGCACCAAGGTTTTCAATTATTCTTACTTCTTAGAGACCTTTAGATATCATTTTTACCATTACTCTCTTCGGTGTAAGACGAGAGTACACAAAGAATACAGCATCCACTTTGAAAAACAGAAAAATTTACTACAAAAACGATTTGCTCATGGTGTGTAAATACATATTTTTGCTAAAATAAAATTGCGTGTCTTCTGAGTCCATTCAATTTTTGTGCTTTCCAGTTGGCAATTCACTGTCAAAAAACGAAGCAACCCTCTTTCCCAACATCCTCGTCCATCCCCGGCAACGACGCCAGTCCTCGTCCACGCCATTCCAACTTCAATATTCAATTATTGGCTACGGGAAATACAAGCAGAGAAACGGCGGACCAGCCAGCAGAATTCTGAAACAAACGAGCCTCCCTCTGGACGGTCGCGGTTCGCGATCGACCCGGGATCGGATCGAGAGAGAACGGATCGTGTTGCTCTTGCTTGTAACGTGGGACGAGCTCACTCGTTTAGTCGGAACGCCCTGGAACTGGAACCAATCGAAGAGAAACGGCGGCTCGTAAAGTTTCATTTTCGAGAGTGACGCGACGTGCGGTTCGATCCTGATCGTCTCGATTTATTTCTCGATCGAACCACCGCCCTTTAGCCAGGGGGAGATCGAGCTGGATCTGTTGGGGATCGGTTTTGAGACAGATTTACTTCCCTCAGAGCCTGAAACTTGGGAAAATTGAAAGACAATTTTTGGGAAATTCCTTTTTATAAGATTGAACCTCCTGGAGCGATCATCGAGTCCAGAAATTTTCCAAATCGATTTTGTTTATTGTATACAATAAGCTTACCTTATTCTTAGACAGTGGAAAAATTATTTGTGTTAATTGCATGAAACATGAATTATTTCATCTAATCATTTTAATCATAAATGCTAAAAATCCGCAGTCCAGTTATTATACTTTGAATATGATTTTATTCGCACGCCTTATTTGTAGGACTGAATAATTGCTTAATTTTACAGTTCATTTGAAATCGATGGATCTCGTGACATGCCGTCGTTGTATATCGGTCATCTCTATCTTGTCAACATGAAACACCCCCGTATATTTAATAGAGCTGTACCACCCCCAAATTTAACGGAGCTACACTACCCTTATTTTCTTCCACTAAAATCGCTGCGAGTAGGTACTGTCGCTGTTCTATAAAATTGTGGTACCTATAAAACAATCACGATAGTGGACGTAGACGATTTGATACTGGTATTTTTATTTTGTTCATACCACAAGAAATCTACTCTTTATAAGCGGAAATCGTCAAAGAGGTCCACAGTGTAGTTACCACATATTTTCTACGGTAGAAAAATTCTTTCTTTTCCGAAATAGTGTAATTATCAGAAAGCACGGATTTCTGCTGAATTTCCGTGTATAGAAAAACGAATTTTAAACCTCAGAGTTTGCAAGTCCGCGAAACGTTGGGACGTAGATCTTTGGACAGGATTCGCGGTGCAGCGACCATTCGCGGTCCCGCTAATAGGATTTGTCGAAACGACGACGTAAATTATCGCCGGCGCGATCAATCACAAACGCTTCGCGCGTCGCACTACACACCCCCGCTGTTCGTTTTTCGCTCGGGGAGAAATTATCCCTCTAAACGGCTCTTAGCTAGATACGTCCGGCGTGCGGAGCGCCTCTGAGAATAGACGATCTAATTTCGTGGACGAGGATGAGGATACGGAGGAACAGCTCCGTGGCCAGATGGGGTGGAAAAGGGGAGGATAGAGGGAGCGGGGCTGGAGACGGACCACCGTGATTGCAATTTTAACGCCAATTTGACTCGAATCTTCCCCCCCGGGATGAAAGAAATAGTGTTTTCATGCTCAATATAGCGGCGCGCTAATAATTAACGGCCGCGACGTGGCACTTTGTCGTTTCTGTGTACAGGGTGTCGCGATCGTAATGCGTCCAGGAAGTCGGCTCTCTTTCTCACGTGCGACGAATCCGTATAAATTACACTACTACCGTCTGAGACTCGCTCTCCCGGCCTCCGAGATTCCAGAAAATCGTTATCGTTACATTGTGCCATGAGAAAACGAACCCGGAGCGGAGCCCCGATCCAACAAGTGTCGGAACGCGTCCCGAAGATCCCAATCGGACGCCTCATAAATTTTAAACAAATACACCTCGACGGAATAATTATCTGCCTCGGCCTTCTCCGAGAGGCCTTCAACACTTTTACAATTAAACAGATTTCCAGAAGTCTACCGAAGTCAGAAAAAATCTACTTCTGAGCGCTTTCTCGAGCACGATAACACGTCAGTGGTCTCTCTCGTATCTACGTATAATGCTGAAGCTTTCCCAAGGCGTGTTGATTATCTTCGAGCTAATTCCTCGGAGCGGAAACCTCGAAGGAAGGTTACCAATTAGCGAAAGGTGGATCACCAAGATCGGTGGAGTTTGGAGCCCGATCGAATCTACTCTGGGAGGTTCATCCGAGTTTTGGGCCTGGAAGGTACAAACAGCGGGAATCGAAAGACGTAGACTGTGGGACGTGTTCGAAAAATGTTCTCACTTTGCAGGTTCCAATGTGAACAATTCAAGTTCTTGGAACACTCAAATTGACTCGAATTAATAGTATCTACTACAACGATATTAAATAATTACTGTGATTGAATCGATGTGCTTCGAAGCTTGTGTATATGCATTTCTCTTAGACGCTTCAACCCCTTGGCTTATAATATGTCTAAAATCTACCAGGTGCATGCATACATTTTTATAATTATATTTCATCATCAGTAAAAACATAAGACCGCCTCAAGTCGCTTGACAGCGTATTCTCAAGAAGTTTTTATAATATTTTCTTCACATAAATTCCGCAAGAATGGACCATTTTTAAAAGAAGCGCGCAAATTCGATCTGGATTTATTGCTAAAAATAATGATTTGCCTTTTTGGGAAAGAGGGTTGTTACCGCGGGAATGTATCGCGCGACGCGTTTCTCAGGCAATATGGCGATCGACGAGCGAAAAGGGTGGCGAAACTCGGTGACACACCGAGTACGTGTACCGAGTAGGTCTTGCGGAGCTAGCGGGTGGTCCTCATTATGTCGGCTTCCCCACCGTTCGGCCGTCCTATCTATTTAACGTATCGTTTGCCTTGGTAACCATCCAAATTGGCCCATCCCTCTCTATGCGCTGCCAGCCACATCTCCCGATCTCGCTCGTGTTCTCTTTAATTATTGGGAAGCCGATGTTTAATAACGCGCGTACCCCTGTCTTACTCTCTCTCTTCTTCGCTCTTCGTCCCTGCTTGTCGTTTTCTCGGCCGTCTTCTAATAGAAAACACTCGTTTCCTGCGACTCCGTGACGTCAAGGGTGCTCGATCAACAACGACCAACGTCAACTCATATTTAGAAACGATTAGCGATGGGAACAAGCCTGAATTAACCATGAATCAATTCTGAACCAAAGCTGTACTAATGATAACTACACTACGGATTTTTCTGTAACATGAAATTTTTCTTCACTAATTGCATACAAGAACCAAATAAAAAGGTTTCTCCATCTTTAATCATTTTAGAGAGTTGAAAACTGTAGATCCGTTTATTTGATTATTGATCATTTTCCGGCCACGTTGTAGAAGGAATCGATCAACTCAAGGCTAGTGAAAGTCTGCAGAATTATCGTAGACAATAGCAACTCATTGATTTACTAATTCTAATAGAGTCGTGAACGTCACACGGCATAACTGGGCTGATATTCTTCAATATAATGCTGCATAATACAGCGACCTACATAAATATTTATGCCCGGCCTGGGACACGTGAGTTTCGACTCGCGTTGCTCTCAATCCCGTCCCTAAAAATTCTACATAGAGCGTAATACCATCCGACTCGCGTTTCGAGAGCCACGGTTTCCCGGGTGCGAATTCTTTCCGGCGAAATTCGAAACTGTCTTGCGGGAAAAATTCCTCTACGATTCGATAAAAATAAGTCCTCGACAAATCAAGTGTAATAGCAGTTCGAGTTCGCTGAAAGAACGAATGTCTTCAATTTAGCTTCTCTGTTTTATTAATCGCTGATCGTCGACGTCAGTCCCTCGATTCACGATTCCTTTTTCAACGGGATAATGAACGTCGACCGCGCAGCTCGGTTTAATTTAGCCAACATTAATACCGATCGCAGATTAATATTTATTCGATTTGTGCCACTTGGAATCTCCGCTCTGTTAATATCATTTCTTCCCCGGCGAGCAATAAGGTCTGCGTCGGTCAATCGCTCAAAATCACGATGGCAATAAAGCAGCTCGTAAAGCGGTTATAAACCGGGCACTTCGCTATCTTTCGTTAGCGACAGCCATTACACTTTACAGACCATCGACTTCTGCGCTCGCTAATAGATAACTATAAGTCCCGATGACACAATAGTATAATAGCATCGCGTTTATGCGAGTTTCGCGCAAAACCACTGCCCGCTTCAGCCAACGGCATCGCTCGTTACGACCAAATTCGAGTAGTTCTGGATTGACAGATAAACTACCGGCGATTGCTTCATAATTTTTCAAAGTCTATGATTCATAGCTAAAGACTTTTTACTGGATCCTTCAACGGCAACAATTTCAATTCTGAACCAACGGTCACACCCAGTAAAAGAAGATTTCTAAAATTTCTAAAAATCTGGTGGGCAAAGTATTAATATAGCTTTCTGAAACATTGATTTCTACACTGCCGGAAATAAAACTCCATAACTCTTGAACAAACACTGCATTACGTTACAATTGATCGAACATCGAAAATATACTAGTGGAAAAAATCGGTTGGTCGATTTTGCAACTATAAATAGTAGCTTCGAAATTAAGGTATGCGTTCTTAACATAAAAAAGTGTTCTTCTTCTTCTTCTTTGGGAAGAGAAATGGACGGAAAATATTAACTAGGCTCGCCAGAGCGTCGAGAAGAAGAAAAGCAACTCCTTTAAACGACTGCTCTACTTGCAATCTTGATTAGAACTCTAAAGCGATGGGGAGGATATAAATTGATTAAGTGAACAGGTAAATTTTTGTTTACGGAGCGGCGTGGATCGCGAAATTTTCAAGAGAGTGTTAGAGTGGCTAGGTGGACGCGGAGCGTAAAAAATTCAATAAGCCATAACGCCGGGCGATAACGTGATGCCGATTCCCCGGGCGCAGAGCGATCTGTCCGCGCGAAACTATGTACAATTACCGTTTTAATCTGCAGTTTCTAGCGCCATAAATTCCCGCGAGTTTACACCGGCACCGACAAAGGGGGAGCAAGAGAGGGTGGCGGACGGCCGCGGGGGAGAGACGGCACTGGGAAGTTCGCGTGATGAAATTTATTGCTGGAGCCAATTCCGCGCAAATGGAAGAACGTCTATGAGGTTTTATTCCGCCGCGGCGCTATCGACAGCTTCAATCGGGCCTCCTCTGGCTTCGCTCTTTCGGTTATCGCCGAGTCGCCGGCGTCCGAGGCACAATTAATTGCCGCACTGCTTCGGACCGACGAGAAAATCACCTGGGCTCACGTTGGACGCCCTTTTCTTACCGATTTACTATAAACAATATTTATTGTACATCTTTCTACTGCGGATTTGATGCATTTATCACAAAAACGAGTGGTTGCAATTTTACATAGTGACAGGAAGAATCGAATAAAAGATAATGAGGAGTTAAGTAAAAGTTGTATAAAATACAAGAATAGTATCGAGCCACGCTAAAATTATATTACAATTATTTTTCTTTAACGACAATTAAACCCTTCCTTTGTATAATTTATAGAACGTTATAATATGTAAATATTATAATTTTCTGAATCAGTGAAGATTGCTTAACAGCTTGACCACCACATGGACAGAATTTTATTAAGCAGGATCTAAAGGCTCAAGAATCGGAACTATAATTAAATCTGCAGAACATATCAGGAATGCGATGCAGTATTAAACGCGAACGATTTTTTAAACATTCTCTCGAATCTCTAGAACCGTTTATTCGATATTGCCTCTGGGAGAATGTCCATCGAAAGAATCGTGCAACTAATTTCCCGGCCGTCCGATAAATCAGTGAACGTTCGAAAAACGTTGGAGCGTGATAAGGAACACAGGTATCCCCGTAATTTGCAGAGAGGAGGATATACACACAAGTGGCACGAGGGCCGCAGATCAGTTGGCGCGGTGGAGAGCAGGAAGACAACGGCCGATGGAAACGAACGGAACGGTTTCCATCGATCCCAGCAAAGATATCGATCCCCTTCGCCGTTGGGCGGATGAGGTGGCAGCGCGCGCGAGACGGCGCGAAGCGTTTTGCGAAGCGTTTGCGAAGCGTTGCGAAGCGGCGCGGCGGAAGTTCGCGCGATGAAATTTACGGCTCGAGCCAATTCCGCGCAAATGGAAGAGCATCTATGAGGTTTTATTCGGGGACCTCGCGTTATCGGCATCCCCTATCGGCAGGCATTTGTTTTTGCTTATCGGGAGGGGGGTAGAGTCGAGAGCCGAGTCCGCTCGCGTCATGCTCGCGTTCGCGGGAGCCACCGTAAATATGACGGACGGATGCAACGATGGGATCTCAGCGCCAGCCACCTCGTCAGAACAAACGAGCGACCGTGCACCCCCAAAATCTCGACGGCTAGCTCGATTTAGGGGGATGAACGACCGAGAACCGAGAGAGCTACAGTACCGAGGTCTGAGGGCCGAGACCGCTGCTTCGACGACCAATCGGTACGCCTAGCTGCAACGGCTAACGAAATACCACGGGAAAGAGCTGCTCCAGCTATGTAACTTCACCCCTCTCTCCTAGATTCATCCCTTAATCCATTAACAGTTTTACTTTGGCAACCTCAAATGTTCTGTAAAGTTGAAATCATTTGTTTAATGAAAATGGTCCTTGTGTCATGCTGATCCTAAGCAAATTTGGTAGGATGACATGTCCAGTGAACCCACATAATTAGTATTAAACCAAAAATAACATTTGTAATACCCTATTTATAGAGAATATTCGGACAATAATGATTTCAGATATCAGAGGTCTGGTTAAACCAAGTTCTACCATGTATTCCACGCTCACCCACCAAGTTTGAAAGAAACACACTCCAAAAATTCAATCTCGCTGTAGGACAACACACCACCTCTCACAAACTTGACCCAATCAAGGGTTCTCCGAGGATTCCAGGGACACTTGGAACACGATGCTCATCTACGATAGTAGCTGTAGTTCCGAAACTACTCGAACAACACCATAAAAACTCAGAAAGCTTCATAGAGGCAGGATCAATAACAGCGATCGAGGAGAAGGATCGAAAATTCCCTCGGCGAGTCTGCATTTTTCGAGTCTTAATCACCGGCTCTAATTGGTCAATTACGCTCATTACCGTCTCCGATGTAGAGAAGCGAGTAGCGCGATAAAATCTCTCCCTCTCCCCTCGGATCTCGCAGGGCCTAGTAACCCCCACTTTGGCTCGTCGACGGTAATCCCTGCCCTCTATGCCTCCCCTGAGAACAGGCTGGTGGCGTTCCCGACGAAGAAACTTATCCCTGACAGGAAAAATCGGTGTAGAGTCCGTTCCGCCGCCGGAGGAAGCGAATCCGATGGGGCGGGGCTGGACGAGGCCCACCCCTTTTCACTCGACAGGCCTCGCCCACTATCCGATTTCCCCTTTCTCACGGCGTCTCCCCCTCTCTGGAGCCGTTCTGTCTCTCTCGGAGCAACGGAGCCCCCACTAGCTCGGCGCCACCACCCGCAAAACGAAAAAGTCGGAGCGCCGCGACCGGCGATGGTCAAAGTCAGTCCACACGGAGAGCTCGAGTCGAGTAGAGGCTAGTCAGCAGGTCAGCTGGTCGGAGATCCATCGATCCGTCGATCCCGGCACCTGTCAAAACGCGCGACAGATCCAGTGACGATTTACCCCAGCCGTTGACCCGTGCACTCCGATCATCGTTCAGATTCTGTACACGGTGACAGGAGCTAGTACACATTCTAGCTCCAGCGGACAGTTTGTGAGCACCGAGATTTCTCGGGACTATGAAAAACTAGTCAAAGGAAGACCGACGACTACAGTGATTCAGTGAAGAGCCTACGGTTTCTCCCGCGGTCTGAGAATGACAGTAATAAGGATGACCTCCCCGGTGACGCCTCCATCGACCAGTCCAAGCTCGAATGAGGCCCAGGCTCCGCAGCCGACCTCGAAGCCGGTGCATCGGCTGAGTTTTTCCGTCGCGGCGCTTTTGGCCGACACGAAGAAGCCGGACACCAGACGGGAGACGTCCATTGTTTCGCCCAGGTCCTCACCAGTCAATTCCTATTCACCTGTCAGACAGGAGCAGCTGATCGCTTCGAATCTATCGAGGTATCCGGGCGAGTACAGGACAAGGTACCTCTCTATATCGCCTGGAATCAACGATCCAAGATCGAGGCAGTTTAACGCGTGCGAGACGAAGAATTCCATCGATTCCAGGCTGGTCTCCAGGTACTCCGAGTCCGAATCCGAGAGGATAGAGTCGCCTGGTAGCAGATCCACGCCCAGGACGATCGATTACATAGCTCAGACTTCGACGGACTCGGTGTCGACGTCCGATGTCGCCTGCTCCAAGGTGTCCACGGCCAGTCAACCTGATTTCGGATCACAGAGCCCGAGAAGCAGCTCTCACGAAGCAAGGTCCAGGTGCTCGGAGACGGAGGATGTTGAAGAAGAAGATGAAAATAGTCTAGTCGACGTGGAGGACCTGCAGTACCAGCACCACGGGACCAGTCCCACGCCTGTAAGACCCACGCCAGCGTACATCGGAGGATTTTCCAGCCTGGGGAACATCCCTGGCATCCCACCGAGCCTCCATCCGGCGGTTTGGGGCGGCGGACATCAGGGTGCAGCCGCAGCCGCAGCCGCTGCTGCCGCGGTTGCCACCGCCGGTTTCTTCCCCTCGCACTTCTCTCATCATGCACCCCTCAACGGTGAGTTTTCGATACAAATACTCCTCCATTTATTCGTTTCCAACATCGTTACAAGAAATTGATCAGTACAGATCTTTCATTTCTTGAACCGGAAACACCAATCGGAATTATTAATGCTTTGCGATCCAACGTATTGCTCCTCTTCTACCTTAGAACTTGTTACAAAATTATGTAGTACATCCACATAACTGTATTAACTTATTTAAAGCAGATGAGTAACGCTACAGTTTTATTTGAGTATCGTGTAATTGTGACGTTATTGATGAATAGGGTGTGAATCAATAATCAAACATAGGACCGCAAAGGGTTAATACTTAGAAGGCCGGTTTTGAAAATTATACAGATTATACAGTCTTTGATGTCGTTGAGACAGTTGATCAATATTTTTAAATATGTATATTTGCAATGGTATTTTATCCAGATCCATTGGTTTTTTATTACACCCAATTGCACTGCTTTCGATTGAAATTCATCGCCAGGAGCTGAATGCCTGGGCGATGCCTTCAAAATACTAGGTTATAATAGACCCGAGTCATCTAAGTTAATGGGACATGCCAATTGGCGCCTTTCATTGATTAGAAGACTGCGGATTTGTATGCAAGATAAAAATTGTTTGTACCAATTGAAAGCAACAAATTGAAATAAGTCATGTCTTCTTTCTTCAGGATATTTAGACTTTTGCGTTTGGTGAAAGAATATTTTACTTATAATTATTTCATTATATAACTATTAGTAAAATCAATCGACGTAACGTAACATAATAAGCAAAGAGATCAATTTGTTTGGAATTTTGACTTACATCACTTTCATAAAAACCCGCAGAATTTATAATCGTTTGGATACGTTCCTACTTCAATGATTGAATACCTACGAGTATGCCACATGTGTACACTCACTTTTTCGCATTATTTTTGATTGTTCTTTATGATGCGAATGGGGTGAAATGTTTTCCTCGTTTTACTCGTTTTACTCGTTTTGCTCGTTATGCTGGTGTCGCCCAGCTCGGTCTTTGGAGATCGCTATTTGCCATTTGCTAGGGCGACGACAACCGCGCTCGGGTCGCCTTTGAAACCACCCTGGCCGGCGGCCAATCGCGACGCGATCTTTGTCGTGGGATTCTTTTCGTGGTTCGCGTCGAGCCCAGGCCCGAAACTGGTCCGATCGTAAACTCGTTAAGCAAGGCAAGCCAAGGTAGAAGGCAAGGCAAGGCGAGATGGCCCCGACCCCGGCCATCCGGTCTGGAACTCGCCGTTGATCGCGAATGCGTTGTTCAATGAACAACCCGACGGCACCCGGCATTCTTTGCTTTTCTCGGCGTACACCCGGGTATTTTTGGGAGGACCGCTCGCCGACACGCTCGGACGGAAGTCGGGTCAAACGCACGCGGACCCGCGATTCCTTCCGTCGTCTATTTTCGCGTAACCGTCAAACGCCGATCCACACCATTTCCGCTTCGACGATCGCCGAGCATTTCCGCTCACCGATTACCCCCTTCTTCTCTCCCGATCAGACCAATCTGATTTCCACGTGACCTAGAATTTTCTTTTTGCATCGATAATTAATTACTCATTTGTGTACTACATTTTGGACTACAGTGTACTCATCCCAAAGCTTCGTATCTATTTCATAATTAGACCGCGAATCTTTTTGCAAAATAAAAGTTTTTTACCTGAATTGTAACAAACCGGAGTGAAATAGAGATTTTTCTTTCGTAATATCTTTAATAAGTTGAAAACAATACAACAATATTTCTGAATTGTTATAATGTTCTTACTGTTTTCAGTTACACCTATTTATTTTTATTATAAATGCATAAAATCCGCACTCTACTAATTACATTCTCTTAACCTTCCACAAACTATAAAGATTAATTTATCAAAAAATACAATCGTTCTCCCACTTACAATTTTCCATTTAAATAAATGAACAATTGCTAGAATTGCAATTACAATTGCAATAGACAGAAGCCAAATAAAAAAGTCGAAATTAATATATACTGTTTTTCTTAAATTCTTTTAATCTTTCCACTTTATCGGCCCCCCCCCCCCCCCCCATATAGCTTTGTCTAAATACATAAAATATCCACGGTCTAATAATTATACATATTTAGTAATTCCACGTGAAGTGATCTCAGGCTTTGAACGAGTATACGGTCACCGATGTACTCACTCGGATCGTCTAACACAGCCGGTGAAAACTTTCTCCTGAATAGCGACTCGTTAATCTCGGGTAAACGGGAAAAGCGACGGAAGACAATGCCGCGTATATAGTGGAGCCTGTAAATAGGGAAGGCGAAAAAAGGTTAATGGTTCGAAATTAATTGGAAACCGCGTCGTCGCGGGATTCCAGGCCAATTACACGGCGCGCGGCCGAGTGGCTCGGGAATATTTCCGAGCGCGGCGGCGGCGCGGCGACGACATTTCAAACGGTCCCGGTCGGTTTCGAAAAGAGAATCGACGGGCTACGCGCGCTAATTGATAAATTGAGACTGTCGATCAAACCGCGCGCGGCTCTCTGGCCGCCGCATGTATGTTTGTATTTGCAATTCAATTCGCGCGCCACGAAACCTACTCACCTAAAATCACCGGGAAAGGAATGCAGTTCTCGGAACACGCGTGCTAGTGCTTCGCGTCTCGTCGGATGACTCGTCGCGATTGAATCATCGTTAACACTAATTATTGAGGTCGCGGCTTGATAATTGCGAAGGGGCTCTCGTTAAAGAGGCAATCAAAGTTTTCTCGCGTCGTCGTCGGCGCGGCGAACGCACGCAGACTCGACGCAGAACGAACAGTGACTCGGTTCTTGCCGAGGCGCCGAGGAATCCAGACGACACGGACAATGGACGATTATTGGGAAAAAGGTGTTGCAACCGAGTCCCCTAGTAACTGTTCCGCACTAGTCTCAACAAATCTGCTATTTTATTACCTCGTTAGCCAATTTAATTGGGTCCTTTAAACATCTACTCTCTATTCTAGAAATTCGAGCTTTTACTTTAAATAGTATCTACAGACGGAGTCAGTTAACAGAAAACGTGACTTTTCTAGTCACATTATTAAAAATAATTAAAACTTTCAAACACATTTTCTCTTCTTTAAGTCTATCTGAAACGCCCTGTAGCTTAGGTATTGATATTTGGAGCCTGCAGTAGATAGAATACAGGGGGATAGTCAACACTTTTCAGTTTTCGAATACTTTTTCTCTTTTTCTAAAATTCCAGCTGATTCTGATTTGGAACAACCTGTAGATTAGATACAAATGAATTTGGTGGTTATATGGGATCACTGTAGGTAGCATGGAGGGGTTAGGTGAGCTGCGTGGTGGGGGAACGACTGCGAAGGCCTTGAACGTTCAGCTTCCATCGATCTAACAGTAGCGAACCAAAGTAAACTCTACAGAACGTTAACTTTCTTCAACATTCCTTCTGCTTTGAACGATCTGTCAACTTTCAATGCATCTACCAAAATTTACAAATTGAAATTTACGGCCCTCAAGCAGGGCCGTATGATTTGTTTAACAATCTACCACGAGTGTTAATAATTTATAATCGAGACATAGAATAGGATTTTTTCCCGAGGGAACTGCAAAATCGAAGCTCTGCGTACTTTTTCCGGCGACAATGCGTAATATCGCGTCGCGGCGTGAATTCAGCGTCCCGGTATCAATTTATGGATCATTGTTGGCCGACCGCGCCGCTATTTAGGGAGCTCCGCGGGCGGAATACAATCGACCATAATCGCGAGCCAGCCCGAAGGCTCACCGGGACGAGTGATATGGGGGAAACGCGCGTAATTTTGAAATATGGCCTCTCGCGGAGGGTGCTCTCGCAGATTGCGCAACCCTTGAAACTCTTCGTCTCTCTCCAGCTTGACTGTTCTCGCAAAAGGGGCGGTGTTTAGGGCTGGGCTGAAGGATTGCGATAGCTCAGAGCCTCTAACAGCCTCTTTATAAACCTGTGAAAGGACTTCGGAACAGTATACGTTGCCATGTTGGATAGGACAATCATTCTATACGAAAATCGACGTGTATATATTTGATATCCATTTTTCTTTTCATTTGTCAATAGCATAAATTTCTATTCAGGACCTATGAAGGGCCTATGAAACGGTATACATTGCTATTTTGGCTAGGACAATTATTGTCGTGTACAATATTCATTTTTCTTCTGATTCGTCAAGATAAAGCAATTATTATCACCTAGTCTGGAGGCTAATAAATTTCTATTAACGACCTCAAGGGACATCAGTATAGCTCTCCTCACTAACTGTTTTAATAGGGAAATCGATATCTAAATATTCAATATTCTCGTTTCTTGTCACTTGTCACGATTATTATGGTCATAAGTTATCACCGAGTCCGAAGGCATGTATCCGAGTCCGACCTGTAAAAAGATGTTTACAAAGGAGAATCGACGCACAGATATTCAATATTCGCGTTTCTTCGCATTTGTCAGGCTAGAATGGTTGTTATCACCGTAGTCCGTGGGCATAAATTTCTATTAACGGGCCGAGTAAATCCGCGCATCGTTATCGTGGCCGATCGGCTAATAAGAGCGCATTAGAAATCGTGGTCCATGAAAACGTGTTACGCAACGCAACAAAGAGGCGGCTCGATCGGACGACCGGGATTTCACCTTGCCTTTTTCTCCTTCACAATCGCCACTGTTTCCGATATCTGCGCGGGATCAGCTAATTATTTCAGTAATTTGCATGAAAATCGATACCGAGGGGGTTGGATTTTTACCGCGGCGCGCATAAATCAGCGCATTCCGGCCACCGGTGCATTCAACGCGATCCTTTTCCGAGCAACTGGAGCAGCTTCCACGAAACTTCGGCTTCTCTCTTCTTCCGTCGACGCGTCCAATTACTGTTCCCTACATGAAAAAATGTCGGAGAATTCTAATCGCGTTATTAGACGCTCCAATGTGGAGATTCAAATCGTCCGGAGGCTTTCTACTACGTTGACAGGTTCATTATGGCGCGAGGAAACAGTCGAACTAATCGCAAACGTGTTTCGATAAACGATTCTCCCGGATAATCCGAAAGGTACTTTATGCAGGATATATTAGGTCAATCGGAAAATTCTGTCCGTTTTTTACAAAAAGTAGAGCGCTTTATTTAAGAAACAAAATGAAAAAGTACATTAATTAAAATATTGTCCATCGTTAGCGATGACTTTTCTTCATCTTCTGGGCAGCAAGCGAATTCCGCGGCGAAAGAATGAGTCTTTTTCGGAGGTTATCCAGTCAGAGATCCATTTTTCGACATCTTCGTAAGAATTAAATCGTTCCTCAGCAAATGCGAATTTGAAGCCGTGAATTATGCTAAACATATTCAGCTATAATATGTATATTGTACAATATTAATACAAGAAGCTCTGTTATCCGAATGTTAAAGCAAGAAGGACACAAGTTCACAAATACAAATATTCCCACAATTCGTAATAGTAATTTGTTGATAAGCTCGGATAATTGAATCCCTACCATGTTCCACTGATTCCAATCGTTCCTCGAGACTCGTTCTAAGGATCGAGACGAGGTGTCCGCGTTTCCCTCGATCTAGCGATCAATTAGGCGAGCGGAAACGCAACCGGTGATCGGCCGATGGGATCGCGGAGCTATCATTTGCAAAACGTTGGTTGCGCAACGATCAACCAACGATCTACGCGGGTCCTCCTCCACTCTTGATCATCTCGCCGGTTGCACGGTATCTCGCGGGGATCAGCTAATTATTTCGAATGCACATTCCCGATCGCCAAGCCGGATTAAAATCGAGCGAGCCGCGTTTTTGGCGGCCGTAGAAACAAACCTAAACGAGCCGAAGAGCCAGAAAGAAAGAGAGAGAGAGAGAGTCTCGAATACCGAGACTAATTGGGATTCTCGGAGAACGAGAGAAAAAGCAGATTGTTGAACACTGTAGCCTCGTTTTTGTTATGTATTCAATAGTTGTCGTACGATTCCTGTTCTAGTTTATGTTGTGCCAGTTTCAATGTAATTATAGACTTCTATTAAAAGACAGAGAAAAAAGAATACCCGAAAAACTTTACTGAAAATGACCGATTTCTAAATTTCCGAATTTCAACAATAATCCTGGATCCAGTTTAACACGTCGACTGCCAGCAACCCCAAAAAGTCAAAGTAATTTATTTGATAAAATGAAAATTGCACGATGCTGAGCACTTTTGCAACCTTCTTGCTACTTGCAGATCCCAAACTTTAATACACTGGATATACTAGCACAACATTCCTAGCATAAATCTGAAAATAATGTTGGACACAATGTGTTAAAACTGGAACCCTCTATCTTCGGAAAAGACGTTTTTGCATGATACAGTAGACGTAGAGCTGTAGACACGTCTTTTCTCAAGAATGCAACAAATTGCAACGTCTATAAAAACATTGAGTGATTATTTAGAGCGAGAACATTTTAAGAATCCCGGACAGAGATCGATGCACAAAAGACGATCCTCCTCCATCAGTCCAAGAGTCTCTGAGCCCAGAAACATCAAGATGGAACCTGGGGGTGGCCCAGGGGAGGGGATCGGTGAGAATTTGAAATTCAGAAACGATGCGGAGAGATCTCCGTGGCCTTTTGTTTCGGCCTCGGATCTCTCTCGTTTCTCGGTTCTACAAATCTGTCAATTGTCTCGAGACAAATCTCGGGGAATATAACCGATATATTCTGACGCGATCTCCTCTCCCACCCCCGGGAGAATGAGCGAGAGAAGGGAGCTGTTGTCGGTGTTTCGCGCTCGATTGTCTCGGCCCGTTGTATGACAAGCCTTCTTGAATCTCCGGTTGAATCCTCGGGGATGATTTGGTTTGTCATCGAGTCCTGTTCGCAATTTGCGATGCCTACCTCGATGCCAACTGTTCGGGTTCCTTCTCCGTTGATTGATTTGTGATCCTGATACCTTCCCTTCGATTTTTATCCTTTCTACGATAACAAGGCTTCTCTTTGATGGTTAGATCTTTTTTCTAGTTCGTGTGCTAATTGTGAGAATTTATTGGATGTAGAATGAATTCCAGAGCTTTTCATTTGTCAATTTTCTTTCTGAGACGTAACAAGACCCCGTAGCATTTTTTAAAGACACTATAAATTAATTGTTGCTTGATCCTTTATACTGACTATATCAACGTAGAAGCTCTGCTTTTTTGAAAATATTCTAATGTCGCTATCTAAGAAATAGTTCGAAGTGATCTCACCAGTTAAGGATTAACCATAATATTTCATTGAAAACAATTTGAGAGCCCTGATTTCTCCACCATCTATTTTTTGGTTCGCCGCTCAAACTGACGGCTGGAAAGGGCCCAGAGCTGTTCAGCTTTACCCACATCAAAGCGCAACGATAGCATGCTCGTCAGTATACTTAAGTAATTCAATTTTGTCAGAAGAAAAGCCCCGCTAAAAAGCCTAAGGGAGCCTGTTCCTAGCGTCGTCTAGATCGTAGAGTATCGGGGCAAAACGTTCCGCAGGTGATGCAACGGAGGTCTTCGTGATCTCTCGGGAAAATCGGCAGGCAAATTATTCGGCGACCGCGTAAAAGGCTCTGGGTAACTGTTACGTGTACACCTCTATGCCCGGAACGATATATCCTCGCTAATGAATACAAGTGGTGGCGTTAGAGGAACAATTCGCGGCCGGAATCTTGCGGTCGACTGGCAAAAAGGTAATGAGGCCGGTTTGCGGGCGCCGCGGACGGTCTCGCCGGGAAAATTATGAATTGACCCCTTAAAATGTTCTGTGCTCCCGCGATCCCGGTCACGAGCAAAAACAGGACGTTGCGGTCTGCAGTGTTCTAGAATAAGAACGCTCGGCCGCGTCTATGTAGAAACGCGTCTCCGCAGCACCGTTGCGAAACTGGTCAAGAGAACCTCCGAGCGTGAACCGTGGTCCGTTTTCGGTTACAGAGAACGGAGAACCCGCCAAGATCAAGTGCAACCTGAGGAAACACAAGCCGAACAGGAAGCCCAGAACGCCTTTCACCACGCAACAATTGCTCGCGCTCGAGAAAAAGTTCACCGAGAGGCAGTACCTCAGCGTCGCCGAGAGGGCAGAGTTCTCCTCGTCGCTTCATCTCACGGAAACTCAGGTGAGAACCTCTTCTTGAAGATACTAGCCACGATCTTTCGTTCTGCTCCGGGTCGTTTAAACCTCTATGATTTTCTTTGTGTCCTCGGGTCAGCCATTAGAACTTCTTTCCTGTTTAGAATCTTTTACTACAATTTACTTTGTGATTAAAATGAACAGAACTTAATATAATAGAATTTTATGTCAATTTAAGAGTAATTAACAATACAAAAGAGATTGAGATAGAAAATAAAGTTCTGTTTCACTCCAGTTTGTTGCAATACGGTGCAATAGGTTGAAGGTTAAATATAATGGGATAATTACAGAAATGAGTCATGTGTACGTTTAGTAGATTTTGCTTGAAATGTTTATCGTCGGTCAGACTCGATATTATAATAGGGCAAGGGGTTAGACGATTTTTATTTGAGGTGGCTTGATCGATAACTCCCTGATTAGACTGCTGACAAATCTATACATATGCATATACTTAGATGATCTACGGGTACCTGAAATTGTAGGCAACGCTTGAATCATATGATTAGACTTAATTTAGATTAGCATTAATTTTCAAGGTATAGGTAGCAGCTGCACATTTATTTCTTAATGATTTAATCGGGCTAAATACTCCTATTGTTTTTCATTTGATCTAACACTTATTCTTATAACAGATATATCATTCTATGTCAAAGAAGCTTAAAAATATTGTGAGTGTCTTTGGTTAGAATTATTTCTCTATTTATATTCTCTTTAGTAACTAGATTGCTCATGGGCAGGACAATGAGCATTTAAAATTACGTCTCCCAATTTTTCTGTGGTCAGCAGTCTTTGTAGACATTTTTCTAAGCTCGAGGTCTCCTCTTCTTTCTATTTAAAGGCACAAGAACGTCAGTGGCTTTCAAATATCACAGACATCTTCAATGATCCATTTGTTTCCAATATTGCTCTTCCATAACAAGATGATCGGTGTACAGTCAAATTATATCTCTTAATTTTTCGGTGATGGATAATTACGTTTCCAGTAATGTTTCCTAGCTCATTCTCCTTTCTAGCGTTTAGACCCTAATCAAATTCGCTACACTCAACGCGTTAACGCGGAAACCATCTAAATATTTGGACAATTAACTTTGTCTCCCATTTCTAGGCAATGCGGCACTCAAAGTATTAGAAGCATGGAAGTAATTGTAGTAAAAATTCTTTCCAGCATATTCTCCTTTCTCTATGAAGTGCATTAAAGCGATTGATTTCAATGTTTCCGTGGTGGACGATCTTTCAGATGAACCCCTGCTTAGCCAAAGGCCGAAGACACCCGGTACAATTTTACCGAGAACACTCCGACTCGTTGAAATCGTCACCTCGTTTGCTCCCGAGAGCGATTCCCGCAGGCAAGAATTTTCGGTGTCTAAAAGCTTCTCGGCTCGATTCTGTCACGGTATCTCGCGAGCGGGGTAAACGCGTTTCCGAGCGGGTTAAAGCGAATTTGCCAAGAGTTAGTATTACTCCGTTTGCTGGCGTCTCTGGTGACAATGCCGGGCGTAAAATGAATCACCTCGTTGACGGACACGCGGACGAAATAGCGTCGGGCAAGAGGATCGGGTCCGACAATGAGAAAGAGAGACAGAGAGCCAGTCGGGAGATAATTGGTCGATCATCGCGGACCATTGTCGGACGGGTTTCAAGCAATTTGTAGTCTATTAATAAAATTACCGTGTTTCTTCGCCGGCAGCGACGGATACTGCACGCTTACGCGCGCTAATTACCCCGCATCTGGCGAGATCTGTTAAGTGCAGGACCCTTGACTCGTGAAACACGCGCGTGCGAGTGTGCGAGCATGCGAGCCGAGCCGAGCGAGTATGCGAACGGGAGTATATGTATGCAAGTGAGAACGAGGGGAGAGAGAGAGAGAGAGAGAGAGAGAGAGAGAGAGAACGCGAAAGCGGTGAGAATAAAGGGAGCCGGCCGGCCAGTCGGTTAACGCCGCTGCTAAATGAGAAACGTTGATCGTAAAACGTAATTCTGGAGATTCACGGACACCGTTCAAAACTAACGCCGATAATAAACCGCCTGCCGAGGGGTCGAGGTCTCGTGAAACAAGGCGGGTGGCAGCGATATCTACCCGCGCGGAAAAACTACCCGAAATTATACTTCGGGCGGCAGATGGCCGGAATATTTTCGAGCCGAACGTGCTTTTCTGCACTTTAGGAAACACCAGAGAATGCTTCAAGTTCGCATGATCGCCACAAAAGATCGTCCACTACAGAAAATCGAAAACAACTCGTTCAAAGCACATTTTAGATCGAGTTTCATCGATTTTATTCGTCTAGTATTAAACTATACTTTGAGGAAACAATTATTGGAATATTTGGAATTATAATATTTTTAATTATCTTCTTTACATTCTGCATTATGTACCTCCCAAAATGTTCAATTAATGTGTTCAACAATCGAATATAGGCTCTTCAATTGTATAGCCTCTTACATAAGCCTTAATATTCCTCTCGATCAGATATCGCTGTTCTTCAATTTAAAAACAATTTTTCAAAAATGTATTCTTGATTTTAGGTACAATTAACTTTTTTATGAATGCTTAGAAATAACGTTAATTAGTGTATAGTTAGTTATCTAGCGTTAAGGAATCCGATAGATCAGGAGAAATTTCGATCATTTAGAACGTTGTCTAATTCTGAACACTATCAAAACCCACAAATTCCCTTGGACAGTACCCATCCTCAATGCAGTCGCGTAACATCCGAAACTCAATGCTCGTGACAGGAATATGACGCAATATCAACCGACATTCGTGAAATCCGCAACTTCCGATGGTTGAGACGAAGTAGCAACCGGAAGAAGCGTTTTTGCGTGTCCCTTTCAACAAGCCCGGGACAAAGACGATATCCACTTTGGCGATCGATTGAATGGGGGCCTTCGGTTAGCAAAGGAGCAAAAAGAATCGAGGGTTGGTGATCCGCGAAACCGCGAGCGCAACAAAGTGGCGTGACATTGTGCAGGCTGGTTGGTGGTGTAGCGCTGTCGAGTACAAATCCGGCCTTCGTCTGATTGTTGCAGGTGAAGATCTGGTTTCAAAATCGGCGAGCGAAGGCGAAACGCATGCAGGAAGCCGAGATCGAGAAATTGAGGATGTCGGCGGTCAGGCAACATCACACGGCGCTGTACGGGTCCCATCCGGGCCTGCTGGGCCCGGCGAGCCTCTACCCGGTCGGAATGCTGTCTCATCCTGGTCTGACACCGCATCATACGATCTCTCAGCACCCGTCCAGGGAATGAAAGCAGCCGGGCCATACCGGACCGGCAGTGATCCACCAAGATCCCCTCCAAAGAGACGATTCCGCGTCGAGAGGAATTGTTCCTGAGCAATCGGTTGAGGCTGTGCCTGTGGAACAGAACGAGACTCGAACTCGGTTCTCAGCAGACTTCCTTCGGATTCTCTGACACTGCAAAGTGGCTAAGACTATGAACAATTCCACTCTGAATGAACATGCTTCTATGTGTCTTTGCTGAGAAACACGATTTCAATCAAGGAGAATGACGCGAAGAGAACGAACTGATAAGCTGTGATTTTTGTGAACGATCGAAGAAATATGAAAACTTTGCTAAGTCAAGGAACACAGTTTCAAGAGAGAAGCACACTGAGAAGAGGCTAGCTAGAAGAGGCTGGCTGCAAGCGCGGAAGATCCGAGCAATCGAGTCAGGAGAGAATTCTCGAAGAACTGGACCAAAGTTAGGACAGAGGTGTTCGATGTCGAACTCTGTCGATAGAGGAGCCGTCAACGGTCGCTCGCCCGAGTTCTCAGACTTCCCAAAGTCGGAAATTCCGTGCCAAGTGGTGGGCACGCTTCCGATCGAACTTCTGATTTGTCCCTCGCGAGTCGTGAATCTGTGCCAATCACGCTTGTACATAACACTGTGTAAATAACAAATCGGACGCGAGCATAGTCCTGTGTAAATACGAGGAAGCTCGAGCGTATGACGCGAGCCTAGCGTAAGCTCGGCACCGGAGAGTGCCGTTTTCCAATTTTGTATAAATGTAAAACCGTCGCCGAGAGAGTAGAAGAGTCTATTTAATAAATCGTATCGAACGAAACGTCTGTTGATTGCCCCCGATCCCGGGAATCCGATCTTGATCCCTCTCCTTGCCAGAGATCGCAGCCAACTGAGTTCTAACAGTGCCAAAAGATTGTTGGACTGCGGATTCTCTGCCGTCTTGATAAACTCGACAACTTGCTGCAAGCAGAAATGCAGTAGACTTTTATTTCTCTTTTGGTTGAAGATCTTAATCTTTTTCTAAAATAACCAAATTTTTATTCGAGCTCCAATTTCCGTAAATTCTGTTTAATGATTATAGTTACAGTGATTCATTTAGAGACTTTGGAGAAGATGATTATGAGAAAATTATTCTACAGTTACAGAGGCCCTAATTCTTTGAATGAATTACAAATTAATTATCAAGTCTTTAAGAACCAGTTTAGAGGCCATCACAATTAGAATTCAATAAAAATTGAGCAGCCAAGACTTTCAACCTTCTTGAATTTTGCAATCTTACCAAATTGGCTGCACCGAATACATTGTATAATATTTTTCAATTTGAACTCGGATACTATCCAGTAAATGTTGAAGAGTATTCTGGAGAAGATACTGCCGTAACTTCCATAAGAAAGTCTGTTACCGTTCAATGTTTCGTCTTTTGAGAAGAAGGGAGCGAATCGCGTTGCGAAAATCGTGGATCGCGTTAATTGCCGCTCGGGACACGGTGTCAACGAGGGATTCGCTAGCCGGTTCAGCTAATTGAAAAGCTCGTCGATTCAGCTGTTCTGGCCGGCGGCGGCCGTTTCCGTATTGGCCCGCGATTAGAAAGTCGGAATAAATTATCCGGCGGCAATTAAACGGCTCCGATGTTCTCCCGTGGCTCTCGATCGCCGATAAATCAAACGAATTTAGTTGCTCGTTAACGGCTAATAATCCGGCGTGACGAGCCCGAGCAACGGCAAACTATCCACGAGAATTTTGGTCATCCGCGCGTAGGGAGAGCCTTAACAAGAGAGTCCGAGAAATTCGATGGAAGATACATACACGCACCGTGGTGTTTCCGATCGGATTTTTCGATCGAGGAATTCCGTGTACGAACGTCGACAATTTGTCTTTCTCGAGTGGCAAGCAGGATTCGTTAGGTCCTACCTCGAACGCCAGCTAATCAGACGGCCGCGCAGTCGTGGGCCGTTTTCAATGGACGCATTGATGACGCAACCCGAGGAGAACTCGGCGAAACTTCTTTGATCTTCTCGAACAGGTTCGGCGATCCTCGGACCAACGATCGACGAACCATTCTGGACAGTTTGCAGATACTAGGATCGGTTGTCGAACCGTTCGGCGATCATAATTGTTACATTAACCTTCTGTAGGTAACTATTGGGTTGGCAACTAAATGATTCTTATTTAAAATCCGCAATTACTTAGTTGCCAACCCAATACATAGGCTCGTTTATGTCAGGAGCGAAATTTCTCTCATTTCGAAATTTATTTTTCCCATTTGACGTTCCAACGATTAAAATATGTTCCTCAATTTTTTAGATTTTTTGGAAGCCTAGAACAATCGAAAAATAATTCGTGAACATAAACAACCCAATATACAGGCAGTAGGTTAACTTGAAAGATTTCTTGTTTAAAAATGACCTAACTAAAACAACTATGACTTGGCTATGAATCATCTTTAAAAAGGTGTGGTTGATGTAACTGTCGATAAATGATGCGCTAATAAAATGATCTAACTAATGATATATCGATGCTTACGATTAGTGTTTCCCTGAAAGCGTGTACAGTGACACGGTTTATGAAGATAGTACGCCGACCTTGGAAACGAGAACGTTTTCTTTCTGCCCGGCAGCTATGAATGGAAACATTTCAGTATCTCTGTTTACGTAACATTTTTTCGCGTTTAGCATAAATGGAGTGTAGTTCAAGCTAGTCTTACGTCACTGTCCTCACTGAACGATTGATCCTGCGGTTGCTATGCCCATCGAAAAGCGCGATCGAAGCACCTCAAGATAAAATTGAAGATCTCGGTGCAGAAACTGGACGAGTGAAGCTGCAAAAGTCTTCACTGTGATTGTATTCAATGGTATAATGTTAACGTAGTGAAGCGAAATTTGATCAGGGACCCTCGAGTTTGCAAGTGTGTCGAAAATTATGGAAGATGGCACGTTCATGGTGTATCTTTCCCTTGAAACATTTCTTAAACTTAAGTTGAAACGATGATAACATTGCTGAAAAATATATTGTTGCCTTCGGGAGCGTGTGCAGAATATTTTTATGTGAGGTAGATTCGTCCATCTTCCGTGTTTTTAAATTAATAAAACTTCATGGAATTAATTCTAACCTGAACTATATTAATTCTTCTCTACATGATCAGTGGGGCGTTAAAATAGAAGATGTCACTTCTCGTTTGAAAATAAAATTTCTCCGGAACCGAGGTCAGTAGAGGAAAGCGATTTTCGCGAGGATGAGCTGTGGGTTATCGGGAAGCGCGAAAAAAAGGTATAAGTAATCGAACGATGTAATTGGCATTAAGAAGAAGGAGGATTGGGGTTTGTTGGTGGACGAAGGGCCCGATGGCAATCGGCGCCGTGGCGAACGGCCCGTTTAGGCGAACGTCTGGCCCGTTTCGGTGGCACTCTGTTGTCCCGCGATTACGTCGCGACGATTACGCGGGGCAGCCGAGAATGGCGTCTCTGTGCGTACATGTCGCGGGAATAAATTAGCCGTGGCAATTAGTTTCGGAATCGAGCCACCCCGGGCGGCCGGCGCCACCATCTTGATTGCGCCCATGGAGAACCTTTAAAGACAGTAGCCAGCACTGTTTGCCGAAAGGCCCGAGCGCCGTTCGCGCGGCCTAATTAGCGATGCCCACCGAGATATCGCCAACGTACGCTAATAATACCGAGCATAAATATTCCGAATTTTTTCGTCTGGTGGCCCGTCCGCTCCTCCAACTCCCCTCTCTCTCCCTCTCCTTCTCTCTTTCTCTCCGTTGTTCCTGTTTCTCTCTTTGCGGCAGCATCCTCTCGATCGCTCGCTAATTTCTTATTGTTATCTTATCACGCCAGCTCGCCTCCCCGCCGATCTCATCTACTTGTAATTGGACACGGTCGCTGCCTCCTCTCGCGATCCTCCGAGCATCAAATTGCGCGCTCGAGGATTTCAACGGGGAATTACTGATACGGGACTAGGTTTTATGGTTTCTTTATTTGTGGAATTAGCTCTCTCGGAAATATTAATTGAGCCGCTCAGACCATTTGCTAAATCGATCAATCCTTCCTCGCCGAGTCTGATTCGCGTTACATTCCTGAATAATAAATTTCTATTTATCTTGTATCATAAATATGTATCCTCAATTATGCATATGTAGACTACATATGTAGATTTCATGCATTTATTCAATTTCGATCTTGCGGTCAATTAATACCAATCAATTAATTCTAATACTAGCCACCTTAACTCTACTATTTCCTACTGCTTGTTCTTTTCTGAGCAATTTCTTTGAGTAAAGTCACAAAATTATGAGGGTTAACAAAGCAAAGCTTATTAAGCACAGATTTTTAGAAAAGTTCTCTTCCAATTTATGTTATTCGGTTAAGCCTATTTATTGAAAGGATTCGTGTGGAATGGGAGAGGTTAAGCATCAACGAAATGATTTGATTGAGAACTGGCTGCTAGTTCAATTTTTAGAGTCACGACCATCATATCGTTTTTAACCAGCTCCCTATTCTGTGTCGTCTTTCTACCAGCACCCTAATCGGACCCTTTCACCCCTATCCTCAGACTCGACGTTAACTGTCATCGCTAATCGAGTAGCTAAACAGGCATGATTTGTTGGCCGCGTTCGGTTTCACAAGAGATACCAGTCACGATTGAATTAGGATTGATAAAAATCATGAATCTTCGGCGACAGTCCGAATTGATCGATCGTTCCAACACCTTGAACTTCTCTGTTCGAGTTTAACCCTCGAGTGGTCTTTCAAATTGACTTACAGAATCGTAACAGCTCGCACGGTTCATTTAATATTGATTTCTATCAATGAAAATCATTTCTGCTTTGCAGTATTAGATGAATCGTAAAATAATAAATCTACAACGGTTGCAATTGTTGTACAACGCCATGTTGTATAACGCCAAATAAATTCCTCCGAACAAAGAAGAAGAAGATATACGATAAAAAAATGAAGAATCCCAATAACGAGTCCGACGCGATATTATATTTTATTAATGTGTTGTCTAATTTCAAGGTAAAAGCATCTCAGCATCCAATTAACGATTCCAAGTTTAATCAGATTTTTTGCCATGGACGAGCACCGCGTCGGGACGGTCAACAGAAGAGGAGCAAGGATAAAAAAAAGTTCGGCGGGGGAGGGGGGCTCGCCCCTGGACATTTTAATTTCTCCGTTTGATGAACGGGGAACAGGGGCCTCGCGCTGCTATCGCTGTGCTTATCGAACCTGCTGCTACCTCCTTGGTTCCCCCAGTTCGTTTCCAGCGAGTCATCTCCGGCCTTCCGCTCGGTACGCTTGAATTTTAATCGCGTAATTAGTCGCCGGTCACCAGAGATTGCCCGGTTACCTGTTTTGCTCGCCGTTTCATGTAACCAGATAACATCAATCAGATGATATCGCCTAGGCTACGGACTCGCGCTTGTTAAGCCTAACTACGAGCCATAGGACGCGCATCATCCGTTCAGGTTAATGCCGCATTATCTTCCAGAGGCTACACGCTCGATCGATAACCGAGCGACCGGGAATTTTGTCCGTTTCTGTCGTTACAGGTGCGCGCCGACCGGCCCCCGACTAATTAACGACGTCTTCCGATTATTCTGCGCCTTTTACGCGGCTGAAACCGTTCCGAAATCGTCTTATCGTATCTGGATGGACTAGATCCGTGGAACAATTGGATTTTGGCTAGAGACCGCGTAGACGCATCTAGATTAACGACGATTCTACGATTTTATCTCCGATCAGTGATGTAGAGTCGCTTCAGTCTTCAATTTTAACATTCCTAAAATTTTGTAGCGCTTGGAGAACATTCTATAATGTTTGGTTCCTTCGAACACGTTCCCAGAATGTCCTAAGTGGGCGTGGTTTTGCTGCTCTCAATTTTAGACAGAGCCAAGAAGAGACGATACTTGGTTCAGGCTGTATATCATTCGAAAACTTGACTGTGATGAGTTTATACCCTATAATGATTTTCTTTCTTCTGTATAGAATGCCTCGAGTGGGCGTGGTTCTGCTACCCCCGCCTCCTCTGATTCAGAGCAGTATCTTATCGAATATTATAATCCCACGCACGGCCTAGATATGCACCCCATGAAAATCCAGCTCCAAAAACACTATATTCTCTGAAAATATTGAATATCTTCTTCTTTCAATACAGGACGCTTTAGATGGGCGTGTCTTCGTTCGTTCCACCTCTTCTAGAGCCATAAAAATATTTTATAGTGTAATCTGTGCTGACAGCTTACGTAGGCTCCACGCTATCTAGATCTGTAGGCTCCATATTCTCGAAAAATATTACAGTATTTATGCAGAGCGTTCTGAATGGGCGTGACTTCGCTGCTCCGGAGACCCCCAGAGCCATAGTACTGCCCCACGGGGCAAACCACGCGAATACACAGTTTATTTTCTCCGAAGGCAATAACATGTCTAGGAATATCACCGAGCTTTTCTCGGTTTCCCCTAGCATTCCCACGCATCAAGCTTTGGTAGCCGGTTTCTCCCGGCTGCCATAACACCTATCAGAATTTAAATCGTACAATTAGCCGATGGCCGTTGTTTGCTGCCCCGGTATCGGGTACCAGATAGCTTGTTAGCCCTAACGACGAGCAACTCCTCCGGTTCAGTCGTTCGTTTCTCGCGCGACTCCCGAGGTTTCCTGAAGATTACTTTCGTGCGAGATAAAAGAAAGGGAACCTCGGATCCCTCGCGGGCCCCCAGTAAGACCGCTGCGCTAGTTTTATCTGCTCGGATCTCCGGATCTGGAAAATCGTTGTTCGGATCGATCTTTCTCGAAGCACCGCATCGATGCGCCGATCTCCGCGATTTCACCGGCTTAATAAGTTGTTCGAAGGTGAGAAGGAGGACGAGGATAGTATGAAATTCGCTGTAGCTCGGGTTACGACATCGTCGCCGGGATTCCTGGAATCTGCTCCGCCGTCGCGGCGGCCGCTCAATAACCCTCGGAACAGCGAGATGGCCTCTCGCGATTCGAATAATTACATAATTACAAGACCGTCGGGATCACTCGTTAGTTCTGCAGCCGATCGTGCGACAGACCTCGTTGTGCGCCGCTTAATTACCGATAAGATGATTTACCTTAGAACTCTCGTCCCTCCGCTCCGAGTTTTCGACCGATTTAGACTATCAACTCTCACTGACCCGAGCAATTCCGAGCGGATCTCTGCTCGAGGAAACGTAGACTCGATCCGGCGCGATTTTAGCCACCGTTAATTGGTTCGATAACCCGGCTTTCATCCCCTACAAATTTATACAAAGACGCAATTTGGGAATAATCTGATTTAGAAATGCGACCGAACTTGTTCCTCACTTTGTTCCGTAAAACAGCGAAGAAAAATTTTACATCGTTTTTTAAGAAGGCGTTGTAAAGAAGAGGCTCCAATCTTCAAATCTGTGACAATCTCATTTACGAAAAAAAATTTTGGAAAGTTCCTGGAGACGTTTGAATTTGCTGCATTTTTTAGGAAAAAATAGGGCTTCAAATTCCCACCCGCTCATCGTGTAAAAACATCTTAGAAAACAATGCTTTGCGAAAGTAGAGGCTTCGAGCTTCAAAATGAGTCCAGGCTTGTGATTGTACTATTTGTTCTTACGACATGATCACAATTTAAATATCAACAATTTGAGAGGAGATGTAGTGTTCGAATACATTTTGGATCCATTATAGGTCCGGCTAAAAGGAAGTCTACTGTATAATAGATTGTCAGATAATTTAACTGCTTTCATCTGGTCGTGTTCGATCCACTTGTTATGACGGCGCAATCTCCGCGATTTAAACATTTATGTACTGCTGGATCGAGCACAGTCGACAAATTAATAATAAAAATGAAACACTCGGAGCACGGAGAACTCCTTGAGCTGGCGGCTGCGATTTCTCGCTAATTTCGCGTATTCGTTTGAGCGATTAAACTCGAGTATTATATTTTACAGCCAATTATGTTACTACGCTTATCTGGCGCGGCTGGTTCGCGATCCACGCGAAATAAAACCCGGTGCATTACGAATGCGACCAGTTTTTTTCCGCAGAACCGCGGAATGTCTATCGAGGAAAGCGCGGGGGTTTATCGTTAATAAGATTTTTAGAACCTCAATAAAGTTTAAAGTCGCGTTCCCGAGAGGCATAATTGACCGTCAACGGGCTAGATGGACGATTATAACGGACGTGAACGTCGAAAGAGCCGCTTGTACTCGCGTGCATGTACACGCGATCGACCGTCCAACACGCAGCACGGCGCCGAAATAATCTGCAATCTGTATCCTCGCGTGTTTTCTGCCACGCGGTTTATCGCGATCATTAATACACCCTCCGTGGAAGGAATTTATCGGCAGATAATTAATTTCGTTGCATAACGTCGCCTTTAATCGGTCATTAAGGCCCGACCCGAGCTCGAGCCGCTTTAATTCGACAACGGGTGCAATTTTATTCCGATATCGACGCCTGCCAAAGCGAAAACGTTACTTTATTGCTAAATATATCCGCTACGCCGCCAAACGCGACACCTCCCCTTATATTAAATAATTTACGCGCCTCCCGCCGGTGATTATTAATTTACGCTTGGTAACTTTTCTCGACCATTCGAACCTGCTCGCTTATTCATTTACATTTCGCGGAAATACTTGCTCTAATGGGAGTTTGCATGAAATTTTATCGACACGGATCGTACGGAACAAACCTCGAATCTTATTAGCACCGTAATTGTCAGCAATACGTTCCAATTAAACATTTATGACTCACAGCTGAGGATTTCTTGCTAAACGTCTCGATCGAGATCACAATTTCAGTCGCGAATCGATCGGGCAATCTAATCACTTGTGATTAAAATTAAAAACTAATTTTTATTGTGGTTGCATTTGAGCACACCTAATTTTATTAGAACCTCAAGGACGCAGAAGGATCACAGAAGCAATGACTATTAAATTACCTTAACTTTTGGGAGGTCGCTTGTTTTTCGGTAGTGTTAACAAGCTCCCTGTAGACGAATTGTTAGCAACAATTTCTCGAATAGACTTTTGGCGCGCGTCGATTCGATTTCCGGGGAACCGATTGCGTCAACTCGGTTTTGATTCACGTTCCGATGACTTCTCTCTGATAGAAGCGTAGAATTTAAGGTGTACTTTGACTTGAATCCCGAGAAAATTGATGGCCCGACACAGACATCGGTCAAAAACTCCTCGGATTTCAGCGTGCACGACGGCATTTTTGGCGAGCCGAGAGATTTATGCTCCCGCTCCTCGGGGACGAAATTTAACGAGCATTAGAAATTCTTAGAATCCGCCGGCTTTACGATCGGAGATCGGACTCGCGATTCCATCTGAAATTTATTTCGACGAACCCGTCGATTTCTGCCGGTTAGTGATTTTCGGTGGCCGTGGATCGTTCGGCGGAATAATTCCGACGATTTATTCGTCCGCGACGGGAATATGTTTACAGAAAATAATTTCAGTGAAGATACTGTATCTGCCGTTTATTTTTGTAGTATGTTACACTGCTCGCAGAACTAATACAAAGGACCCTCAATTTTTATTAATTAACGCGATAATCCCCGAGGCAGGTTTTTCGCGTTAACAACCAATTATATTAAATCGATAATTGATTATCCGAACGCGTTCATTAAAAAATAATTTCAGATACTGGATCGGAGTTGCGCTCCTGAGACTGCTGGATAGATCGATCGAAAAACGAGAAAAATCATGAATAATCGTCGCCTGTCGATTGGAGCAGGAAAACTATTTCGCTGAAAGAAGCGAGATCGATCGCGATATCTCGCTCGTGGCAAATTAAATAAACAGCATCGTTTGTAAGATGGAAAAATGTTCGAACGATAATAGGCACCGACATCGCCGGTTAACCAATTTCACAAGCGCGATTTGCAAAAACAAACACCGGCTTCTGTCGGTAATTTATCGGTACACTAACCTCGTTAAAGTCTCATTGATTAACGTGGATCGACTATCGATTGCGCAACCATCCCCTCCTCCGCCCCACAATCGCCAATGCGATTGTAGATCGTAATTAGTTCTGTCGATCGACCGGTAAAAGTAATTTCCCTGGAACCGGTGAGCTATGCTCGCGAGGAACAGTCGGGGATTGCGCAACCCTGCCTGCTAATTATTATTAATTAATGGGACCCCGGTGGATCTGTTGGCGAGGAAACCGCCGAAGGTGAAGAGGCGAGCAAAAAATTAATTAGCATTTTGATTGGCTCCGATCAGCGAAAAGAAGCAAACAGTTGCCAGAATAGAGAGAGAAAGAGAGAGAGAGAGAGATCAGGAGAAAGAAAAAGTGACAGAGCCGGCGAGATAACATTATCGAATAAAAAGATAATTTCTTCGACACACCGATGTATACTAATTCGTTATGTAACGAGTGTTTTTATGCCGCTTATGACAGCCAAAGATAGGAATATCAAGTGGAGCTCATTTGCCGGTGCGCTCGCTAATTATTCTCGCTTACGTTAATTACGGTGTAAACAATTTCGCGCCAGCGATTGTGAAACCGTCCATCTATCTCTCGTTTTCGGAAATGCCGTCCGAATACATTTGATAGACGAGCGACGATAGCCGTGTAAAAAAGAACCGAGAGATAAAGCCAGCCCGTCAATGTTGTGTATGGCAACGAGAAGACGTACCGAAGTGAGCACGACAGTTTAGTTGCGGAATATTTATTCGATAAGGTGTCGCACGGTCGAGCGTCTTCGTCTCAATCACCAATTTTAATTGATGCAAATTTCACTCGCCTGCCGAGGCTATTTCTGGAATACGTTTCTCTTGGGAAGGAGTTATGATCGTTGAAAAAACACTTCTGTTACGCTTCTCCGGTGAAAGGGAGTCTTCTGGATCACTCGTAGCGTCATGATGATCGTTCGAAATTGTTTAATAATTTTTTTATCGGTATCTTGGACCGTCTCGGAGATCTTAGGAGCACCTAAGGGGGATTGTAGGAACTTTGAAGATCATGAGGATCGTTTAAGGGTGCGCTTATACTGGGCTCATGGCTCGGCAAGCCAGAGCAAAAACCCATAAATTTCGAGCTCTGAATTTGAATTTGAATTTGAATTTGAATCTGGAATTTGAATTTGAATTTGAAATTGAAATTGAATTTGCATTTGAATTTGAATTTGAATTTGAAATTGAAATTGAATTTGAATTTGAATTTGAAT